>OX393559.1:31326936-31499596 GCA_947650365.1 Chamaelirium japonicum
TGTGCGGAGACGAAGGCAGGATGACGCGAATAGGGCAGGTAGAAGAAGAGTGGCCAATCCCGCGACAGATCCAGCAAACCATCGCGTTTCTGCAAGCTGAGACCAGGTGGCCCTTCTCCCCACACCGGAAGCAGCAGCCTCTCGGAAAAGGGCAGGGGATCCTGGATTTAGAATGGAGGGGGGGCTTCGGCGGAACAATGGGAAGAGGAAGGAGAGGGAGCGGCGGCGGTGGGTGAAGAAGAATGGGAGAATGAGAAGGCAAAGGGGGCGGTGGGGGAGGGACAGCAGAAACTCGGGAAGCCCAAGAGTCGCCTCTTGGTCTCTCAAAATGGGAAGCAGACGGGCCCTCTGGATGGGATCTGATGGCTGGGCCCTCATGATGAGATCCGGCGGCTGGCCCCACCTGATGAGATCCGGCGGCGCTGACGGGAGCAGGGATCGCGTCCCCAGGGCTCGCCTTTCCCAAGGTACCTTATCGAGGCGGGGGAGGGGCCCGAGGGAAATCTGGCAGAAGATCTCTCCAACGACCGTTCTGAACCCTAGGGTTGAGAACGGGGCCCGCTGAAAGGACCGGCGTCGAATCCTGACGCCAGTAGCCATTAAGAACCTTGGGGTTGATGAGAGGGTTCTGATGCCGACGCCGAGTACGAGAGTGCCAGACGTCCGGCAGGCGGGCAAGCGCAGGACGCCTGCCGCCTCGCTCGCCGATCGCCTCCCGCTGCGCTCCGTACCCGCTCATGGCATCCGTCTGCATTGGACTGACTTTAAACTGAATTGTTTCCTCTTGCTCGTGAGATCAATCCTTGTATTTCTGAAAGGCAAACTAAGATGAATGTAAATGTATTTTTTGTAATGTTACTGCATGCTCACATGTTGTTTTTGGTCCTATTCGTCTTTGGAGAATGTTGGCAATAGCATGCTTCACAAGAACAAATAATTTGATTTTGCAGTTGATCTTCATTTTGTATTTTTATATGGACAGAAGGATATTGTTCCCATCTTGATGAAAATAAATCATGATAATACTTGCCTTTACAGTTTCCTCTTTTGTCAAAATGCGGGAGGATTGCACATGTTGTAGAAGAATCTCAAAATATGAAAGAAGATATGTATCATACATTAGTGGGATTTCCTGGAGGGCCTGATGGGTTTTTGCTTGCAGCAAAATTCTGCTATGGAATCAGGGTGGAATTGACACCAAAGAACATTCTAATGGTGTATTGTGCAGCAGAATATCTTGAAATGACAGAAGAATATGATGAGGAGAATTTATTGGTCAAGGCAGAGGATTTTGTTCATAAAGTTGTCCTTCGAAGCTGGAAAGATTGCATATTGGCTCTTCAAAGCTTTGAGCATTCTATTCCGAAAGCTGAAACCCTACATATCGTGGGCAAATGCCTTAATGCTATTTCATTGATGGTTTGTACTGATCCTAGTTTGTTTGGATGGCCTCTGATGATGTATGGGAGCTTACAGAGCCCTGGTGGTAGTATCCTGTGGAATGGAATAAACACTGGGGCTAGAATTAGAAGCTCGCTATCTGATTGGTGGTTTGAAGATATCTCATGCCTCGGTGTGCCAATGTTTAGGAGACTGATAGAAACAATGAAGGAGCGATGCATAAGAGCAGAAAATATAGCTGGTGCACTAATGTACTATGCAAGGAAGTATTTACCTGGTCTTGATCGATGGCACAGTGCCAAAGGAGGCAGATCCAGAAGTCTTACGAGTTTTACTGCAGTACCAGCTACAGTTGATCAGAAACTTCTAGTGGAAGGCATTGAGATGCTGCTTCCTGAAAAGAAAGGGAAGTCTTATTGCCGCTTCTTGTTAGGTCTTCTACGAATTGCTATGATATTAGATGTTTGCCAATCATGTAAGGATTCTTTGGAGAGGAGAATAGGCATGCAACTTGAACTGGCAACACTTGACGGTCTTTTAATTCCTACCTTTTCTGATTCTGACAATTTATACAACACTGATTGTGTCGAGCGGATCATTCGGCATTTCTTGTCTTCACAGGGATTGAATGTTGCATTGTTTTCGCCTTCCTTATCGGATGCTGCTACATCGCCATCCTCTAGTCTAAGTAGAGTCACAAAGTTAATAGACAGTTATCTCGCTGAGATTGCTCCTGATATAAATTTGAACCCAGAAAAGATGCACTCTCTTCTGGGCATCCTTCCTGAATCTTTGAGGTCCCTGGATGATGGATTATACAGAGCACTGGATATCTATTTAAAGGTTTGGATTTATTAACCTTGTTTGGAAATTTTAAATAACTGATATTCCAATTCATGACTTTCCTGCTGCCATCACTATTTGCTGTATAACATTGTGACACTAATCTTATTCATCATCGATGGGATTCCTAATTGAGGAAGCATTTGATATAGAATTTACTTTGTTCATCCAAGTTCTTCGTAACCATCATAACTCGGCAGTAATGACTTGTCTATTTATGAAATTAATTGAACTCGAGTCAGGTCAGAAGAGATTCATCACTTTCACATGTGTTAATATGTATTCATGTATATACATACACTCAGTGTATATAGGACTTACATGTATTGTCCTTATATATGCCTATTGGCCTAATAAGAGATTCATTATATTCTCTCCCCAAACCCTAGCCATCTCTCTCTTTCTCCTTCTCTTCCTTTTCTAGGGTTTGTCACATGGTATCAGAGCAAGCTTGATCGCCGGCACCACCACCGGCTCCCTTCGTCTCCGTCGACCCTTGGCCTGTCGCACCGTCCATGCAATCTTCACACGAGCCGTCTGTGTGCGATCGGTTCATCATAGATTAGGCCGACATCTGTGATCTCGTTGCGATCCCGCGCAACCAGGTGCGTTCTCCCACCCACTCAGGCTGCGATCTCCTCTCGACTCCCACACGATCTCCTCCCAACAATCATGCTCAGGCCTATCGCACAGGTGCGTTCTCCCGCTCAGGCACGATCTCCTACTGTGCGATCACCTCCCGACTCCCCATGCGATCAGGTGACCAGGACGCGACCTCGACCCGTCCAGCTGCGACCGTCTAGCTGCGATCTCCACCTTGAAGCCGTTCGCTCCTTAAGCCATACGATCTGCCAGCACTCCATCAGCGAGCCTTCTTCTTTTTTGGCTCTGATCCTCCTTCTCTTTTGAAAATCCCACTGCCGAGCCTCTCGCAGCCCACTTGATCTCATCTGCTCTTATTATCTGATTTTAGATTACCCGGGATGCCCTCAAACATTCATGGCTTCGTCTTCTTCGGTGACTAGTCCACCGACTCCTCTGACCATGACTCCTTACGAGATTCCATGAGATTTTCTCCCGCTCGCGACAGATTTCCTTCTCCAAGAGGCTTCCGATTGGTCGACATGGTCCGCCACTGTGGAATCTACACTTGAGGGCCGCAACCTTCGAGGGCACCTCGATTGCTCTGTTGTCTACTCTTCCTCCGATACTGCGTATGGCCCCTGGCGGCTTCGTGATCAGCGTATCAAGGCTTATCTCATTGCATCTGTTGACTGTTCTCTTAGTCGGGAAATGGTTGGGCTTGCCACTGCTGCTACGATCTAAGGACAACTCACTGCTCGCTTTGTCGAGAAGAGCTGAGCACGTAAGTATCAGCTTCTCACGCAGGCCCAGTTGGCAAAGCAGGGCGAGTTGACCATTTAACAGTTTTACTGTCAGATGCGATCCTACCGGCGGGATCTTTAGGATCTCACTCCTGTTCCTGATCTATCACGTGCCCTAGAGTATCAGCTCTACTAGGAGCGACTTCAACTTTACCAGCTATTCATTGTCCTACGACCAGAGTTCAGTGCTTTGGCGGGTCAGCTTCTTCACCGGGACAACCTTCCACGTCTTGATGAGGCTGTTGCTGAGCTGGTAGCTGAGGAGACACGTTTGCGTACTCTCGCCTCCAGGGTCTTACCTCATGGTGTACTTGCTGCTGTTCCACCACCAGTCTCAGGTCCACCAGGTGCCTCTGTGCCTTCTCTCATTGCTACTGTCTCCCATGGTAGACTATTCTGTAGCCACTGTCAGATGTCGGGTCACTTCGTGGACATCTGCTTCTCACTTCATCTAAATAAGCGTCCTATATACAAAGATCGAGATTCCAGAGATCGAGGTCGAGGTCGAGGTCGAGGTCGTGGTCGTGGTCGAGGTCGATCGGCTCCCACTGCTGTTGCCTCTTCCGTCTCAACTAGAGAGCTACAGTTTATTCGTGAGGAACTGGCTCAGCTTCGACTCTCTCAGCAGTCTGCTACTCCTCCTGGACCTTCTAGCGCCTCAGCTTTCTCTGCTTCTTTTAGTAGTCCCACTGTTTGGATACTGGATTCGGGTGTCTTACACCACATGACTTCGGATGCCTCTCTGCTCACTTCTTGTCAGTCTGCGACGCACTTGCTACCGATCCACACTGCAGATGGTTCTCGTTTAGCCATCTCACAGTTTGGATCCATTACTTCAGCCTCCGCTCCTGCTTGCCACCTCTCCTTATCCTCTGTGTTTCATGCTCCCACACTCCATATGCACCTTATTTCTGTTAGTGCTTTGTGTGACTCTGGTTATTTTGTGACATTTACCTCATCTTGCTTTGTGCAGGATCTGCATACTGGCTGACCGATTGGAGCAGGTCATAGGGCAGGCGTACTCTACCAGCTGAAATTTCTTCACTCTCCGACTACATCATCATTTGGGTTTTGTGGAGTTGTTTCTCCTGATGCCGACCTGTGGCACCGGAAACTGGGTCATATGTCGGAACCACGACTTAAGAGATTACTCCACTCTGGAGCTCTAGGTTGTGGTCCTTTTTCGTCTTTGTCTACTTGTATCGGCTGCAAGTTTGCAAAAACTGCTGCTCTTCCCTTTTCATCTAGTACTTCTTAGAGCTTTGCTCCTTTTGATCTTGTTCACTCTGATATCTGGGGAGCTTCTGCTCTCCCTTCTATGAATGGGTATTTATATTGTCTCTTTTGTGGATGATTACAGTCGCTACAGGTGGGTCTACCTTCTTCGTCGTCACTCGGATATCCTCCAAGCCTATCAGGACTTCACCTTCATGATTCACACGCAGTTTAGTTGGTGCATCAAGATCTTTCGATTTGACTGTGCCCTTGAGTATTTATCTACCGCTATGTACAGTCTTATTCAGTCCCATGAGACTATTTTTCAGCACTCGTGTCCTCACATCCATGAGCAGAATGACATTACTGAGCGCAAGCATCGCCATATTCTTGCGACTACTCGTGCTTTCCTCCTTTCCGGTTCTATCCCTCGGCGCTTCTGGACTGAGGCTCTTTTGACCTCTTTCTAGCTCATTAACATCACTCCTTCGTCGGTTCTTCCGGATGACCTGTATTTTCACAAGCACCTCCTTTCGACCACTCCCGACTATAACCCTCTTCACATGTTTGGGTGCACCTGTTTTGTTCTTCTTCCTCCTCATCAGCGCATGAGCTGTCTGCTCAGGTAGTTAAGTGCATCTTTCTTGGGATTAGTACTGAGCACAAGGGTTACCGTTGCTATGACCCTGTTGCTCGTCGCCTACGTATATCTCGACATGTCTCATTCGTCGAGGATACGCCCTACTACTCACATGAGGCTTAGGATCTCACATTCCTCGAGGCTTCTTATCCATCCTTGCCTCCTGCGTCTCCCCCATCGACTTCTCGGTTCCTCCGGCTCCACCGGCTCCATTTTCACCATCAGCTCCCCTGGTACCATCGGCTCCTCTGCCGGTTGTTTCCCCAGCTTCTCCAGGGGACTCCTCCGAGGCCTCCTCCTATACGTTCGTGCCTCTCTTTTTTCCCCGGGTTGTTTCTCCGTTTCCTCAGGTTTACTCTCGCCGGCCCACCCCTGTGTCTCCGTTTCCTTTCTTCTTCTCCGAGGATATCGACTCTCCTACTGTTGAGTTTGCTCCTGGTACTTTGCCTACTGTACCTGTTTCGTCACCGCCGGTTGTGGATCCGTGCCCGCATCGTTACCCCCGATGTGAGCACCACCCACATGCTCGCTTTAGCCATGCCACTGGGCCTACTGATCACTTTGGCTTTGTCTCTGTTTGCAGCTACTCGTCTTAGTTTACTGCTTTTCTTACTGCTGTGCATGCAGATCGGGAGCCTCAGTCCTACTCTGAGGCAATTCAGTTTCCTCAGTGGCGTCAGGTCATGGATGAGGAGTTCTGGGCCTTTCAGCAGACTCAACCTGGGATGTTGTCCCACTGCTCTTTGGCATTGAGCCTGTCCGCTGCAAGTGGATCTATAAGGTCAAACACCAACCTGATGGATCCATAGAGCGGCACAAGGCTCGGGTGGTGGCCCAAGACTTTACTCAGGAGTATGGCGTTGACTACGAGGAGACCTTTGCTCCGGTAACTCAGATGACTACTGTTAGAGCTCTTCTGGCAGTTGCAGCTGTTCGTCACTAGCCCCTTCTTCAGATGGATATGAAGAATGCCTTTCTTCACGGGGATCTGTATGAGACCGTTTATATGGATCCTCCTCCTGGTCTTTGCGTTTCTCCCCAGCACGTTTGTCGCCTTCGTCGGGCCATTTATGGGCTCAAACAGGCGCCTTGCACTTGGTTTGAGCGGTTCCGCCGTGCTGTCCGGGAGCTTGGTTACTCCGAGTGCAGTTAGGACCACTCTTTGTTTGTGAGGTCGTCCCCGCAGGGCCGGGCGATCCTACTGTTGTATGTGGACGATATGATCATCACTAGGGATAACTTTGCTGCGATTGTTTGTCTTCAGCAGCACTTGAGGAGCCAGTTTCAGATGAAGGACTTGGTTACTTTTTGCTACTTTCTCGGTCTTGAGGTTACATACAGTGCAGATGGCATTCTACTCTCTCAGCAGAAGTACCTTTCAGACATCCTTAGTCATGTTGCCCTCTCAGATACCCGCACAGTAGACACCCCTCTTGAGCTTCACTTGAAGCCACGTCCTACAAATGGAGTCCCTCTTTCAGATCCCACTCGGTACAGGTAGATTGTGGGACAGCTCATCTACCTCTGCATCACTCGGCCTGACATTGTACATGCTGTCAGCATTGTCAGTCAGTTTGTTGCAGCTCCATGCTCAGTTCACTACGGTGCTCTTCTTCGGATAATCCGGTACCTCAGAGGGATAATTACTCGCTCTTTGTTTTCGTTGTTATCTTCCTCTCTCCGCCTTCGTGCCTACTCAGATGTAGACTGGGCTGGAGATCCGACTACACGCCGCTCCACCATTGGTTACTGGCTTACTGCTTGTTTCTCGATGTATTGGGATATATCTGAGTATTGTCAGGAGAGATGGATCACACTTGATGTACTAATTTACGATAATTGTGATCACGTTCAAATTAAGTTGTACTTTAAGTTATACAAGAACAGCACTGTGGATTTAAGTTTGGTTGGGATTATCAACATCCACCACGGAATCTTTTTTTGTGCTCGCTGATATAGAATTTTAGAAAATAATTTATTACTTTGTAAATCGGAAAAGCCAAAGTATGAGTTAACATGTCCATTAGAAGGTTATTAATCGGTTAATTTATTATATGAATTAGAAAAGAATGGCATTGGAAGCAAAGCTATCAGATTGATGTGCTCCAGCCGAAGACGTTGTTAGATACCCTCGCACCTCACAAAACCGGCTTGTAAGGGGAGGTCCACAGGGGGTATATTAAGCGGGTGATGGGTGCCTCCCTTACCGATGTGGGACTATCCGTTAACACTCCCCCTCACGCGGAGCACGCGTGGCAAGGATCCTCCCATGCGGAGCACGCATGGCAAGGCACGATCGGTGGGAAGCACCCGGAGCAGGAGCAGGAGACAGGCTAGCTCTGATACCATGTTAGATACCCTCGCACCTCACAAAACCGGCTTGTAAGGGGAGGTCCACAGGGGGTATATTAAGCGGGTGATGGGTGCCTCCCTTACCGATGTGGGACTATCCGTTAACAGACGTTAATAAATTGGGTATCTCGTCATTGCTTATCATGTACTCATGATCTAATGTCCCTTCTGCAGGCACACCCTTGGCTCTCAGAGAGCGATAAATTGCAGCTTTGCAGCAGCATCGAATGCGGGAAGCTCTCGATCGATGCATGCGCCCATGCAGCACAGAACGAGCGCTTGCCCCTCAGGGTAGTTCTCCAAGTTCTCTTTTTTGAACAGTTGCAGCTTCGAACGGCCCTTTCGCGCAGCCTTCATGTGTTAGACAGTGGCAACAGTGCCGCTGCACCTACAAATGATGTGGGTGGACAGATTCTGCAGAGAGGTGGTTGGGTTTCTATCGTCCACGAGAACCAGTTCCTGAGAGTGGACCTGGAGCGCATGATGTCGAGAGTCAGAGAGCTCGAACGGGAATTCGTGAGTATCAAGCAAGATATGGGGAGAGTCGGAAGGCCTCACGGCTTGATCAGCTCCACTCGTATTTTGTCCAGAAAACTTGGGTGCGTGCCTGTACCACAGGTAAATGATCGGCACCCTGACATCATTGAAAGCACTAGTCCTAGCCCCAGAAAGTCGGTTGAACGGCCAGCTCTTCCCCGTCGTTCAAAGCATCTATGAATCTTTTCATTGTTCCCAAACACCAAGCAACCTGTCTTCCCCACTAAACATTCTTATCATGCACACCTGTCTGGTATCAGGAAGGGTCAGCAGCTCAGGGTTGCTCTGAAGGTGAAGTAACTTCACCATCAAGGGGAGATGCCTTCTTGATTTGGACTGTGAGAGTGTTGATTGGTTGATTTCCTGAAATTTGTCTGTGTTTCGGTATAAGCCACGATGCATGCAAGCGTGGTTTTGTCTTCTGGGTGCAAGATCGATGAAGTATCGAGGCAATCCATAGCCCATCAGCTCTGAATCAGCAAAGCAGATACAGTTTATGGTTTAAGATATGATAGATGATGAACAGATATATAACCCAAACTGAACAGTGAAAATGACAAGCATCCACCGAAGATGGAGCTTTGTATTTCTTCCTCATTTGTGTGTATAGAGAGGTCTATACCTTCTGATCTCATAAAAGACAGTGCTACCGTTATCGTGCTCGATCATCTGTACTACATTTACTGTAAAGCTATGAACCAAGCAACTTAACGGTAATGAGTTCGTATGAGATTCTACGCATGCTTTTTTTTTTTTGTATGAATTGCATTGAGCAATGATTGTAGCACCTTCCATGTAGATTTTGTTTTCCGACAAAGGCATGATAGGCTCTGATTTGCATCATTTGGGTGGTAGGCAAACTTATTATCCTTGAATACATTGGATCTACATTTAATATGTTTATTAAATACGTACAGATATAGTCCAGAAAAAATGTATAAATACATGTTATATAAAAAGCTGTATTGTACATGCTGGTAAGTATGCGTCATTGTTGTGCTCGGAGCGCCCTCTACTGCCCTTTCCCTTTTCGTCTTGTTTTTAGGGTTTCGGCGTGTCCCCCTCCTGGCCTCCTTCGTTGCCGCCGGCAAATCTGGGGAGGCCGGGCGTCCCGTCGGTACTTCCATGGGGGTGGATCCAGTGCCTCCTTCCCTCCCCTTGTAATTAGGGGTTACCCATCAGTTGGAGATTTTGTTTTCATCTCTCCAGGGCGGCGCGGCCCTCCCTCCATGGTTTCGCGGGTCAAGGCCGGCTTCGGGGTAGCTGCGTTCGGCGGTTTGATATGGGAGTGGCGAACTGGACCCCGGCCCGCCTACGATGAAGGTTTAGGCGAAGGGTCTTTTTAGATCCCCTCCTCAACTTGAAAGTGCGGATCCTGGAGGTGTGTGGTGACGGCGGTGGAATCGGTGGCGGATCGAGGGCTGGTGACTCCTCAACTCTTACTACCGGGCTGTTGGGTTTCAATTTAGCTTTGTTTTTTGGATGTTTTTTAGGGTTTTGATGTTGTGATTTTGTTGTTTCTCCTGCAGGAGTGGCGGCTTTGTGTGTACTCTGGCCTGTGCGGCGGAGGTCTGGCCTGTGTCGTCTAAAGCGGTATTTGTTCTGCCGTGTAGATGGTGGTGTTTGTGCCCCTCTTTTCTTCTCCGCCGGAGCAGCATGGGTGGTTATTGTGAGTCTGTAACATCCGTCCCAAACACACAAGATTTTGTCCGCTTTGCTCGTGCTCGCACGAGAACTTCCCAGGGTGGTCACCCATCCTGGTACTACTCTCGCTTGAGCACGGGCAAAGCGGGCAAAATCTTGTGTGTTGGGGCAGATGTTACAAAATGGTATCAGAGCCGGTTCTCCTCGGGATGGGGGGGGTCTAACCCTACACGAGGACGTGTAACCCTAAGGGGGGTGGATTGTGACGACCAAGATCCAATAGGCCAAGAGTCAAGAGCCAAGACTCATGAGGCTGGGATGCCAAGATGGATGAGGTGAGGTAAGGTGAGATGTACAAGGCCACGAGTTAGCCCCACGCTTGGAGAGAAGGAGATCATGATGTACTTATATAATTTTCTCTCCCAAACATAGAAGACGTGTTTTAAAACCGTGCGCCATTACGGATTTCGTAAGCACTCCGTAGTTAAGCGTGCTTGGGCGAGAGCAATACTAGGATGGGTGACCTTCCTGGGAAGTTCTCGTACGGGCACGGGCAAAGCGGACAATATCTTGTGTGTTTGGGGCGGGTTCGTGCGGGCACGGGCCTCAGGAGTCTTGGCTCTTGGCCTATTGGATCTTAGTCGTCAGAGTCTGTGCCAACTCTTCGCCGGAGTGGCGAATTCTAGCTTGCGTCAGGCTGTGGTGCCTCCAGAGGTCTGTTTAGACCTCCCCTTCTCCGAACCAAAAAAAAAAAATGTAAATGCTCCAATTAGGTCAAATCTGGTTGGTGTGATCAAGTTCAAGTTATCTTTATTGCATTGGGTTGGTGCTAGGGGTAGACTTTTAAAATCAAATTTGGATTGGGACTGTGTATGTGATGCATCTTGCTTACATCGTGTATCCACAGAAAAATACATGTATGGATAGAGATCCATATATTTGTACTTGCTATATTATAGGGCCGGACTGCAAACAGTCCTTTTTAAGGGTTTCATTTTAAGATAGGTCCCGATAATCTTTTCCTCTAAGCCCAGGTCCACGTTTCAACAGATTAGTTGCAAAAACTCTTTTGGTTAATGCAAGACTAAAATAGCATTGGTTAAGTTGCCGAATTTACCAACCTACCATTGCCTATATAATTTCACCCAATCTCTACGAAACGTATAGTTTCGAGACCTAGTATAGGACCACTATAGTGCTACAATGATTTCACTGTAGTAGCTACAGTGAAATCATTGTAGCGCTATAGTGATTCTCCTGTAGCGGCTACAGCGAAATCACTGTAGCGCTATAGTGATTCCGCTGTAGCAGCTACAGTGAAATCACTGTAGCGCTATAGTGATTTCGTTATGGTTACTAAAAAAATACTTTGCTACAGTGAAATCACTGTAACAATAGTACTCAATTTTGTAGTAATAGTACTCAGTTCAATTGAGTATTATTAGTATATATTTGAGTATCTTTGCTACAGTGAAATCACTGTAGCTATTATAGTGATTTTTTCGTGACTGCTAAAAACACTTTTCTATAATAAAATCACTATAGTACTCAATTTTAGTTGCAATAATACTCAATAAAACTGAGTATTATTTGAATAAAATTGAGTACTTTGCTACAGTGAAATCACTGTAGCAGATACAGTGAAATCACTGTAGCAACCTGTGCCACTATTGCCGTAAAAAAAAAACATGCCATATATCATCTGCCGTTATTTAACGTGGGAGGATACTATGGATATTTATGGTATTTTTTTAAAAAATAATTATCCAAAACGGTTAAGATCGGATCATTTGCAATCAAAACAATGGACAGAGGATCAACCTTCATGCAATTGTCATTCCGGTGGACTTACTATAAATAGGAACTTAAAATGGGACTAAATGTTATACAAACTCTATTTTTGGGACCTAACACCGATTTTCCCTATCTATATAACATAGCACGGCGGTCTACATGCTGACTAGACAAAACGGAACAAAAAAATATGACTAGGACAAGCTGACTAGACAAAAACAGTGTTGACTAGACCTCTCTCACATATAACACAGTCTTAAAAAAGAATCCATAGCTCATCTTTTAAAATTAAAAATAAAAAAAAAAACAAACTGAGAAAATCCAACTGACGTCTTCTTTCACACCGCATCTCTTAAAAAAGAAACCCCATCTCATTAGGGAAACCCTTCCCTTCAGGCTCGCAGCCGGATGGCCCCCCCCTCCCCCCCGCCCCCCGCCCCCCCAAATCAGGAAACCCTCTCGCAGCCTCCCCGCCCTTCACGCTCCCTCTCCAAGCCGGTAAGATTGCCCTTGCAATCGATTAGATCGCGCCCCCCGCATGCCGCCGGACCCCCGCGCCCCCCTCTCACGACCCCTCATCTTCGCTCCCATGTGGCCGGACCCCCGTGCCTAAAATCCTGCGGGGCTGGGTTTGGAAGGCAGGGGCTGGATTTGGAAGGCAATCGAGGAGGAAATGAATGCGGCCTCGCATGCGGATCGATTTAGAAGGTAGGTGCTGGAGCTGATCCGGATCTCAGCTGATCATCTCTCGAAATTTTTTTTTTTCCAGTTTCCTTTCTTCGTTCAATGATTTTCCCAAATTTACGGTGTGCATTCACCTTATAACATCAACCCCCACTCGGCATCACCTACGGAAATCTAATCTGGAGCTCCTCCCTTAGTCGGCTGTAAGCAATTTTTCGGATTTGTGTTGATTTTTGTTGATTTTTTTTTCCTGAGTTTTGCTGATTTCTTAATAGTTTTTTGTTGATCCTGTTACCACCTCGCTCACTCATATTGTTTTCATTGTTGATTTCTCTTCTAATACCTGGTTATCTGTATCTGCAGTCGTAGTGTTCATGGCAGGTTAGGCTCACGCTCTTCATTCAAACCCAGCTTGTGATCCAAGGTGCCATCTCTCCCTCTCACTCTCTCGCAACTTGATCTTCTGTTCTTTAAAACAAAATTGATCCTCTGTTTTTTTTTTTCATTGTTAGTGGAGCCTTCACCACCTGACTAGATCAAACCCAGCTCACGCTCTAAGGTACCATCTCTCCCTCTCCCTCTCTCGCAACTTGATCTTCTGTTATTTAAAAAAAATTTGAAGCCCTGTTTTTGTTTTTTTTCAATCAGTGGAACCTTCACTACGAGAATTATTTTACCATTTAAGATCAGTAGAATGATAAAATCAGCCTTTACATTGCTGATTTTTTTTTTAATTTTTTGCAAAATTTTGCAAACCATACCCAAGTGTGCTTGGGTATGGGTGGGGTTGGGTTTTGGTCGGGTTGAGACATTGGTACAACGGCAAAACACCCAACCCGAACTTGACCCATAACTCGAACTCGACCCATTATATTGATGGGTTAATAGTTGCAAACATCCTTATCCATATAATCACCACCTGATTTTTTTTTAAATTTAGATCCTCTGTTTTTCCAATTCCATTGCTCTTAATAGCATACTGTTCTAAAGTTCTACCTAGCCTTGCTAAAAAAAATTGTGTGCCAACAAAGATCCCAATTACTAAGAGAATTACATTGCTGATTGTTTTTTGCAAAATTTTGCAAAACCATACTGAGGTGTGCTGAATTTTATTTCAAGCTATAGATAAGTGTAACTTATGTATCTGATTTTGCCTAGGAATACTCCAAGCTCCAAGTCTTTACATTGCTGAATTTTTTTTTTTCAAAATTTTGCAAAACCATACCAAAGTGTGCTGATTGATTTTTTTTTTCAGGCTATGGACGCACTGCGGGCTCGGAGTATTCATACCGAAGTTGCAAACATCCCTATCCAAATAATCACCACCTGATTTTTTTTTAAAATTTAGATCCTCTGTTTTTCCAATTCCATGGCTTTTAATAGCATACTGTTCTAAAGTTCTACCTAGCCTTGCTAAAAAAAATTGTGTACCAAAAAAGATCCCAATTACTACGAGAATTACATTGCTGATTTTTTTTTTGCAAAATTTTGCAAATCCATACCGCGGTGTGCTGAATTTTTTTTCAGGCTATAGATATGTGTGACTTATGTATCTGATTTTGCCTAGGAATACTCCAAGCTCCAAGCCTTTACATTGCTGAATTTTTTTTTTTTCAAAATTTTGCAAAACCATACGGAAGTGTGCTGATTGATTTTTTTTTTCGGGCTATGGACCCACTGTGGGCTCGGAGTATTTATACCGAAGTGTGCTAATTTGATATGATAACTCATTAAAGGTCTTTTGATAAATCAGCCATTACATTGCTGATTTTTTTTTGCAAAATTATGCAAAACCATACCTAGGTGTGCTGATTTTTTTTTCGGGCTATGGACCCATTGTGGGCTCGGAGTATTCATAGGCAAAAATCAGTCATTTTTGAATGATCTTGCCTATAAATACTCTAAGATCGAAGTGTGCATCCATATTTTTGCAAAATCTAATTGGTGTGTGAAAATCCATATTTTTTACATGTTGAACATCACATTTCTAAAGGTCTTTTGATAAATCAGCCATTACATTGCTGATTTTTTTTTGCAAAATTATGCAAAACCATACCTAGGTGTGCTGATTTTTTTTTTCGGGCTATGGACCCATTGCAGGCTCGGAGTATTCATAGGCAAAAATTAGTCATTTTTGAATGATCTTGCCTATGAATACTCTAAGATCGAAGTGTGCATCCATATTTTTTGTGAAAATCTAATTGGTGTGCGAAAATTCATATTTTTTACATGTTAAATATCACACTTCTAATGGTCTTTTGATAAATCAGCCATTACATTGCTATTTTTTTTTTTGCAAACCAGCCATTACATTGCTGATTTTTTTTGCAAAATTATGCAAAGCCATACCTAGGTGTGCTGATTTTTTTTTTCTTCGAGCGATGGACCCATTGCGGGCTCGGAGTATTCATAGGCAAAAATAAGTCATTTTTGAATGATCTTGCCTATGAATACTCTAAGACCGAAGTGTACATCCATATTTTTTGTGAAAATCTAATTGGTGTGTGAAAATCCATATTTTTTAAATGTTGAACATCACATTTCTAAAGGTTTTTTGATAAATCAGCCATTACATTGCTGATTTTTTTTTGCAAAACAACCATTACATTGCTGATTTTTTTTTTGCAAAATTATGCAAAACCATACCTAGGTGTGATGATTTTTTTTTCGGGCTATGGACCCATCGCGGGCTCGGAGTATTCATAGGCAAAAATCAGTCATTTTTGAATGATCTTGCCTATGAATACTCTAAGACCGAAGTGTGTATCCATATTTTTTGTGAAAATCTAATTGGTGTGTGAAAATCCATATTTTTTACATGTTGAACATCACATTTCTAAAGGTCTTTTGATAAATCAGTCATTACATTGCTGATTTTTTTTTGCAAAACAGCCATTACATTGCTGATTTTTTTTTGCAAAATTATGCAAAACCATACCTAGGTATGCTGATTTTTTTTTCGGGCTATGGACCCATTGCGGGCTAGAAGAATTCATAGGCAAAAATCAGTCATTTTTGAATGATCTTGCCTATGAATACTCTAAGATCGAAGTGTGCATCCATATTTTTTGTGAAAATCTAATTGGTGTGTGAAAATCCATATTTTTTACATGTTGAACATCACATTTCTAAAAGTCTTTTGATAAATCAGCCATTACATTGCTGATTTTTTTTTGCAAAACAGCCATTACATTGCCGATTTTTTTTTGCAAAATTATGCAAAACCATACCTAGGTGTGCTGATTTTTTTTTCGGGCTATAGACTCATTACGGGTTCGGAGTATTCATAGGCAAAAATCAGTCATTTTTGAATGATCTTTCCTATGAATACTCTAAGACCGAAGTGTGCATCCATATTTTTTGTGAAAATCTAATTGGTGTGTGAAAATCCATATTTTTTACATGTTGAACATCACATTTCTCAAGGTCTTTTGATAAATCAGCCATTACATTGCTGATTTTTTTTTGCAAAACAGCAATTACATTGCTGATTTTTTTTTGCAAAATTATGCAAAACCATACCTAGGTGTGCTGATTTTTTTTTCGGGCTATGGACCCATTGCGGGCTCGGAGTATTCATAGGCAAAAATCAGTCATTTTTTAATGATCTTGCCTATGAATACTCTAAGACCGAAGTGTGCATCCATATTTTTTGTGAAAATCTAATTGGTGTGTGAAAATCCATATTTTTTACATGTTAAATATCACATTTCTAAAGGTCTTTTGATAAATCAGCCATTAAATTGCTAATTTTTTTTTGCAAACCAGCCATTACATTGCTGATTTTTTTTGCAAAATTATGCAAAGGCATACCTAGGTGTGCTGATTTTTTTTTTCGGGCTATGGACCCATTGCGGGCTCGGAGTATTCATAGGCAAAAATAAGTCATTTTTGAATGATCTTGCCTATGAATACTCTAAGACCGAAGTATACATCCATATTTTTTGTGAAAATCTAATTGTTGTGTGAAAATCCATATTTTTTAAATGTTGAACATCACATTTCTAAAGGTTTTTTGATAAATCAGCCATTACATTGCTGATTTTTTTTTGCAAAACAACCATTACATTGCTGATTTTTTTTTGCAAAATTATGCAAAACCATACCTAGTTGTGATGATTTTTTTTTCGGGCTATGGACCCATCGCGGGATCGGAGTATTCATAGGCAAAACTCAGTCATTTTTGAATGATCTTGCCTATGAATACTCTAAGACCGAAGTGTGCATCCATATTTTTTGTGAAAATCTAATTGGTGTGTGAAAATCCATATTTTTTACATGTTGAACATCACATTTCTAAAGGTCTTTTGATAAATCAGTCATTACATTGCTGATTTTTTTTTGCAAAACAGCCATTACATTGCTGATTTTTTTTTACAAAATTATGCAAAACCATACCTAGGTATGCTGATTTTTTTTTTCGGGCTATGGACCCATTGCGGGCTCGGAGTATTTATAGGCAAAAATCAGTCATTTTTGAATAATCTTGCTTATGAATACTCTATGATCGAAGTGTGCATCCATATTTTTTGTGAAAATCTAATTGGTGTGTGAAAATCCATATTTTTTACATGTTGAACATCACATTTCTAAATGTCTTTTGATAAATCAGCCATTACATTGCTGATTTTTTTTTGCAAAACAGCCATTACATTGCTGATTTTTTTTTGCAAAATTATGCAAAACCATACCTAAGTGTGCTGATTTTTTTTTCGGGCTATAGACTCATTGCGGGCTCGGAGTATTCATAGGCAAAAATCAGTCATTTTTGAATGATCTTGCCTATGAATACTCTAAGACCGAAGTGTACATCCATATTTTTTGTGAAAATCTAATTGGTGTGTGAAAATCCATATCTTTTATATGTTGAACATCTCATTTCTAAAGGTTTTTTGATAAATCAGCCATTACATTGCTGATTTTTTTTTGCAAAACAACCATTACATTGCTGATTTTATTTTGCAAAATTATGCAAAACCATACCTAGGTGTGATGATTTTTTTTTCGGGCTATGGACCCATCATGGGCTCGGAGTATTCATAGGCAAAAATCAGTCATTTTTGAATGATCTTGCCTATGAATACTCTAAGACCGAAGTGTGAATCCATAGTTTTCGTGAAAATCTAATTGGTGTGTGAAAATTCATATTTTTTACATGTTGAACATCACATTTCTAAAGGTCTTTTGATAAATCAGTCGTTACATTGCTGATTTTTTTTTGCAAAATTATGCAAAACCATACCTAGGTATGCTGATTTTTTTTTTCGGGCTTTGGACCCATTGCGGGCTCGGAGTATTCATAGGCAAAAATCAGTCATTTTTAAATGATCTTGCCTATGAATACTCTAAGATCGAAGTGTGCATCCATATTTTTTGTGAAAATCTAATTGGTGTGTGAAAATCCATATTTTTTACATGTTGAACATCACATTTCTAAAGGTCTTTTGATAAATCAGCCATTACATTGCTGATTTTTTTTTGCAAAACAATCATTACATTGCTGATTTTTTTTTTGCAAAATTATGCAAAACCATACCTAGGTGTGCTGATTTTTTTTCGGGCTATAGACTCATTGCGGGTTCGGAGTATTCATAGGCAAAAAATCAGTCATTTTTGAATGATCTTGCCTATGAATACTCTAAGACCGAAGTGTACATCCATATTTTTTGTGAAAATCTAATTGGTGTGTGAAAATTCATATTTTTTACATGTTGAACATCACATTTCTAAAGGTCTTTTGATAAATCAGCCATTACATTGCTGATTTTTTTTTTGCAAAACAGCAATTACATTGCTGATTTTTTTTTGCAAAATTATGCAAAACCATACATAGGTGTGCTAATTTTTTTTTCGGGCTATGGACCCATTGCGGGCTCAGAGTATTCATAGGCAAAAATCAGTCATTTTTGAATGATCTTGCCTATGAATACTCTAATACCGAAGTGTGCATCCATATTTTTTGTGAAAATCTAATTGGTGTGTGAAAATCCATATTTTTTACATGTTAAATATCACATTTCTAAAGGTCTTTTGATAAATCAGTTATTACATTGCTGATATTTTTTTGCAAACCAGCCATTATATTGCTGATTTTTTTTGCAAAATTATGCAAAGCCATACCTAGGTGTGCTGATTTTTTTTTTTCGGGCTATGGACCCATTGCGCGCTCGGAGTATTCATAGGCAAAAATAAGTCATTTTTGAATGATCTTGCCTATTAATACTCTAAGATCGAAGTGTACATCCATATTTTTTGTGAAAATCTAATTAGTGTGCGAAAATCCATATTTTTTAAATGTTGAACATCACATTTCTAAGAGTTTTTTGATAAATCAGCCATTACATTGCTGATTTTTTTTTGCAAAACAACCATTACATTGCTGATTTTTTTTTTGCAAAATTATGTAAAACCATACCTAGGTTGATGATTTCTTTTTCGGGCTATGGACCCATCGCGGGCTCGGAGTATTCATAGGCAAAAATCAGTCATATATTTTTGAATGATCTTGCCTATGAATACTCTAAGACCGAAGTGTGCATCCATATTTTTTGTGAAAATCTAATTGGTGTGTGAAAATCCATATTTTTTACATGTTGAACATCACATTTCTAAATGTATTTTGATAAATCAGCCATTACATTGCTGGTTTTTTTTTTGCAAAACAGTCATTACATTGTTGATTTTTTTTTGCAAAATTATGTAAAACCATACCTAGGTGTGCTGATTTTTTTTCGGGCTATGGACCCATTGCGGGCTTGGAGTATTCATAGGCAAAAATCAGTCATTTTTGAATGATCTTGCCTATGAATACTCTAAGACCGAAGTGTGCATCCATATTTTTTGTGAAAATCTAATTGGTGTGTAAAAATCTATATTTTTTACATGTTGAACATCACATTTCTATGTTGTTTGTTTTCGTTCTTTCTAAATTTATAGAATGGTTGCACCCATGCCCAACCGCTAAGACTCGACCAAAAGGATGCTTTCATTGGATGCCACTTTTTAACCCGGATGCTTTACGGGCTTCATTTAACTCGTGCTTTTACTATATATTTTGCATGCAACTATTGCTTCAGAGCTTTTTTTAGCGACTTAGCTATAGATAAGTGTGACTTATGTATCTGATTTTTCCTCGGAATACTCCAAGCTCCAAGCCTTTACATTGCTGATTTTTTTTTTTCAAAACTTTGCAAAACTATATCGAAGTGTGCTGATTGATTTTTTTTTCGAGCTATGGACCCACTGTGGGCTCGGAGTATTCATACCGAAGTGTGCTGATTTGATATGATAACTCATTAAAGGTCTTTTAATAAATCAGCCATTACATTGCTGATTTTTTTTTGCAAAATTATGCAAAACCATACCTAGATGTGCTAATTTTTTTTTTCGGGCTATGGACCCATTGGGGGCTCAGAGTATTCATAGGCAAAAATCAGTCATTTTTGAATGATCTTGCCTATGAATACTCTAAGACCTTGGTTTAGCAACAAGGATACATTTCAAATTTTGCATAATAAAGCAAAACCTTGGGAATCATTGACATTCTATTGTAAGCTGTCGTCTTTTTTCTTTTGTTTGCTGATCGATCAATCTACCTAATTGTGAACAATCATTTTGCATTGGAGCCTTGAAGAATATGTAGTTTAGACTACTTAAAAATTTTGAATTTTTTTTTGTCCCCACTTTACATCATCAGGATTGTTTGTTTGGTGAGCGTATGTCCGCTGGGGAAAAATGGTTCGTACATGTTAATGTATATAGATGGGTCGGGTTTACATGTACAGTCGGGTCGGGTTGTATGGTCATACATGTACATATATTGGGCTTGAGTCCCTCAATAGAGATCATTCCATTCCTCTCCAAACCTTAGCCGTAATCTCCTAACATGGTATCAGAGCTCTAGGGTTCTCCTACGCGGCGACGTCGACGACGGACTTCCCCCTCCGGCAGCACCTCCCTCCTCCCTTCACTCGATCAGCCACCGGCCCTCCCTCCTCTCCCCCCCCCCCGGCCCCCTCCCGTCGCCCGACAGCCCCCGGTCCCCCCCTTCCGTCGCCCAACAGCCCCCGGCCCCCCCTTCTGCCGCCTGACAGCCCCCCCGGCCCTCCCTTCCGCCACCCTACAGCCCCCGGCCCCCCTCCTTCAGCCGCCCCTCCTCCTCCACCCCCCCCCCGCCCCCCCTCCGCAGCCCTACAGCACCCGGCCCCCCCTTCCGCCGCCCTACAGCCACCGACCCCCCTCCCTTCCGCCGCCCTACAGCCACCGCCCCCCCTCCTCCGCTCCCACTCCTCCGGCCCCCCCTTCCGCCGCCCTACAGCCCCCGACCCCCCCTCATCCACTCCCCCTCCTCCGGCCCCCCCTTCCGTCGCCCGACAGCCATCGGCCCCCCCTCTTTCACCCCCGACCCCCTTTCCTCTACCTGACCGGCCCTTCCACCCCTTCCCTCAGCCCACCCACCCCCTTTCCTTCACCTGATAACATCTCTCGGTTCCCATCTTCTATTGAGCCTCCACCATGCCTTCTCCTACAGTGCCGTCCGTCGTTGTGATCTCTCCACCGCTGAAGGCGCCGCCTTTCAGCTATCATCGGCCAGCGACTGGCCTGATTGGTCACTCACCGTCGAGGCCGCGCTCTCCAGTCGTGATCTGTGGGGTCACATCACCGGCGATGATCCTCTTCCAGCTGACTACTCTGGTTCCTCCTCTGTCACCAGTAGTGCCGCGTCTTCTGCTGCGACTGCTACCACGGCAACCACGGTTGCTGCTCTTACGTGGCGCCGCCACGATCAGGCCATCAGGACGTACCTTCTGGACTCTGTTGCTCATCCGCTCCTTGCTCCCATCGATTGCCTTCCTACAGCGCGCGTGATGTGGGAGTATCTCCGGGACCGATTTCCCCACACGGTGGCGCACGCCGGCATCAGCTCATCTGTGACTCGCAGTCTGTACGTCAGGGGGAGCGCACTATTCAGGACTTCTTCAGTCAGATGAGTGCATACTGGCATGAGCTGGACTCACTGATCCCGGAGCGGTGTGCTTGCCCCCGCTCCCGAGATTTCCAGTGCTACCTCGATGAGGGCCACCTGCACCAGTTCCTGGCAGCGCTTCGGCCGGACTTTGCTCTCATCGCTGCTCAGCTCCTGCACCGTGAGCCACTCCTTCGGCTAGAGGATGCTCTACTAGCATTGGTCGATGAGGAGACCCGCCTTCAGACTCAGGGTGCTCGTCCTCCTCCACTTGCTCCTAGCTCCGACACTGTCCTGGCGGCCGGTTTCTCCGATGAGGCTGTCTTCTGTCACTACTGCAAGAAGCCTGGACACATAAAGTGCGAATGCCCTACACGTCCTCCCCGCAACCTCCGCTAGGGTCCGGATGAGAGAGCCACACGCTGGGCGTCGACTTCCCGCGACGATCGACGCGGTGGTCGAGGTGGACGGAGCCGTGGACGTGGTTCGTCCTCCCTCCGCCACTTTGGTGGTACAGTGGCTACTGCAGAGGCTTCGACGCTCCCCACTGCTACCACAACACCTTCTCATCCTGAGCCAGACCGTCTTCAGCGCCTCGAGGAGCTCCTTCTTCGCCACTTAGCCTCCACCGGCTCCACGACTGCTCACGGCTTGTCTGCCACCTCTGGTACCACTGCTCCATGGATCTTCGATTCGGGTGCCTCCTGTCACCCCACCTTTGACTCCACTGTCCTCACGGACTGTTCTCCCACTACCACCCACCAGGAGGTTCGCACTGCGGATGGGACTCTCATCCCTATTCCGCAATGTGGATCCATCACTACCACCTCTGACCCTTCTGGTCGCCTGACCCTACCCCATGTCCATCATGCCCCTCGTCTTAACATTAATCTAATCTCTATCAGTTCTCTTTGTGACTCTGGCCTAACTGTCACCTTCACCCCTTCTATTTGTGTTGTACAGGATTCGCAGACGGGTCAGAGGATTAGGCTGGGCCGTAGAGCAGGAGGCCTTTACCAGCTGGACCATCTCCATATGTCTTCCGTTCCTGTTGCGTCTCACCTCTGATGCCGACCTGTGGCACAGAAGGTTAGGTCATATATCGAGTGATCGACTCAATAGCGTATTCCGTTCGGGCGCTTTGGGTCGAGCATCTTTCTCCCCCCCTCTCTGTTTGTACGGGTTGTAGACTGACAAAGCATCTAGCTCTTCTATTCTCTGCTAGTGCTTTCCAGTCTGATGCTTTATTTGATTTAGTCCATTCGGACATTTGGGGTCCTGCTCCTGTTGCATCTATTTCGGGTTACATGTATTATGTGTGCTTTATCGATGACTATTCTAGGTGCACCTGGGTTTATTTTATGCGTCAACGATTTGAAGTACCTCACATCTTTAGGAGATTCACCACTATGATACACACTCAGTTTGGTCGGCGCATCAAGACCTTTCGGTCTGATTGTGCCAAGGAGTATCTCTCCTCTGAGATGCGTGAGATTCTTCAGTCTCACGACACTCTTCACCAGCAGTCATATCCTCACACCCATGAGTAGAACGGCGTTGCCGAATGCAAGCATCGTCATGTCCTTGAGACTGCACGAGCCTTGCTTCTCTCTGCATCTGTTCCTCACTCCTACTGGGCTGAAGCTGTCATGACGGCTGTCCACCTCATCAATATCACTCTGTCGTCTGCTTTGTCCGGTGCCACCCCATATGAGCACCTCCACTCCAGCCCACCTGACTACTCTCTTCTTCGCACGTTTGGCTGCACGTGCTTCGTTCTTCTTCCTCCCCATGAGCGCACCAAACTCTCTGCGAGGTCTGTTAGGTGTGTTCACTTGGGGCTCAGTCGGGAGCACAAGGGGTATCGGTGCTACGATCCCTTGGCTCGCCAGATCCGTGTCTCCCGTCACGTTTCCTTTGTTGAGGTTGTCTCGTACTTCTCACCTGAGTCTCGGGATCTTTCCTTGCCTACTGCGTCACCCTCCTCGCCTTCCTCACATCTCCACATCCCCGTTCTACCCCCATTTTCTGTTGTCCCATCCATGCCTACTCCTTCTCCATCTTCCCCGCCACCTCCATCACCACCATCACCATCGCCACCACCTCCTCCGTCTTCCTCGACACCTCCACCACCACCTGTTACTTGTGTATATGTTCCTCGGTTTGCAGCTCCTCCTCCAGAGTTGGTTCACACTGGTACTCCCTCGCCTGATGCTGCTGCCCCCTCCTTCCCGGTCGTGGATACTGCTCCTGTTCGGCGTTACCCAGCTCGCGAACGTCACCCTCCTGCCAGATATGACTACTCTTCTGACAGGTCTGGCTACTCTGCCTTTCCCTCTGACTCTCCTGACTCCTCTAGCTACTCTACCAGTGCCTCCTATTCACCATCTTTTCAGGCTTTTCTTACTGCTATACACACCTATCGGGAGCCCCAATCGTACCGTGAGGTAGCTTTACATCCAGAGTGGTGGTAGGCTATGTCAGTTGAGCTTGAGGCTTTTCAGCGGCCAGACATTGCCCATGCTGTTGGCATTGTCAGTCAGTTTGTTCAGGCTCCACGTTTAATTCACTATGCAGCTGTCCTTCGGATTATCCGCTACCTCCGGGGAACCATCACCCGTTCATCACTGTTTCCCTCCACCTCTCCGTTGGTGCTGCGTGCTTACTCCGATGCATATTGGGCAGGAGATGCAGCCACTCACCGCTCTACTACAGGATACTGTGTGTTTCTGGGTGATTCGTTTATTTCGTGGCGTAGCAAGAAACAAGAGTATGTTGCTCGCTCCAGCACCGAAGCCGAATACAGGGCTATGGCTTCCACCACCGCAGAGATTGTCTGGCTTCGCCGTCTTCTGCTCGACTTGGGAGTTGTGATATCCGGGCCCACCCCTCTCTTCTGTGACAACCGGAGTGCTATTCAGATTGCTAGCAACCCGGTCTTCCATGAGCGAACAAAACATATTGAAGTTGATTGTCACTATGTTCGGCAGGAGTTTCTCGACCACACCATCTCCCTGCCATTCATTTCCTCATCGGAGCAGACTGCTGATTTTCTGACGAAGCCCCTTACGATTGCTCGCTTCCGGTATTTTATCGGCAAACTCTCGGTTCATGATCCACCGTGAGTTTGAGGGGGAGTGTTAATGTACATAGATGGGTCGGGTTTACATGTACAGTCGGGTCGGGTTGTATGGTCATACATGTACATATATTGGGCTTGAGTCCCTCAATAGAGATCATTCCATTCCTCTCCAAACCCTAGCTGTCATCTCCTAACAGTACATTACAATATTTCATGCTGATGAATGAGTCAATTGTTTTTGGTCTGCAATAATGTCTTGAATTGTTATTTGACTGCATGGATCAATGATCTGTTGTCTTTTGGTCAATAGCTCATACTATTTACTAATATGCATTTAATTGTTATGAGATTATAGCTTTAATTATAGTTTTCAAAATTAATAAAAGCTATCGCATACTCGGAGAACCAAATAGTGTCCTGATCACACACTCACAAGAGTATAAAAAAGGGAAGAAAATTATTTTTTTTTTCCAAAATATTTTATTATTATGTTTAATTAATAGCTTTAATTTCAGCTTTGGACACGGAGATTCGTGAAAAAGTTTGTGAACCTCCTCACAGGCTGCGGCATGTTCAACCAAGGTGCAAGAACTGCAGGATAAACTGGTCATTGAGAAACTTTTCAAAGAGATTGTCAAAGGACTGATCAAGAAGCGGAAAACATTACCCCTTCATGTAACATGATTTGTACTTACTTTTCGTTTGATATAATTGAAATTTTATCTTTAATAAAAACCCATTTTCCTTTTCATCTTTTTGCCTCACTCAATAACATGTGACCCAACCAGAATCAAACCACCAGTTAAACCTACTTTTAATCCCTACCCGGACCACAATCACACCCGCTTTTGCCTTCAGGTCCTGTGACAAAAATTGGGACCTGACAGTTGGTATGGCCAAGCAAAATCCTCAAAGCTCCTTACCTTAAAGACCCCTGCAGTCTGAGAACCATGCAAACCGGGCTCGACTCCGCTCCCCTAATGAAATCGGGCAGTTATTGGCCTGTAGCGCCCAGGTCATGCGATGCGGAATCAACGCCCGTGATTTGTGCCTTGCCCGCTGGTGACCAAAGTGCAGTTGCACATCACAGCCGCTGCTTCTATATCGCACGCGGCTGAATGCTATTGTCGTTTCCTGAGAATGTTCGATTTATTTATTTTTCTTTATCCTGTCAAGAAAGTTTGCAAATGTCAGTGGCCAGGTCACTACAATGTTAAGTGTGGCGCGGTGTCCCCACACTAATCGTGTCCAAAAACAAACCCCTAAATCCGGACCCGAACCGTTTAACTAATCGTGGCTAGAACCTAAACCCGTACCCGACCCATTTAAAAACGGGTAGACCCGCTAAGACCCAGTAAGATCCGTTTAAATTTTTATTTTTTTATTTTTTTTTAATTTTATTTTTCGTTGCAACTCATCATCATGGGTGTCCGTATCACAGGCGCCTATTGAACCCATCGTACACTATGATCGGATGCTGGGTAGATCATTGGAGAACCAATCACATCTGTTTCTTTACCTGCCGGTTTGGACAAAGTGTGATGCACGGGTCGGGTATGGGTGTAACGGACGGCTGTGACTTGGGGTACATATAAATAGTGTAGAAGATTTGGATTCGGGGATTGGGGGGTAGGGCGGTGGTTGCCCGCTTCGTGCCAATGGAGGGTGTCTTGCCGCCGAAGACGGCCCGACAGGTGTATTGCCGCCAAAGGCGGGCCGCTGCAGAGCTGATGGCCAAGTGTGTTGTCGTCGCACCGAAGGCTCCCGCTTCGTGCCAATCGGCACGGGCATGCCGAAGGCGGTCAAGTGTGTTGTCGTCGCATACGACGGTGGGGGTGGTGATACCCGGGGGGTGTTTTGCCGCCGAAGGCGGCCCGCTGCATTACTGACATGTGTGTTGCCGCCGAAGGCGGCCCGCTGCAGTGCCGACAGGCACGGGCATGCAATAGTCTATATAACAAGGGACGACAATTTTGTGCTGACTAGATAAAAAGGAACTAAAAGTTGACTAGACAAAACTCTCTCTCAATCACAGCTGTTCCCTCTCTTTCTTCCCCCGATCTCTCTCTCTCTCTCTCGCTCTCTCTCTCCCTTTCTCTCTTTCTTTCTCCCGTTCTCTCTCAGTCTCTCTTACTCCCTCCGACTCTCTCTCCCCGATTTTCTCTCTCTCTCTCTCTCTCTCTCTCTCTCTCTCTCTCACTCTTACCTAAGGCACGATTAGTTAAAGGGGGGTTTTGGACATAACCCGACACTAGACACGACACGAACCTGACCGAACCATTGCCACCCGTACCTAAGGCCCCACTTGGGAAGAAGACCCCTAAATTTGGGCCTTTTTCTTTGATTTGGGCCCAAAACACCAACAACTGTGCAACTCTTGCACAGACCCGCATGTAAAAATGTCGTTACACCTACCAAAATATCCCGTGCGATTTTCGAAACTTTAGCTGTCAAAGCGATCACCCTAAATTTTGATTGGTTACTAAAAAAGAAAAAAAAATACCGTATATGTCGCGTCCTCCTCTATTTGATTGTTAGACTAATCGACTCGGCCTCATTGCAGCGACGCCCCACCCTACAGCGGCACCGCCCACAGTTTCGAGGCTCTTTTCTCTCTCAAACTCACGTTGTGTGTGTGTGTGTGCGCGCGCGTGCTAAGCGGCGACCGGATTGGCCCGGCGAGTTGGTGAGAGCTCGGCGCTCACGAATGGCAGTTTCTCAGCCCACAGCCCCTACGCAGACCTTCTCTCTCTCTTTCTCTCTGAGTGTCTGTAAAGTGCTCACGCAAATCGGTGACCAGACTGGTTCGACGAGTTTGTGCTCACGGTCCGACAGCCGGCAGCTCTTAGCCCATAGCCCCTACCCAGACCTTCTCTCTCTCTCTCTCTCTCTCTCTGTGTGTGTGTGTGTGTGTGTTTGTGCCCACACTCAATGGCTACCAGAATGGCCCGGTGAGTTGGTGACCTAGCTCACGGTCGGTAGCCTCTCAGGCCACACCCACCATACCCACCATTTAGGCCCTGCCCATTATGAAAAAAAAATAAAAATAAAAAGACCCCATTTAGAATTTTTGTGTATCGAGACGGCCCTGTTCTCTTCCCCACTCTCTTTCTTTCTCTTTTGCCCATGGTCTCTCTCTCTCTCTCTCTCTCTCTCTCTCTCTCTCTCTCCCCCCCCCCCCCCACCCACCCCGGGGTTAGGGGGTGGGGGAGGTGGGGGGTTGGTTGGTTGGTCACGCTGAAGGCGCCCGCTTCGTGCCAATCGGCACGGGCATGCCGAAGGCGGTCAAGTGTATTGTCGCCGCATACGACGGTGCGGGTGAGGGTGGTGATGCCCGGGGGTGTCTTGCCGTCGAAGGCGGCCCACTTCAATGCCGATAGGCACGGGCATGCACTAGTATTATAACAAGAACAATGCAATTTGTAACACATTTCTCCATAGTTTTTTTCCACCCTGATGTGGTACTCGCTCATAACCGCCTGTTTGCCTACCTACCAGGGCTGAGTCGGATTCACAGGCAGCCTAGGTGCAAAGGACGGTTGTGATCAGATGCCCACATTAGGGTGGGAAAAAAAAACCATAAACTCTTCGCACCAAATAGCATTTTTCTTGTTGCATCTTTTTTTGTTATGCATATAATACAGCTAATTATATTGTCCATTCTTTGCAGGATGCCCTTTTGCACCAAAATAATTATAAACTTGTATGCACACCTCTATTGCCATAACTTGACCATGTAAATCATGAATTTTTTTTTTCTTTTTTGGGTAGAATTTCATTGAAGGGAGAGGTCACCAACGAACCTCCAAAAGAGGTGCCATGCGTCGGTGCAGCCTCCACCAACAACCGTCAACCGGCGGGGGAGAATGACGGAACCACCAACGCCACGCCAACCAGCAAAAGGAAACCACGCACTGACGGAAAAGACCAGACCATAGCCAAACTACACCCGACAGAGACATCCAAAGCCACCTACGGTGGAAGAGTGGGAACAAGACCACTAAACTAAAACATCAAGAAGACAACAGAAGGCCATCACAAACCACACCCAAAAGACATCCAAAAAGCTAGACGTTATCGGCACCAGACAACAAACCCATCGCAAGCTCCAGCAGCACAGCTAACAAAGGAGGAGTCGTAGAAGCCCCTTCGATCTGCCGTCGCACTGCCGCCACCGCCTCGAGCCACCGGGAGCCGCTCCACCGCTTAGAGGAGGTGATATGGACAAACCATCGGCGGAAAACGACGACACCAGAGCCAAATCCGCACTCCGGCTGCACCAGCAAGAGGTCGCGCCCCAGATACCGAGCGGAGCCGACGAACTAGATGGGGAGATCATCATGACTCCGGTGCAACGAACACAAAAGGCCGGCCGTCGGAGATGCCCCTATTTACATAGGGGAAGGAAGGAGGCCAACACCCACCCCTAAAAACACCTCGAACCGCAGAGGAGGCCACGAGGAAGAGGGGTGAAATCCTAAAATTTGGGGGAAAAGGGGAAAGGAGGTTCAAAACAATCATTTCAACTATTTGGCTTATAATTTGTGCTGCAGAGATTGTTACACCATAAAAACAAATTCTAATAGACCTAATGCACTGGATGTAGGCTTGGCTAATGCGATCTGACCATGTGGCTAACTCGACAGGGAGAACTCGAATACTCATTCAATTGTGCATCGTTGACAAATGACACAGAGACATGCGGTGATCTTAGCTGAGAGCGTTCGAGCAAATCAAGAATGTTGCGAAGATAAACAATAGGTAGTTTAGTACATGCACACAATTGACTTAGAAACTAGGAAGTGGCACGGCACGATCGAGGGAGTGGGAAGCGTGGAGGCAACATATGTTGGACACATGAGTAGAAGTTAGAGAAACTACAGGCGGGCAACAACTGATCAAAACCGTTCGAAAACTGCTCTAGAGAATTATAAAGGAGGTCGTAGGCCGACGTAGCAAAAAATCCCTAACCACAACCCCAAATACATTATGAATCATTCTTCACCATTCAGTTCTATTTAGGGCTCTATTTGTTTTCAATCAAAGCCTTTTCATGTCTTTTCCAATAACTTCCATCAATATCATTCTAGGTCTTCCCCTCCTTATTCCTTCCACACTAATATGAGACTTTTTTTTATAAACTTGTTTTTGAGGAT
The DNA here is from genome assembly GCA_947650365.1 of Chamaelirium japonicum. Taxonomy (NCBI): domain Eukaryota; kingdom Viridiplantae; phylum Streptophyta; class Magnoliopsida; order Liliales; family Melanthiaceae; genus Chamaelirium; species Chamaelirium japonicum. The sequence continues at coordinate 31,356,635 of OX393559.1, forward strand.
CCAAGTTTTGACAACCCACAAATTGGATCTTATTGAGCCCGTCTTTATTTCTGTTAATCATCTCCAGTTTTTGGTAACCGATTATTGGCGATCTTATTAAAGGATAATCACATTCAACCCCGACTATAATGTCATTCATACCACATGACATGCAAGACTGTGATGTCATTCATACCATGTGACATCATCATTGGATTTCTCAACATCGCTCGAGGTTCACACTAGTTACGATATGCAGTCGACACCATGTGAAATCTATACTACTCTTATAAATGGAGGCCTTTGGTGCCACATGGCAGCCTCCCCATTCTCCATTTTCCATCTCTCTCTCTCTCTCTCTTTTAAGTTTTTTTTATAATTACAAACTTATTCTCCCCCCCCCCCCCCCCCCCCCCCCCTCTCTCTCTCTCTCTCTCTCTCTCTCCACGATGGAGAGCAAGATCCAGTGCCAGATGTGGGATCCGTTTTAGTGGCATCATTGGATCAATACTAGTTTAGTAGTACAACAATGACGCTTCTCCAACAAACTCCTAGGCATTTCATCCTTCGGTACTATAGCAAAACAAACCGTGCTCCTACAAGTTCCGCTTTTGTTACATAGCATTTCACTACTGCTCTTGCTAGAGTTGGCACATGGAGTAGTGGAGAAATTGGATTGTGGGCCTCCTATTTTGATCAAACAAACACCCTTGGCTTTATTAATTTTCCAAACATACGACCTCCAAATACATTACTTTTGTGGGCCCCATGTTTGATCTTTTCAAGAAATAAAGAGATTTAAAAAGTTCGATGGAGTGCTCTTCAATACCCATTCCCTACTTTGCCTTGGTTGCGGCCCGATGGGGATGATCTTCCTACAAGTGGCTAGTGATACATTCTGTGGTAAATGTTCCTACGTCCGAGCAAAATAAATAAATAGATAAATAAAGGGTTTCTGTGGATTTCTATTTTATTATTATTATTATTATTTTTTATAGAATACTTTATTTTATTTATTTATTATAAGTAATAAATTTTCAGTTTTTCCTCATTTGTTTGTCGAGTGAGAGAGAGCGCGAGCGAGCGCGCGCGCGAGAGAGAGAGCGAGGATGGTGTGCGGTGAGCATCGCGTTGAAGGGGCCCCCCACCAGCCTTCGAGTGTGGTGTTAGTTAACGGAGTCGTCACTCACCGTCACGGTCCATTAGCTAGAAAGTCACGAGCGACTCTCACCGTTATACATTTAACCGGCTTTGGGTCTGCGTTCCAGGCCTCCGCCGCTAACGTCGTCTGCCTCCCGTCCCGTCTCGTCTCCATTCCGCCTGGTTCGGATCCGAAAAGCCTAACCCTAACCCTAACGCCGCCAGCATCCACATGGCCTCCTCCGACGACGACTTTGCCCTCCTCGGAGACGAGGCACAGTCCCACCCCCACCACCACCATCAGCAGCAGGGGCCCGCGCCGGTGACCTCCTTCTCCGCCCACCGGTACCTGGCGAAGCCGGCGGTCCCCCTCCATTCCCGGCCCCATCCCCTGACCTCCATCGCCAGCCCTAAAAAAGGCGGCGGTGTCGGAGGTGGTGGCGTAGGAGCTGGAGCCGACGACGAAGAAGACCAAGAGGGCTATGACGAGGCGTTCGCCCAAACGGACGCCTCCAAGTGCGCCGCCCCCACCTTCCACGATGTCAACCCTCACCACCACTGCTTCGCCGCCGACGGCCCGGGCGCCAACCCCTTCGCCGCCCAGCCACATCAGGACGACGACGAAGATGAAGACGCCGATAACACTCCCGACCCCAAATCCCGCGGCCACCATCTCCATCCCGCCCCTCCTCCTTCCCGGACGGATCCGAAGCGCAAGGATCGGGACGAGCTGAGCGATGGGGAGTCCCCTTACTGCTATAACGCCAAAAAGTCCCGGGCGATGCCGTCGTCGTCGGGGGACTACCGCAAGGACCGGGAGGAGTGGAGCGACTCGGCCATCGGGTGCCTGCTGGATGCGTACACAGATAAGTACGTTCAGCTGAACCGGGGGAACCTGAGGGGAAGGGACTGGGAGGACGTCGCCACGACCGTGAGCGAGCGCTGCGACAAGCAGAAGTCGGGCAAGAGTGTGGAGCAGTGCAAGAACAAGGTCGACAACCTGAAGAAGCGGTACAAGGTGGAGTGCCAGCGTCTCAGCAGTGGCAACCTCGTCGCCAGCCACTGGCCATGGTTCAAGAAGATGGAGCAGATCGTCGGCTCCTCCTCCTCCTCCACGAAGGCTGCCCCCGATGATGACAAGTCACCAGTCCTTACCGGCTCCGCTGCTGTCATGAGGCAGGTCAAGAGGTCAGCTTCCTTTTCCCTCATCGCCTCCTCCCCATTTTGATTCAGGTTCTTGTGTACAAATTTGATTCTTTTGTGTCTCCCTGCTGGATTGTAGAGATGTTTGTTCTGGTTGGATCCCAATGTCTGATAAGATTGCAAGTGAAACACTACTAGAGGCTATCTAGTTAGAACTTAAAAGCCCCCCCTTGTGCTCTTTGGAATTGTGTTTGGCATATAATGGGAGATAGAGGCTGTGGTTTTTGGAGGGAGGGAGGGAGTGAGGATTATTCTCAATCCATCTCTTCATGCTTTCGAAAGAGAGAAAGCATTATGAAATGCTTGTTGGATGCTGCTTCAGTAGATTGCTATTTTGTTGGGAAGTTTGCTGTCAAGGTTAAAATTTTATGTCTCAGATTGAAGATATATTAGAAATGCATAATCGACTTAAAGGAGGAAGATGGTGTTCTTCGATACGAGTTTTGAGCCTAGGTTAAAATAGCGTATATTTGCAATAAGGAGAAAAAGAAGTTCATAGAATTGCCGAGGGAAAGAGGTAAAGGGATATTAGGTACCTTAGTTAACATATGGTTAGAGGATGTGAGGAGGTAAATGTTAACTGTGCATATTATGCATATCTCATATTCTTTTGAATTGAGGGCATAATGTCTATCATAGTGGTGACAACTTCTTTGTCATATACATATTGGGCTAGTTCTCTTATGTGTTCGGATATGCTTATTTGCATCTTCGTACCAATACTCTGTTAGTAATTTAATGTCAGAGATCTTCATGACCCTTTGATAAGAGCTTCAGATGATGCTTTGATTGAATTGAAGCATTTGAAGTGCATATATTGAAACTCACACTATGTTTGAAAGAGGAAGGCGCATTAATTGACTTGAAGGAAGAAGAGGATGCTCTTTGAGATGAAGAGAGGAATGGACATGAGTTGTGAACCCTTAATTTTGTGAATGGTTGAAAATAGTGGAAAAGAGCATATATTTGAAAGAGGGAGGAACATTATTTTTTCCTAAAATTCCCAAGGTAATAAAGTAAGTGATGGTAGGTAGCTCAGCCACTTAACTTTTATGTACTTCATGTCAAAATAGTTTTTCTGTTCAGATTTTTATTATGGCTTGATTAGGAACTAATGATCTAGAGACTTCATATTAGGGTCCGTTCTTTTGGCGAGACATAAATGGGATGAAAAATTAATTTACTTGAGACATTCATGGGCAAAGACAATTATGTCTTAGGAAATTAAATGTCCCATGTTCTTAAAATCCAACTAAATTTTCCGTGACATTTAGTTCATCTATACTTTCTACCTTTGGACTTAAATGGGTTAGAAATCTATTTTGATGTCATGGAGCGGGTCCTATTTTAGTGTGATTACCCTTGTGGACAATAAATGTCCCACCACTAGTAGGCAAACAATGTTCGACCAAAATTGGTGGGACACCCGGATAACAATGTCCTTTCAAAGTGGAAAAAATTGGAATATTTGAAATTGGTTTATCCGGTACATTGGGCAAAAGAACATGAGACAAATTAAATTTTTTTGGGTAAATCAATGTCCAACCTATTTTACTTGCCAAAAGAACGGACCCTTGAAGAATTGTTATACTTTGCGGCATAAGTTTTTTGTGCCTGGTGAGAACATTATTTATTCTATCATGGGAGCCCATACACGTTGGACTTCTTGCTTGTTGGCCTGAAGAATGGTTTATATGCTGGTGCAATATGATGAAATGCTAGCAAAGTGGTCACTCTCTTTCCTACGGTTTGAGAGGGATGAAATGTTAGGGTACCTTTATAACTTTTTAGTATGATATTTAATTCCTTAGGGAAAGAAGTCACATCTGTGTCTCCCTCTAGAATCAAAAATTGTTAATTCTACCCATAAAAGCATGATTTGTGTTTGATGTCATTATTTCCTTTGTAGAGACATAGTCCTTTATAGATAATGACACCAACTCTGGCATTTTACGGATATTCAATTCCGTAGTCGGTAGTCCTATAAAACGACTGTTGAATGTATTCATGGTAATGTGCAACTGTTCTTTTCTAGTGAATCTCCAACCTTTTTCAATTAAAAGATGCTGAGGATGGAGGAATTTAGAAAGATCCTTGCTGGAGTGGAAGTGCTACTGATTCTGAAGTTAGCCTTCTAGATTGTTGTTAAGGAGCCTAGAGGTCTCAAGATCAGATATAGTCTAGACTCTTGAATACATGGGGCATGCATCTTGCACTCTCATTGTTCGGTGATATATGTTAAAGTGCCGTTGTTGAACTACACTGAAGTTTTTATATAGTGATTGGTTACATTTTTTGATAGCTTTAGGATACCCCTACAGCTCCTTCTATATTTACCCTAAGCACGGCTAAGTCTTTTTTAATGTCTAAAATTATCTGAATAACCTTGATTAACTTGTTAATTTTGAGCTTTTATGCTGCTTGAGCTAATACATTAGTTGTGTCCTATGGTATTTTTTTCAATCAGCAGAATTATTTTATATGAATGCTAAAAGAAAAAAGAAATATACTTATTCAGTTTGGTTTGATTGAGCTCATATCTAATGGTAAGTGCGGTTATGCAATAATTCAAGGCTCTGCATTGGTTGCCCTAATATGTCATGAATCCATTTTTGCATTATGGTATCTTGATGACTCATCAACAATTGTTATTTCCCCCCTTTGTTTTAGACGAAGACTTATGTGGGATGGACAATTGCCTCTGCAGATATCCGGCTTCTTCACCTGGTTCTGTTAGCCTAACAAATAACTTCAAAATGAAGTCATTATCGAACCCTAGATGGAAGAGAGTGGTTTTAAAGATCAGTGGTGCTTCATTAGCTGGTACTGGTCCACAGAATGTTGACCCAAAGGTGGGCTGCTCATTATGCTATGCTACATGGTATTTGGTAGTCTTTACTCTTCAGCATAGAAATCTTGTAATATCAGATAGCTACAAGCATGATGCTCTTCCCTGAATATATCCTAGAGTTGAATTGCTCCTCTCTTTGTTCAGGTGAATATGCTGATCGCCAGGGAGATTGCAATGGCTAATCGTGTTGGTGTTGAGGTATTTTAATTTGTCTTGGGGTTTAGTGAAAATTTATGACAATTTGCTGCCTATGACCTCCTAGCTTCTAACTTCACTAAATCCATTGTGCTCCTTGCTTGTGTTTATTAGGTGGCGGTCGTTGTTGGAGGTCGAAATTTCTTTTGTGGTGACACCTGGGTGGCTGCGACAGGCGTCGATAGAGCTACCGCGTACCAAATAGGGTAATGTTCACTAGTCAGTTGGTGATGACCATGAATCTTTTATCCCATGCTCTTCTGCCATAACTTGCTGTTGCAATCCAAATGTTCATTTTCTTACAATGAGCTAATTTATGGTTAACTAATGCTTCTATGAAGCATGCCTGTCGGATAAACTCAGAAATTATCATTTGGGAACAAAATGAGTAGTGTAAAATGCAGATTTGGGGGAAAACACAGAAAATACATCAGAAGTTCAGGATGGATTTGCTAAAGGGTCAGAATTCAATAAAATGAAAGATGTAAATGCTACATTTATTTTACAGGGATGTGAAGCAAGCATGGGTGTGGTAAGTGGTAAGAGGTAGTAACAACGCTAATCAATAATCTTTGAATATGTTTTGTGCGGTTTCATATACAGGTCATGGTTTGTTCCTGAATAGCATGTAAATTTCATGAACTTTAATAGTATCTAGATAATTTGATTATGTGGAAATAATTTAGTATCATTCAACCACTGGAAAAAAAATGGTAATCTACATACACATTGTTAGCAAAGTATATTTAAATGATTGTTTTTTCCAAAAAGATCGGATTTTGGTTCCTCAGTGTTTGATATGTTGTTTAGAACATTAGATAAATAAAATCACATTTTGTAACATAAAATATGGACCTTGTTACCATGTTTTCTGAGGCTAACATGTTAATGTTTTATGACCGTTAAACTATAAATTATAAATTATATATACTATTACCAAAATTTACCTAGATTAGGTCACTTTGTGATAAAAAAAATCTGGTTGATAAAGAGAGTAAATGGAGTGTTATGATTAATGTTCCTCGAACGCTGATCATAACATTCTCATAAAATCATACTTTCCTCGAACGCTGATCATAACATTCTCATAAACTCATACTTTTAATGATTTTAAGCGTTCACAATTTTGGGATATTCACCATTCGATTGCTTAGATTCTCTATTAATGGAGTATCGGTGGGGACGTAGATTGTATATATAGATTATAGACAAACATGTACTTTTTTGTTTTTTTTCTTTTGCTTATCGTTTTAAGCATCAATGATTGGGCAATTTTATATAACTTTTTTGTTTCTTTGACCATTTTAACTACTTTATTGAAATTCCAATTCTTTTTTAACTCGGATTCCCATATTGCCTTCTGTTTTCATTTTTTGTTTTGCTAATTATGGTACATTCTCATACATAGGTAGAAGGTTACATAAAGAGACAAGATATGTACAATTATATGCCTAATGTTGAAGCTGCATACTATCTTTTAACATTTCTATCAGACTCAAGGTGGTTTCACTTCATGAGTTTGCACAAGCTTTACCAAGTCAATGACAATGGAACAGGACCGGATAGTGCCACAAGTAGGATGCAAAATCTTCAGCTGCTGACTGATGGCTTGCAATTGGAGCAATACAAGTTATTATACAAAATGATGCAGGGTGATATGATAAGATCTGCCAGTTTGGGTTGGCTGGCAAAGTCGAGTAGCGGCAAAGTGGGGTGACATGATGTGGCCATGTGATGTTGCGGGGTGCCTATGGATCTGTAGGCGAGCGATGGTGATGTGTGGTAGGCCATTAATGGACACTTTATATGTCACAAAAGATGACTGTTTTAACTGGCAGACAAGGCTGAAGGGAGATGAACTACCAATAGATGCCAAGCTGGATGAAAAAGCAAGCTCAGTGGCAGGCATCACCTAACATATGATTGGTGTTGAGTTGGATCGGGCATGAGAAAGCAATGTACACCTAAGTGACGAGTCCTAGAGCTGCAATGGTATCTCGGAATCTTAGATGAAGACTATTAAGGGTAAATTTGATTTACACCCCATAATTAAATGGCATTTGGACATTAACCCCCCCCCCCCCGGGGGGTATAACTAATTACAATTAATTTGGGGGTATGTCCCATTACCATAGAGTTATGGACTGTAAGTCAAATATGCGTGACTATTAATACTAGCATTAAGATATCTGCTGTTGGGGTTTGGACTAAAGCGAAGACAATGAGAAACTTGAAGAATGAAGATTATGGTTACAAAATAGGACTTTATGAAGGATTAGACCCGGACCAAGGAGAAGTGAAACCTTGGAGTTAATTCTTGGCTGAAAAAGAAGACCACAACTAAAAAGGAGCGAGCCGGGGATTGAAGGAAAAAAAACAAACTTTCTGGTGATTAAACAAATGAGAAACACCTACAATTATATGTACACTGAATAATGGGAATTTATGGAAACAAGGTGAATTAAGTGTCGCAAACATCTTCATTTTGTGATAAATTGTGGGCTTATAGGTGTAATATTGAACCGAATTGGTTGAGTGAAATCAGATCGCTTGCTTAGGTATGGTTACCATTATAACAGAGAAACATAGAAGCCATTTGATTGCTGATTTGCTGTAACTTGATGGGATCTAGAATAAACGATTAGTTCCACATGTTTCTCTGCATATTCTAAAATTAATTTGTAATCCCTCGGTAGTTCTAGAATGATATCAGTGGACCTAATTGCATTTGTTTCTGTGCAAGCGTATTCATGATAACTCTATTTTTCTAGATTTGATTACATAAGACCTAACTACGGCATGCTTGTGCCACTATCATGGCAATTTTATATATGCCTTATAATCATGTCGGCCCTTTGTTATAGGGGGTAGGCCCTAGCCTGACCCTTTGTTCTCGAGGGAAGGCCTAGCCCGGCCCTTGTCCTTCAGGACAGGGAAATGATGGGTCCTAGCTCGACCCTTCGAGGTCATTAAGATAAAGATTAATAACAAAGTTATTTATCCTTTTATGTCATTAAGGCAAGGGTTAAATCATTTTTTCCTAAACTACTTGTGTGCTATTGCCTTTGGGTTTTAGGTAGTCATTTAAAATCCCTCCCTCCTTAATCCGAGCGTGAGACTTACAATACACCATAAATGTACTATTGTTTTTTTTTTCTTTGAGAGAAGGTATTATTGGTATTATATAGAGCTGGGACTTGGTCTGAACGAACCCGGGCAACCCGATCAAATTTTGAATTTGGACAATCACGGGCAACAATATTTGAGAATTTGGACGGGCATGGGCTAAATTATTTTGCCCGAATTTGAATTTGGGTAAACATGGTCACCCATATGACCAACCCGAGCAACCCGAAGAACCCGAGGAATATATATATATATATATATATATATATATATATATATATATATATATATATATATATATATATATATATATATATATATATATATATATATATATAAAGAGAGAGGGAGAAAGCAGAATGCACATGTTCTCTACAATCAAGTTCAACTTGTAATATTCTTCATTGCACGGTTTGCACCGAATTATTTTTTGCTCGAGTGAGAGGAAGCTCCATATTTACCGGTGTAAATTTTAGATCGGACGTATCCTCTACTTTTTAGTGAACGGTTCGGACAAACCCAAGCAACCCGAGGAACCCGATGAACTTCCATGGTCCAAACACAGGCAAACCCTCTACAAGCTCCTCGGGCAACTTGGGCAATTTGGGCAAACGTAATGTAACTTGGTCCAAACACGGTCAGACCTCCAAATCCGACCAACCCGACCATGTCCACCCCTAGTATTATATAGGGCCACAATAAGTAATCGATTAATGATTGATTAGCCCCACTTAGCTATTGGTTTAGCCGCTTAACATGTATTATATATTATATGTTTATAATAATTTGCTATTATAGGAAGGGGCGGGCCAGACTGTGGGTTTCCTTAGCCTAACCCTCATCATCGAGGGCTTATGAAAATTGGGACCGGCCCTTCCTTCGGGCCCTTAAAGGGCAAGGCTTTGGAGGGCCAACCGGGCATGGTACCCTCTCCAAGGGGCCATATTGACATGCCTAGTCCCGAATGCTTGAAATATGGTGGGCTAGATCCTAGGAATAAGCTTTGATTTGGGGTGATTAGAACTATACTCTTGATGCTATTGGGTGGATTAATCCCCTTTTTGAATTCACCATTATGGAAAGATCAGAAACCATGGAATTAAATGCTATGAAAAAGTGGAGAATTGAACACTGAAGATTTTAGTGTTCGGCTATTTGCAAAGCTAAATTTGCTTAGAACTTTTGCCTATTACAGCAAAAAGTAAGTGGGACTTGCACCCATTGGTGTTTAAGAATACATTTTTGGATTATATTTTTTAAGAAGTCTATAAGTCCTAGTATGAGTGTATGACCTTCGCCAAGCTTCAAATTTTTATCTGCCACCCTTAAACAATCAGAACAAACTAGTTGCTAGCAATAGGTTTATCGAATGTGGTTCTAGATTTTAATACTCCCGCTAGCTTGCTACCTTTGTTGGATTGCTGCTTAGAACTTTCAGCGTGAGAAATTTTGTTGGCGAATGGCTATGTACTGGCTAGAATATGCACACATGCATCTACAAGCTAGACACTAAAAAATGTGTGTTTATCCTTCATCTGTATGTTTTAGTGTTTACGTGGCATTGTTACTTATATGTATGTTTGTTCTTCAGCTGCACCGAAATACATGCTAGGATCAGATAACAATGGCTTCAGTCTTGAACTTTACATCCTTTAAGTTACAAACTAGAGTATTCCTCAACTGTAGCCTATGTTCTTTACAACACAATGGAGCCGTACTTGTTGCTTCGTATAACAATGAAGAGTTTCTGAAAGTAAAAATTTCCCGGCATCAAAAACTGGCATGTGCTCTACATTTCTCCTCGTGATTTTGTGCTAGGATATCGACTTTTGTCGCTGATTTTCCTTAAAAAGGAGTTCTGCTTCTTTTCCTTTTTTTTTATTAATTTCACACAGAATAGAACCATCTTTTATAGCGAAAAAGCATTATTGTATGTAGGTATTTAGCCTTATAAATATTTACAGGTCGACCCCTAAGCCATCCTTACTTTCCTAACTCACTCATTCTCTGCCATGGCATCGCTGAAGCTGTATGATTTGTTGAGAAATAGACCGCCTAACCTTTTGCCAACATTGTGTGTCGTAACAGTATGATGGCATCAGCAATGAACTCTTTATTGCTTCAGGCGTCGTTAGAGAAGATTGGTGTTGAGGCACGGGTACAGACTGGGTTTACAATGCCAGAGATTGCTGAACCATACATTCGGCGACGAGCCATCCGTCATCTTGAGAAAGGGAGAGTGGTTATATTTGGCGGAATTGGTGCTGGAACATCAAATCCACTCTTCACAACTGACACAGCAGCAGCTTTGAGAGCTTCTGAGAGTAAGCATCAACCACCATCTGAGCAAAAGTCTTGGACCTCTTACATTTGAATTCATTTACCAGCCGCGGAGTGAGAAGTCTAATGCAATGTATACGATGGGGCAGTTCATGCAGATGCTGTCCTCAAGGGGACCAATGTGGATGGTATTTATGACTGCCATTCCAGAGGTAACAGTGTCGCATTCGAACACATTTCCTTCAGGGAGTTGGTTACCAGAGGCTTCACTGCGATGGACATGACTGCAGTAACATTCTGCGAGGAGAACAATATTCCTGGTTAGTTTTCGATTTCTTTATATCTTCGTTAATAATATGAATTATCGGATGTATTAAAATTTTAATCATTTTGGTTTAATCTTTAAGAGGCAGCGAGCGGGTTCTTAGACGACCTGTGCTTTGTTATTGCAGTGGTTCTCTTTAATTTACTCGAGCCTGGGAACATTTCAAGGGCACTATGCGGGGACCAAGTTGGTACGCTCGTCGATCCATCAGGGAGGATTAGTTAAATTTTTTTTTTCAGGCGGAGTTGGAAACTTGAAAAGTCAATGTGATGGTCGCTTCGCACACATGAAAACTGCGGCCTGCGCTTGAGCTGAATGAAATAGGCAACTTGCCTAATGAGTGAGTTATCGTAGGATCATGTGTTTGATGGAGGGGTTAGGATGGATCGAAAGCCCTTGAGCTCATACATGGGCACTTGAAGCAACCAAGGAAGGGCACACCATGAAGTCCAAAATGAAGATTTGTGGTGTTATTTAATTTCTCATGTAAATTGTTTTTTGAGTTTACTGTAAAAAAGTGTCATTAGGAAGAGGCTGAGACAAAAACCGCAGTATGTACTATGTTTGGGTAGAATTCAGCATGGAATTCTGGAGGGTTGTAACAGATTTGTACCATATGTTTTTATTCAAAGGCGCCGCCGCCTGTTTGAATTGGAATTCACTATGCTTCCTGTGGATTGTATTTTGTTGATCAATATTGGATGATGCACACATAATTGTTACAATACATGCACAATGTCTGCTGACGCTAGCCTTTTTCTGTTTGGGCTTTTTCCCAAATTAGTATCTAAAAAAATATTGTTATAACAGTCATCTGTCACAAATAATTTCAAAAATGGTCAAACTGATAGCCACATGGTGAGGCAGCACTGTAAAGCGTCTCACCACATTGGTTGTCTTTTTTTTTTTGGGTAGCCGTAGAAATTGGCATCCCAATTACCGATTTTAAATAGGCAAAAGTCTGAAGTTTATATAAAACCCAAAACTGAGTTGTAAGCAAGGGAGACTGGTCCATACAAAACTATAGAACATTGAAGTTGGTATTTGGAATACCGATTTTAAAGTTGGTATGTGGGATACTGACTACTGCAACCACTCATAAAAAAAAAAAAGCCGATGTGGCGGGGTGCTTTGCGGCGCCGCCTCGCAACATGGCTGTCAGTTTGGCCACTTTTATGACAAATTTTTTTTTTTAAATGCTAATTTAAAAAAAAGCCCTTTCTGTTTTGGAGATTTTTGCATTCACTCCTACCAAATATGAGTATTATAAATAAGCGCCTCACTTTTAAAGTTATGTATTAATAACCACCTCACCTTCTCAACTTTCAAAGGAAAAAAAAATCTTGTACCTGATTTATTAACCATTTTATCATTTGACTACTCAGTCTATGTATGTCAACATCAACGGTGCATGTGCAGGTCGTCATCGTGTGCACAAGCATCACACAGCCAAGGGTAAATTGGTCATAAATTATCCATATGGGTCGTTCTGTAAGAGGAAGTTATTAATAAAACTTGAAAAGTGGAGGTTATTTATAATACCAATATTTGTTAGGGGGGTGTTTGTCCTGAATGATCCTCGTGAATGATGCCAAGCACCCCAATAGCTACTGCAAGTTGGACAACTTATAAACAGCCGCGACCATATGAATCCCGATACTTGTGTATCGATGAATCCTGAGTTCAACATCTTTTCACGCGCAACAGTTAATTATCGACAACCAGAGGGTAATCATTCATATTGCAGTAATACAATGATGGGTTCTTCCTGTGAAATTGTTAATCACATGACAGATGGTTGTCCCCTTATTTCGTTCGACACCTCATTGACCCAGGGGTATAAAGAGAAGAAGGAACACATGATCTGTGAACCTTGAAGCGCATCAGACCTCTTTATACCTTTCAGAACTTCAACAGATGCCACCAATATATTGTGCAGCAGCATCGAAACTAGGTCAGGATTCCCCCAAGTGAGAAAGCTGAGCATTTAAACAATGATTATGTCAATGCTACCGAATTCACACACAAAATTTTAGAACAAAGAACAAATGAGAATTAGGATGGGAGAGGTGAGCGTTTAAACAATTGATTGTATCAATGCTAGCAAATCCATACAAACATTCAAAATAAAGCTCTTTTCCAGGGTCCTGTAAATCCTAGAAACTGGGCCCATTCCCCTATTCATTCGGTTAGACAACCAAGTACCATGGGATTTACAAACCTTCCCACACGAAGTTTTCTAAACAGTTAACATGCTTTCACCGTGAGATTTCATGTCTACACTAAAACATGAGAGAAATCCCACCGTGAGATTTCGTCATGGTCAAAGCATGAACCTGTACACAAAACCAGGTGTGGGAGGGTTTGTAAATCCCATGGTACTTGGTTGTCTAACCGAACGAATAGGGGAATGGGCCCAGTTTCTAGGATTTACAGGACCCTAGAAAAGATCTAGATTTTGTTTGGTTGCCGAGAAAGTTTTGAAGGCAAGGAATGCGGTGGAAAGGAAAATGATAGGAAAGAAAAATTGCATTTTCTTGCTATTGTTTGGTTGCCTGGAAAAAGGAGTTCGACTCCTCTTCAGTCTGTCCTTTACTTCGTTTCAATTGGTTGATGATGTGGCGGAATCACAATCATCCGATGGAGTCACAGTTGGGGCCAAGTGTGATACACTTTTTGGGGTGATTGACTGTAATGCACACTGTGCCCCGACCAAGTGAACTGAGAGAAAGACGGACCATAGACAAGACAAACTCCGGGAAAAGAAAGCAAGAATTTAACATTTTTTTTCTTCCTTGTGTTTCTCCATGCTTTTGCCATGAATTTTTTTTGTGAAAACTGGTTTCCATGAAACAGTATTTTCTCATGGGGCCCACACTTTCTCGTCAACCAAACACCCATTTTACAGCAAAACTAGTACTTTCTTTTCCTTTTCTATGATTTACCAGCAACCAAACACAGTCTTAGAGAATCTCCTGATGATATCACCACATGGCATCTAAGACATAAGCCACAAAAATAAAACACAGGCATAACTGGTGTTGTATTTTGCAAAGAAAAAACTGGTGTTGTATTTTACAAACATTAGTAATTAAATCATCCAAAATATATATTATAAAACAATAGCTGAACTATTAAATTCAAAATTGCACAAATTTTATTACGTGTCTTTATGCATCATGGCGGATATTAGATGCATTAGAACTAGAAGATGAATGTTTAACTCCTAAAATTCTTCAATAATATCATCAGTTTTAACCTCCAAATAATCAACTCCTACAAGTGATAAACAATAAAAAGGTTGTTAATACTTAGTTATATGGAACAAAAAAACATTAAATATTCATTGTGATTACTACTTACCTACTCAATAAAGTCAATCATGAGTTACCACTGCTTCAACATTCTCCGGTGTCAGGGAACTACGATATTGATCAAGTTACCAACCATACTAAATGCCAACAATGAGGCAACAATTGACATTGGGATTGTAACAATATCATCAGCTATACAAGAGAGGTCTGGATATTGATATTCATGGGCTTTCCAAAAACCTAGAATGTCGAAGTCCTGATTTAAAGGAAGCTTTGGCTCTTGAAGGTACAACTCCAACTCTGACATATATATATATATATATATATATATATATATATACACACACACACACACACACACACTTCAAAATGATGCAAATTCCCACAAGATTAATAGATTTAACAACGAAAAAATCATATAACATATCTACGAACCAAAAGATAAGCTTCTCTAAAATACTATATACAAAATACTTACTTATAGATTCTCACCCATTTCGTTATCACCAATTGTAGTGGTGTCTTCAACCATTGATCTCGTACTATCCAATGTATTGTTGCTTGTAGATTCTTTTGATCTACACAATGAGTACTCTCAATAGAGTGACTCTATCCTCTTATGAACACCTTAAACTTCAAGCTCATAGGTTTTTGGATACATCTATTGATAGCAAAACTCCACAAATGAGAGTTTGTGGTGTGGATCCAAAACTACCACAATAGCCAATATCGGATAGAAATCTGACCAATACTTGTCAAACTTTGTTTGCATCATTTGAGCCATAAGACTAATAAATTCATTTGACATTTCTATACCCCATGAAAATTCAAGTTTGATGTGGGACGTGTCATGTCGTCATAGGATAGTGGGAGTTGTGGATCCGTGGAAGTGGAACCGAACCGTGGGAATTGGTGAGAAGAAGGCATAGAGCAATGCTATTCAATTTTAGCCAAACAATCATATATGTAGTCCCTTTACAAAACTCAAACCGACGGGAAAGCAAGTAAGCTCCGTCCACCATGCCTGCTAGGTTCTAAAATTTCACAAACCCTAGATTTATTGTATGGTGACAATTTCTTTGATCCCCATCAGCCAAAAGCGATACCCAATCCATAGCCCTCCTTATAATTCCTCTCATCCCCTCAATTCCATTTCCAGCCTTGACTTTAACGATTACCATGGTCGACATCAGTGTAGTCAAGGCGTTAAGGCGGACTCAAGGCGCTCAACCTTACTGGCGCCTGAGGCGAGAGGCGAGAGGCGAGGCGAGCGCCTGATTGAAATAAGGCGTGCAATATATATATATATATATATATATATATATATATATATATATATATATATATATATATATATATATATATACACACACACACACACACACGCACTATAAAATAACTAGTTGAAACAAATTCGCATAATCATATAGCATGTGCCATCAAACATCAATAAAACTCATCATCAACAAGTTCTATAATTTATATCATCCTCATCTTTAAAACTATAAATCTAAATAATATAGATTGGGATCTAGGTCTTGATGTCTGTAGGTAAGATGAAAAAAAAATATGAATTGAAGATGTGAAGTAAACATATAAAGAATTATGACACAATACAACTTAATCAAAATCTTTATTAAAAAACTGAGAGAATAGAGTTTTGATAGGTAGCGTTATACTCACTTCGTGACAGACGCCGAAGGTGGCCCCAAAGTTTAAACCATAACCTGCCCGATCGCCACGAGTTCTTTTTTATCTCGCTCAATCGCGTGGAAGATTTGAATCCACAGGGATCCTCTGAGGTTATAAATTCATAGGATCAAATAGATTAAAGCTAAAATTGAATCACAACTGTCCGTTACACCCAACCCAACTAGTGAATCACACTCAGTCCCAAATGTCATGTGAAATGACGGTTGTGATTCAGTTTGGCTTCAACCTAAACTGTCAATTAAATGAGGCGGGCGCCTCGACCGCCTCACGCCTCGACCGCCTCCGGGTGTAAGGCGGGCGCCTCAGGTCGACTTATATACCTGCTCTCGCCTCAATCCAGGCGAGGCGCTCTTGCCTCGCCTCGCCTCGCCTCTCGCCTCAGGCGGGCGCCTCGGCTCGCCTTAACTACACTGGTCGACATCACCCCGGACCTCCTCCCCGCACCTGATCGCCGAGGCCAAGCTTAGCATCGCCCACGATGGTCTCGAATTCTGGCAGTTCATGGTTATCGATTCCATCACAGGGGTCGTCGAACACACCTCCATGTTCCCCGTCGACACCCTCAAGACACACATGCATGCCGGATCCCCGCCTTGCCACCCGCCCCTCGGCCTTTGCCACACTCTCCACTCCGTCCTCTGCACCCAAGGCCCCGTTGGTCTCTTCCCGAAGCCTCGGCTGTAAAGAGCCATAACAAATTAGTATAAGAAGTGAATTTTAAAATCCATTCCCCCAAAAGTAGGTATTGCACATTCATAGTATGAAAGGTATCATACTCGGAGGTGATTTCATTATATTGACAAAGATTTTATTATTTATGAAGTGTTGGCATTCTTACCACCCAAGGTGACCCTTGACAATCAAAATATGTTGTAAGCACGTTCTGTTACACGGGTTAGGCGGATTAGGTGGGCTGAGTGGGGTTGACCCGTTGTTTGAACGAATCAGCAAATGTAGAACCCTAACCTAACCCGTTTAATAAATAGGTCGAGTTAGGATCAGTTTAGGCGATCCGGGTTAGGGTTAAGGTTAGTGGGCCGGATAAGCTTTTGCTAGCTCTAACAATAATACCATAATTGATCCAACACCTCAAAAAGAGGTGCCAAGTACAAGTAACAATCCACCCTGGGATACACTTAATCCAACAAGTTATCTTAATGATTCCTCCCCAAAAATACAAAAGTAACTTCAAGAGTTCATATATATAAACCCATAATCGATATTAAATTTACAATTGATCTCAATGGTTCGTTGGGGCGGGATCAACGGATGACAGCATAATCGGATACCTTATCACAAAACACGATACATTTAAAGCTGGCTTATCTGACTTACAACACCTCCCGCCATCGCTGTGGTAAGAGTTCTCTCTCTCTCACACACACTTGCGCATCTCTTGTTGTGGTTATCTCTCTCCTGCCCTCTCTCGCTATCTCAATCTTGATCTCTCAGTCTCTCTCGAGGAATCTTGATCTCTCAGTCTCTCTCCCTCGAGAGAGAGAGATCCGGAGACTGATTCTGACAGAACAAGAGAAAGAAAAATCCAGATTTTTACAAATAAACTGATCCAACTCATGCATCTCTCTCGGGCTTGTGATCCTTGCCAGAACGATATTGTTATTTGTGATTTCTAACAGTCGGTGTTCTCTATGATATAGTTGAATTGGTGATATCTAATAGTTGAATTTTACTCTTTATAATATCCAGTGTAGCTCTTGCAATATATGCATTATTGCGCAAATGAATTGATGTGGGACAGTGTGTGTTAACAGGGAGTTCAAGATTCGTTGAGCAGCAACAGGGTCGCCAATTTGCTCCGAGCTGAAACGGGAAATTAATTTAAACCAGTAATGTGGCTAATGGTTTTAACAAAGTCGAACAGGCACACAAACAGTATTCCAACCCTTAAATAATTAAATAACATATGCTTGATGATTAGCAAGGTTCCACGTGCAATATCAGGATTAGTAACAAACATGGCTAAACAGAAGTACACATCTCACAGTTCATGGGAACAACAGTTTTCATAGATAAAACCTAGGAGATTGATTACCGGGGCTACCTTCGAATATTGACCGGGGAATAGAAAACTCACCTACTGAGGATTATGGGAAACCTCAGGGATCTCAGCTGATGGCGGGGTCGATGTCGACGCAGGATCCTCGGTTTGGGGCAGGGCTTGAGCGAGGGCCCGGAGTGCCAACACGTTAGGGTGTACGAGCGCACCGGGATGCCACCGTTGATGGTTCTCCGAGATCCCCAGCCGGGCTTCTACGTCCTGGGCGCAAGATAGGTGATGCGCTCCACGTACTCCTTCACGTTCTCGTTGGCGCTGAATTGGAAGTCGAGGAACGGGGAACGGATATCGAGGAATCCGTCTTCGTCGTCGATCATGCCGTGATCAACATCCGGATCGGCCATGCCGTCATGCCGAGGGGATGGGCTCTGCTGGGGTGGAGAGGTGGGGTTCGGGTTGGGTCGCGGGGAAGGGGATCGGGCCGGGCCGGGCCAGGGTGGGGAGGAGGGAGGGGGTCGGGGCTGTTGTGCGGGGGAGGACGGTGGCCGGTGGCGGGGCGCGGGCAAGGGGGGGTTTGGTCGGGCGGCAAGGGGCAGGGGTCTCTGGTGGGTCGCGGGGAAGGGAAAGGGAGGGGAGTGGGGATCGGGCGGCAAGGGGCAGGGGGGTTCGGTTGGGTCGCGGGGAAGGGAAAGGTAGGTGGGGGGATCGGGCGACAAGGGGGCAGGGGGTTCGGTTGGGTCGCGGGGAAGGAAAAGGGAGGGGGTGGGGATCGGGCCGGCCAGGTGGGAGAGGAGGGAGGGGATCGGGGTGAGCGTCGGCACAGGGAGGCGGGCCGGGGTCGGGGGCCGGATCGGGCGGCACGGGCAAGGGTCGGGGGTGGCTCGCGGGGGCGAAAGTGAGAGAGAGAGGGGTGCGGGCGGCGGTGTGGGCTGGGGACAAGAAGGATAGGGGAGGGGCCAACTAGGGTTTCACACACTAGTCAGGACCTAGGGTTTCACACACCTAGGGTTTGGGGTTTCACACACCTCACCCTGGTTTCTCTAACCACGCATGTGGAGGAAAACAGAAATTTTATTATTTATTGCATACTGAAAGAAAAGATGACAGGCCTATAAATAGGCTTACAACAACAGACAAAGCAGCCCACTAATCAAGGTGGGCTAAAAGTACTCTAACAAAATAACAGCCCACTAAGCACGGACTTGACCCAACCGAAAACAAAACAGCCAACATGGCTAGAACCACATGCTCAGATGTCGCCTCCTGCGCTTGTACACTCGCCAGGGCCGAGGCTTGATGTCCCCATCATTCTCCCCCGGTGGGAGAGAGCTCGACTCCGTCGAGTGAGGATCTGCAAAACTCTCGTACTGTCTCAAGGTGTCGAGATCCAACTGCTGAAGATCGCTGCGGTCAAGCCAGGTGTCATCAGAGGTGGGTCTTCCCTTCCAACGGATCAAATACTGTCGGGTGCCACCGTCCTTACTGGACACAATCTCATCATCCACAATTTTATCTATTTTATCTGCTGCAGAATTTGGTAGAATTTCTGGAAGTGGACGTAGGGAGGGGCTCTCAGAAACTGGGTCATGGGAAGACTCACCTATGAGAGGATTACTAGGGTTAAAATCAGGACCCTTGTAGGCCACTAGGTCCTCGATATTGAAGGTGGAACTGATGCCGAAATCTTCAGGGAGATCTATAACATAGGCATTATCATTCAATTTCTTTAAGATTTGGAAAGGACCCGCACTGCATGCATTCAGCTTTTTAATAGTTCCCGAGGAAAACCGTTCCGGACGGATCCGGACCATTACATAATCGCCAACATTAAATGTTTTAAACCTTTTCCTGAGATCAGCTCGTAGCTTATAGTTAGCATTGCTCTGCTCAATCTTATCTTTGATTTCCCTGTGTAGTTCTTGAACATGCGATGCAAATGCAGATGCTGACTCAGAGACTCGATAATAGTCAGCCATAGGGATGAGATCTATAGGCTGCCTAGGTTTAAAACCATGCACAATTTCATGGGAACTCAAACCAGTGGTTCTATTAATAGATGTATTGTATGCAAATTCAGCGATGGACAATTTCAGATCCCAAGTCCCAACATGTTCACCTACCAAGGTGCGCAAAAGGTTCCCCAGACTTCGATTAACTACCTCGGTTTGGCCATTGGTTTGTGGGTGGAAAGTAGTAGAAAACTGAAGCTTAGTGCCCAACTTGTGCCACAGAGTTTTCCAGAAAAAACTGGTAAACTTGACATCCCTGTCAGAAACAATGGTTTTGGGCAAACCGTGCAATCTGACAACACCGTCGAAGAAAATTTTAGCAACCCTCGAAGCATCAGATGTTTTGGAGCAGAGCAAGAAATGGGCCATTTTGGAGAAAATGTCATTTCATTTGTATTAGGTTCTCGAATAACAGACGACGTGGGGATAAAGTTTTGAATGTCAAGTATGTGTGCATGTTCGAGGGATTTCATTAGAAGAAAAGTCACAAGAAACATAGATTGGCCTTCATGAGGAAGAAAAACGTAAAAGTGGCAATACATTTTGGGAGCATTGTATGTGTTAAAGGGATGGCCAAATGAAAAGTTACAAGAATTAATGACGAGCACAACCATAAATTGGTCACACCTAGCAAGAAGAACCTTATGACCTCAAACAGATGTATGCCTAATACGGAAAGGGACCTAACCGAGAGTTTCAATAGGGGAAATTTGCAAATAGTAAAAACGTCATCTATTTTTGGAGGATGTTAAGTTGTAGGTTTTAACGACAGAGATTGTTGGAACCACTTGAGGTCGATGAGACGTAAACATTTGAATTCTAGAGATCACATACATTTATTACATTCTTTCAAAAAAAGCAATCCGAGAATCCACACTTCTTTTATACTGTACAGTTTGATGAAGATGATCGAGCCATGAATTTCTTTTGGGTAGATGCAAGACCGAGGATGGCGTATGAACATTTTGGGGACGTAGTAACTTTTGACACCAAGTATAGGACGACTTAATATTAAATGTCATTCACCCCTATTACAACAGTGAATCGTAACTATAAATCAATATTGTTTGGTTGTGCATTGTTGCAGGACGAATCGGAGGTCACCTTTATATGCCTTTTTGTGACGTGGCTGGAGGCCATGGGAGATCGACATCCAGTGCCAATTATAACTGATCAAGACTTAGCTATTGGTGGGGCTATAGCAAAAATCTTCAATCACACCATTGTTATTGTTTATGGCATATCAAGAAAATTTGTTGAGAAGCTTTCTTCTGTGCATTTCAAGAAGTCAAAATTAAAACAAGTAACGAAATTCGGCACTTTTGCATACCAATATACAATCACAGTTCATTTTTTGCTGAAATGAAACAACAAACGAAAATGAGAGCACAAACTCATTTTTTAATAGATTTGTTTCATCCAAAACCAACTTAAGAGATTTTGTTACAAAATATGAACATGCTTTGGACAAAATGCCAAGGAGAGAAAAGGAGATTATATTTCGATATACAAGAAGAGAATTTTGGACAAAATATATATACCATTGAGCCATGTAATAAACATTTACACAAGAAATATTTTTGAAAAGTTTCGAAATGAATTTGATCATGATGCTTGTTATAAAACAGATGAACGCAATAATGATGACATGTGGCACACCTTCATGGTTACGACAAAATATGGACTGACTGAAGGATTAAATGTAGTAGTAAATTTGGATACAAAAGAAGCAAAATGTGGATGCCAATACTTTGAGTTTATGAGGACAATGTGCAGACATTTGTTAAAAGTTTTTTATTATCTTGATGAAATTGATATATTCTCCCACTTTATATTGAAAGGGTGGATGAAAGAAGTAAACAAAGGAGTGGTGGTGAGTGGAGATGGACTGCTCGTGTATGATCGCAACATGGGGTCAGAAGCTATGAAAATTAGTCACATGTGTCATCGATCCACCCAATTAGTGTAGATCACCATGAAATCAAAGGATGCATATAAGATTGTAATAAAGATGATTGATGAGGGAATCAAGAAAGTTTCGTTGATTGAACATGTGTCACTTAGGGATCTGAATGAAATTACTAAAGATTCAAAAGATCTTGATGCCACAAAAGCTGCCACATTGGTATCTACAACATAATCGATTCTTTTAGATCCACAAATATCCCAAATAAAAGACCGAAAGGGGACTGAAAAGTAATTAAGAAGGTGACAGAGAATGATAGGGTTACTGGCAGATGGAAGAGTAGCATTGAGGTAGAGCACCAAAGAAACAAAGAAAGTACAACCTATGTGGTGAAGAAGATAAAAAACAAAGTACACAACCAAACCTTTAGTTTATTTTTATTTTTGTTTAATAGTTGAGGCTTTTGATGTTAGATCGATATACTTATTATTATTATTATTATTATTATTATTGTAGTGACTATGTTTAAATGCAACAATGGATTTAGAATGCTTCCCAACTTTTGTAAGTGTTTATGTGAATTACCAAATAGTTTTTGAATGATTAATTACTTTATGTTATGAACCTCCTTTTTCTTTTTTGTTATTAATCTATTTTTTTTATTGTTGATTCTCTTGTGCAAGAATGTCATTCATGGGAGCATTTTTGTTGAAAGTACGATGAAATGTTGTTGATGCTTCAGATGCTGCTGGAATGCTTTTTAGAAGTATCTTTGGGTTTGTTAAAGTTTGGACTTTTATGTTTGTTGAGGCTTGCTACTTTTGTTGAGGGTGGTATTGCTGATTGGAGTTCAACTTTGATCCTACCACCAGCCAATGCTGCTGATGTTTTAGCTGCTCTTGTAATATTTTTTAGAAGTTGTATCTTTGTGTTTGTTAAAGTTTGGACCTTTATGTTTGTTATACTTTTGTCGAGGGTGTTGTTGATAATTGGAGTTCAACTCTAATCCTACCACCAGCCAAACTTCTATAAGCATATATATTATAAGAAAAATATTATTTGTGCTGATAGCTTGTACTGATTCTCTCACACAGAATGACGTGTCACAATCACAGTAAAATTCAACCGCTGGAAATCACCAATAACTATATCATAGAGAACACCGACCGTTAGAAATCACGAATAACTATCATTATGGCAGGATCAAGAGATTAGGAGCCGAAAAAGGAGAGAAAGAGATGCACGAGTTAGATCAGTCTCTTTGCAAAAATCTAGATCTCCATCTCGTTCTGGCAGTCTCTGGATCTTTCTCGAGAGATAGAGACTAACCGAGTGTGATTCACCAGTAAGAGCAGGGTAAACCAGACGACTGTGATTTCAGCACGTCATTCTGTGTGAAAGATTAGTAAAATTGGGGCAAATAGTATTTTCCTTATAAAATATACGCCTATAAAAGTTTGGCTAGTGGTAGGATTAAAAGTGAACTCTAATCAACAACACCACCCATAACAAAAGTAACAAGCGTCAACAAACACAAAAGGTTCAAACTTTAACAAACATACAGAAACAACTTCTAAAAAGCATTCTAGCAGTGACTAAAGCATAAACAACATTCCATCGCACTTTCAAGGGTATCCCATGAATGACATTCCTACACATGGGAACCAACAATAAAAAAAAGGATTAATAACTAAAAAGAAAAAGGAAGTTCATAACAGAAAAGTAAGAAAGCATTCAAAACTATTTGGCAATTCACATAGATGCTTACAAAAGTTGGGAAACATTCTTTATTTATTGTTGCACTTAAACAGCTACTACCATCATCGCTTTCTAAATCCATTGGCCTGACAAAATAATAATAATAAGTATATCGACCTAACATCAAAAACTCCAACTATTAGATAAAAAAGTAAAAACAAACTATACGTTTGGTTGCATACTTTGTACAATAGTTTTCGGTTTCTTTTTCTTTGGGTATATTAGACAACTACGCTATCGAGTTTTTGACCTTGTCTGCCATATAGTTTACACTTTCTTTGTTTTTGATGCTACCTCAATTCTACTCTTCCATCTATCATTACCCCTAGCTTTCTCTGTCACCTTCTCATTCACTTCTTCAGTTCTCTTTTGACCTTTTATTTAGGATACGTAGATCTAAAAGAATTAATTGTGTTATATATCCTGATGTGGCAGCTTGTGTGAGATCAAGATCTTCTAGATTTTTAACAATTTCATTCAGATCCGTAAGTGACACATGTTCATTCAGTGAAACTTTCTTGATTCCCTCTCATCAATCATCTCTATTACAATCTCGTATGCATCATTTGATTTCGCGGCAATTGACAGCAATTGGGTGGATCGACAACACATGTGACTAATTCTCATAGCTTCTGACCCCATATTGCGATCCTACATGAGTAGTCCATCTCCAATCACCACCACGCATTTATTCTCTTCGTTTACCCACCTTTTCAATATAAAGTAGGAGAGCATCTCAATTTCATCAAAAAGATCGAAATCTTTAAGCAAGTGCCTGCACATTAGGCCTATGAACTCAAAGTGTTGGCACCCACATTTTGCTTCTTTTATACCCAAATTTACTACTAAATTAAACCCTCCAGTTGGGTCACAATTTATCATATACTTGAAGGTACACCACATGACATTATTATTGCATTTCTTTGTTTTATAATGGATAACCTGATCAAATTGTGAAAAGATGAAGGTATGTACTCAGTAGGTACACCGCTCGTCTCAACCAAGAGTTTGTATTTTCTAAAAAAAAAAAGGGCAGAGGTATTCTAAAAAATAGTGGAAAGATGAAGGTATGTACTCAGTAGGCATGTTAACCAAAATAACCTAATTTTAGGGTTTCTAGGAAGGTTCTAGCAAAAATGAGGGGTTCTAATTTTTGCAAAAACAATAAGGGGTAATCCATTTAATTTTGTGTGTTATTTGTCTAGCGATGGTATATACATCATAATGTTTAAGTTTGGAAGTTTATTCCATGATTTCTAATCTATAATACCTTTGCTAGGTATATTGTGAAGTGCGCAACCAAGGGACACACAACATAGGCAACTGTCCATGGATTTACACAAAGTGTCAGCAAGAAAAATGCAATGGAATTACAAAACTGCTTGTTTCAAAGCAAAATCACAGTATGGGGAGAAAATTTCTCCGTTATCAATTCAGTCCTTGCCCAGGGTTCCAATGGCTAGATGAGGCTATATCTAATGGTGGGTGATCTATAGCTGGTGCTGGAAAACAGGTGGCTTGGTTTGCTTGTGGGAAGCCTAACCATTGGATCAATGATTGTCCATTGAAGGACTCTCTTTGCATAATGTCTAATTGCTCTAGGATCAGGAGATTGTTTACTTCAAGGTAACCAAGAAGCTTAGGAGAAAAATTCTGAGTCTGCCAGAATTTGAAGTGCAATAGGTTTCAATGGCTTAGTGATGCAGTGGAGGAGGCTAAGAAAGCATACGAGGAGAAAAGGCTTGGAGACAGACAAAAGATTAGGGTTCAATTAGACGTGAATTTAGATGATTTGTGTAAGGACTTTAAGGGTATGAATTCAATTGGATAAATGACTATGTAAACTGGAAGAATGACTTTTAAAGTTGTATGAATGAGTATGTATCTATGTATGTGAGTATATAATCTTCTGTATGAGTCAACATTTTCTAATGGATGTTGTTTCTAATGACTAAGTTGTTATCTAATGACTATTGTTTCTAGCTATATCAAGTAGCACTAACAAAGTAACGTTACCACATTCAACAAGTAACATTAATGATAACATATATCAAGTATGTAATCATCATGTACACATCCACATCATAAGAATTAACATTACAATACATCAAGAACTAACATCATAGGAAGTAATCTTCATAACTAATCTACATAAGAACTAACATCATAGGAAGTAATCTTCATAACTAATCTACATAAGAACTAACAAACTAACACTACAACATTCAACAAAATACCTAACATCAACAATGCACATGTACACAATACACATCCGCATTCAACAAACTAAGTAACATCCATTCGAAGGATAACATCACATGTACCACATTGTTCACATTAATTATGCACAATCAGTAGCAAATTCACAAAACTATATCACTATTTTAACATCCCAAAACACCCAAAACATTCTGATCCCACGCCTCATTGTTTTGACATCCCTAAACACTCAAAATTACTGTGATTTTAACACGTTT
Organism: Chamaelirium japonicum; assembly: GCA_947650365.1. Taxonomy (NCBI): domain Eukaryota; kingdom Viridiplantae; phylum Streptophyta; class Magnoliopsida; order Liliales; family Melanthiaceae; genus Chamaelirium; species Chamaelirium japonicum. The sequence goes on from OX393559.1 coordinate 31,382,928, forward strand.
GCTCCCAAACCTACCGTCATTTTCCCATATTCAAACTACTATTCACAGTTTTAACACAAAAAGTTGATGTTGCCTCCTGCTACCACTTTCTTATTCTTCTTGTTGTTGCTGCATTTGTGGCGATAAGTTTTCTTGCCCTTGTTCCAATTCCTCTTGTTATTCCCCTCCCCCTCCCAGACTCCCAGTCCCTCTGATACTTGCTGGTACACATGTTGATGGAGGACTTATGGCATGTATGTTCAACACATGCCTAGGTGCCCTGAATAGGTTCAAAATATGTTGTTTAAAGTAACACATGCCCAGGTGACTATTGGCTTAGCATATCTAGTAACAGTCATTAGCAAAAAGTACTTATTGGACTGTGGAATACTGGAGGTCAGTGGCTGACTTGTTTGTGGCTGAAATTGATGTGTTTACTGTCTGTTTGCCCCGACTAAGTCAACTCAAACATCCACATGTTAGTGCATGTACAATGCAATATTGACTGCTTGTTTGCCATTACAAAGTACAATACCTCTTGATTGATTGTTACCTTGTCGATCGATTCTATTCTTTGGCCGTTGGAGGTAACCCGAGAATTAACGTTTTCCCTTAGGCTTCTGCATGAACTAGGGATTACCCTAATTAATGCCTCAATTACTCCCAAATCATGCGCCAATTAGGGTTCCCGCTTAAGCATCTGCATGAATTAGATTTTACCCCCAATTCATACCTCAATTAACCCCAAATCATGCATCAATTAGGGAATAACCTACTCCATGCGGGGGGATCCCATAACTTATACAGTTACTTAACTGAGTTAACTCATTAAGGTTTACCCCCTTGGCCCCTTTTGTTCATTCATCTAGTAGGGTCTACCCCCCATGCATGCATGCATGCAGAATCACATGAAGAACAAATCATGGCAAACAATGACATGGAAGATAGTTTTCAATAATACCATAAGGTTCCAAGGAGACAAAGAGCCTTCAATCCAGTCAAAAATGGGGGAACTTCCTCTCCTTCCTCCTTTGTAAATGGCGACAACAAAGGGGTCGAAACCCTAAACTCAAAGCAAAGATGTGGATTCTGTAAAGGGGTTTTGAATCCTAAATACAGAGTACAATTCAATAGGACAGATTGCAGAAGTAATCTTGATCTTCCATTAGTTTGGTCAGATGTAACACAGTTACGCAGGACGTCAGATGCAACCTTACCTTATAGGCCCAACTCTTTCTCCTGCTGATGTATTGACTGCGCCATCTCGCTCCCAATGATGTGGAAAGGTTGAAAGGGATGGACGGGCATTTTCAAGTTGGCAAAAAAAGGCCACCAGAGCTGGGATGAAATTCATCCGTTTGGTGGGCAAAGTCAAAATAACCCTAAAATAATTGAACACAGACGAGAAGAATCTGACGTGTCCAAGGCGTGTCCAACGAGTGTCAGTCGTGTGTCAGACACGGACAAGGCACCTCTAGGAAAGTGTCCATGCTTTTTAGATGAAATCATTTAAATGTTGGATATATTTGTAGATCTTAGACTCTTGTGTTAGCTATACAACATGAATTGAAAATTTGAAATACAGATGTTAGATGGATCACAACTCTAGAATCTAGATAGTGTAGAACTGCGATTAAGTGTTCCAAAGTATGTATTTATGCTTGATTTGTGATTGTTCAAAGTTTAGTTACAAAGTTTTGTCGTTGAATCAATAATTCTATTATTTTTGTAAAACTGCAATATTTTCACCTTGTCAGAATATTTCCAAACAATGTTTACATATCCTGCACTGTCGAAACATTGGCTTAAATTGAAACTTCTAATCTTGATCATTTGAAAACTTGCCTTGCCTTCTTTAAAACAATGTCACCATTTCGCATGTAGTTTATTCAGGATCCACAAACTGAAGGGGTATATAACTATATAAGAACAACTAATAATCATTATTATCATATTTACTTACACAAAGACATTATTCTTAATGTAAATAAGAGTTATTTGTCTATCCTGGATAATTTTCTTAAGCGGGAAACTGAAATTACAGTTTTTCATGATGTGTCCAAAGAGTTGTTTGCATTTATTTTAGATACTCCAATCCTAGAGAAAAGGAATCAATTCTGGCTTATGCAATTAAACAAAAAGAAAAGAAAGGAATAGACAAAGTTTTTCAGTCACTTGAATGAAGCAGAACAAGAACATCAAATTTAATATGCTGTAGTAGATTCTAGAAGATATGGATAAGGTGACAAACCTGGTGACAAGTTCAGCATGTGCCAGATTCAACTAGAGTGGTGTTGTATCAACTATTGCCTCTAATACTCTCTTTTCCAAGTCCTCCTCTGCAATCCAGATCGAACTCTGCCGACGCAAAAGCTCCGTCTTTTCGGTCTTCTTCTCTTCCCAAAGTTTTTCTTTTGCCCTCCAGCTTTTCAGTTTCTCAGCTCGTTCTTTCAACTGTTGTCAAGCGAAAATGATCATCAGAGAATGCCCACACCGTCTAACGAATCGAAATGCATGTGCCCAATGAAATACTGGAGTGTCTAATTCTTTCAAATTCTTTGAACTGCCTTGCTTGCATCAGTCAATCCAGAGGATCGCATTACATCTCGTACACCACCTTTCTTTCTTAATCTTAAAAACAACACTCACCACTCTGTTTCCTTGCTTGATCGGTTCTTCTTGATAGCGGAAAGCACACATTTTTCTCTACAACTAACTCAAAGAAGAGGAGATCTAGGGCATTCTTGTAGATTACGATTGAAACAAACAAAGGATGAGGGTCTTCAGGATATACGGACGAGAACGACGTACTAGGGTTTGTCGGAACTCCTCATCGAGGGCCTTGCGCTGCGCCGCACGGGTCTCGGCGGCGACGGCCTTGGCGGCCTTCCTCTCCTCATTGGCGAGGCGTGCGGCCTCGCGCCTGGCGTCGGCTTTGCGCTGCTGCTCCTGCCGCTGCAGCTCCATCTCGTAGACGTACTCCCTCCGGAGCTGCTTGACCTGCCTCGCGTAGTCCCGGCGGAGGCGGTCTAGCCGCGCCTCCGCCACCCTCGGGTCGCTCGACGGCGGGGGGCTCCTCCAGCTCCCGAGGAAGTCGGAGGGCTTCGAGAACTCGTGCGGGGGAGGAGGGGGGTAGCGGCGGTGGGCGATGGTCTGGTGGGAGCGGAGGGACTGGGATTGGGCGGGCGAAGCCGAAAGGCAACGGCGGAGGACCCGAGCTGTCGCCATGGCAAGCAAAGAGGGGAGCCCAGAGCGAGAGGTTGAAGACCCACCACCGAGCCGCCCTTTAAACCCAAAGGTGAGAATCGTGAGATGCGGGTGACCTCAAAGGTCCAGAGATCGAAACGGGGACGGCAACATAATTGCTATTTTTTTTATTAAATTCTAGGGTAAATTCTAGGAGGTATTATGTTAACATCTTGTTCAACGCGGATAACATTTTTATTTTTGGTAGAGTTGTAGACCAGGAGATTGCCTGTAGACCAGGGCATCTAGGGAGTTCCGCCAAGTTTAGAATCACCTTCTCTAGAAATGTGTATCGAGTGAGGCACTTTGATTGCCGGTAATTTAGGGGTGAGGATTATGAAACAAGATGAGCTTTATCTTGGCTCCCCCCCTATTTTTTAAGACCAAAGCACTATCTTTTCTGGAGGACAAGATGGAGTCCAAGCTAAAGGGGTGGAAAGCCAAAACTCTCTCTCATGCAGACAGAGTCGTCCTCATCAAATCTTGCTTATCATCCATCCCCAATTATTTTATGTCTACCTTGGTTGTCTCTAAAGTAGTGACTAAAAGACTTAATGCCATCTAGCGAGATTTTTGGTGGGGCTTTGAACATAATTGAAGGCATCTTTGCCTGCGGGGGTGGAAGCACTTTTTCAAACCCAAACTTGAAGGCGGGCTTAGGTTTAGAGACCTCGCGGTGGTTAACCAAGCCCTCATCATGAAACTAGCTTGGCAATTCCTTCGAAACCCAGATCGTTGGTGGGTCCAGGTTTTGTGGGGGGAAATTACGATCGTCGTACAGTTTTCCACCAACAATCGATTGATTGTAGCCTTCGAGTGCAGTGCACTATAGAGTGTTGAGCTGTCGCGTGCTTGGCTATCACGTAGACGCTATTGAGTAGAAAGAGAGAGAGAAAAAGAGAGAGTTGACACAAGATGTGGTGACGAAGTTCGGCTAAAGTCTATGTCTCCGTGCGGTAAGACACAATCTTTGAATCCACTAACTTTGAAAAAGTAGAGCTACTCTCGACAGGCCGAGGAGTGTTTATATAAGTAGATAGAGGGTAGAATATGCTTGACTAGAGTCTGATTACCGGAAGGCTCGAGAAGCTCTGGAAAACGAAAAGTAGAATTGGGAATAATGAATCCCGATCTGGATACAGGATCTGCTATTTATAGAGTTTTGGGAATATCTAGGGTTTTGGTAAATATCTGGAGGGATTTATCAGACCTTAGATAGTCTTCGTGGGCCCCAAGTAGGGTTGGCGGGTACCACTGTCGTCTTCATGGGCCCTAAGCAGAGCTGGCTGGTTCTACTGTCGTCTTCATGGGCCCTAAGTAGGGCTAGCGGGTCCCACTGTCATTCTCGTAAGTCTCACTATCGGACGTTAGCCAGATTTTGCACCCACAGGCTCTCGCAAGGAAGTCTGTGCAGCATTCGGGTTTATGCCAACTCCAATCCAAAGCTAGGGACTCTACAATCTGGCACAGCCTCCGAAAGGGTCGCGACCTCATCAGGCCTTTTGTTTGCTGGAATGTGGGAGACAAAGCGAAGATCAACATGTTTGGAGACCATTGGATTTTGGGACTTCTAGGCCGACAACTAATTAGTGAAGAATATGAAAGGACAGACTTGAAGGTGGCGGACTTCATTGATCAACATTCTAGAGCATGGATTCACAGGGACAGAACCAAGATTTTATATTGGGAGGGGCCAAAGCATAATAATTTCATCGTGGGCACCAAAGCATGAATCAAAAAAATATTATATACTAAGATTCAAAACTTTTAAAAAAAATTGACGAGGGGCCATGGCCCCCCTTGGCTCATACATAGTTCCGTCCCTGACCTGGAAGGTGGATCAACTATCCGCTATCGGACTACACCAGGTTGAGTTCAATGTCATTCTCAACATCCATCTAGCTTACACTCCGGATCCAGATGCTATGCGATGGACTTGCTTGCCTAACGGTGCTTTCTCCGTCAAGTCTGCATACTGGGCTCGAATTCCTAACATCAATGAAGCTTTTCGCGGACCAAGATAAATTTTAATTGGAGTGCATTTTGGAAGGCCAAGTACTGCCTCCCGAAGGCTTTATTGTTTGTTTGGCAGGCGTTGAGTGGTTGTATTCCCACTTCTCAAAGGATAGGCACCCATCTCCCTTACATCGACAAGGTTTGCTCCCTCTAAACTAAACCGAATCCTAAAACCTAAAGATCTATAGACTATGGGATGAACCCTAGATCTAAACCTAATCCGAACCGAACCCCTCCGTCTACCGCTCGCCTCTCGTCTTTGCTGCTTGCAACCACCACCCGCTGCAACTGGCGGTCGATGCTTGCACCCGCCACCGCTGCCACATTTGCTGCTCATACCCGCCTCCGCTACCATTGATCGTTCCCGATCTTCAACCACCTGAGCACCTACCGCACCCTGCTACCTCTGCCACCGCAATTCAAGACTAGAGAAGGAAGGCCGACGGTGAGGGTGTTCTCGGATTTTTAAAAATAATCGGGGGGCCTAATATTAACGGGATATCTCGTTGTCCTGCACGTTTGAAATTTGATATGTCAGGGATTAGTCACCAATTATATCTTCTTTTTATATTAATGATATGTTTGGGTGTATCATATTAACTTAATTTATTTTTTTAATAGCTGTTATTTGATCAAAGATAATTGACATCCATCCTTCAAAAATAATGGGAAGAGAGAATAACTACTAATCTTTACTATATAAAGAGACAAAAGGGGCTTTAATGCACAAACAAAACACTGCCCACTGATGGCCCTATCATGACTCAATGATATTACAGCTAGTGTATCAGGGGGGTTTTAGTCTTTTTAAGGGCTGAGGGCGCTTTGCTGTGAGCTCTTTGACAAGAAACTTCAATAACTAACATATTAGTGATCACCATGTAACACCAAGTTTACAATTTATACATCTCATTCAATGAAATCTGCCAACTATGTTACATGGTACAATCAAATCAAACTAAGATTGGTCAAAAATTTTAGCCGCTGTGATGCATGCACATGCGACGATGACAGTACCTTGTAGCAAATGAATTATGGTTCTCTCTCAACTTTGTACAGATTTCCTGAATCCGTGGCCCCAGATCTAAACCCACGCCGTACTGCAGACCGTCTGAAATGCGCCAGCTTGCTGTCAAAAGAGCCAGTCTGACAATTGTCTCGTCAAAGATTGCCTCCATCTGTATCCCCGCAGCTTTCGGGAATTTCCTTTCTTTGCTGTGTACATAACAGATTTTCCAAGTGTAACCACCGAGAAATCTCTATTTCAGAGGGCACATCGAAGAAAAATGCAGTCCTACTCCGATCCGAAATAGCAATCGTGGATAGAAAGCCGATCGAATGCATCGTAGTTTGCCTTGAACCCAACAAACTGGCTGCCGAGCTGTGCACAACCCGCATCTGGCCATTTACAACCCTCTCTCGAGCGGTACGGGCATAGACTTTCACACACCCGGCTGATCGTACTATCAGGAGCCACGATGTCCTCCATAGCTGAGATGGACACGGAGAGGTCGGTTTTCTCGTCATGCTGCCCTCCGGCATCAGTCTCTCTTCTGGTAAAATGTGTGGATCCCTCCCTTGTCTCCAGCAACGTGCTCCCTAGATCCATTGGACGGTTCCCATTGCTCGAGAACTGCACCTTGCATCCAAGCGACTGTATCGCCCGCTTGATGGCCAGACCCTCCCTGCAGGCCCTTTTAGCCATGGCTACGGCTGAGCTACTGGCCTGTTTTTCCTTCTGTAGCTCCGTGGCTAGAATCTCCATGCTAGATTTGATATCTTTAGCCTTCATTTCTGCCGTCTCCTTTGCCTGCAAATCCAAAGAAGAATGTCTCCTCAAGAACTGAACCTCAGCTGTGGTTAGTAAATTTGAGCAAAGTGAGAAGGGTACCTTGGCCATTTCAGCATATTTTCTGTTCATAATTCGTAACTGAGATTCGAGGTCCCCAGCTTGTGCTTCCGAAGGACAAGCCCAGCGCAAATGAAATTGGGGCCACAGCGTCGGAGCTAATGCTGCAGCAGGAGGCAATAGTGCGCCATCATGCTTCAAGCGGTCATAGAAGACATTGAAATGGACATGAGAGCCCCCGTCCGGAACACGCAAACTGGCTAGGTACATCCATATGCACCCACAAGCATCAGAAACGCCGGATTGCTGCCTCTCCTTTTCACTAAAAGGTCACACAAACCGAATGTTAAGTTCCACAACAATGTCAAAATTTGAACAGCATAAAACCATTCACATGTATATAACCTTGAACACTGAACTGATGCAATACTGTCATCAAGAAACAACAGCTTTTACTTAAAAGGAGGAAATCTTTTCTAACCAATGAGCATGCGGCCAATAGAATAATGAACATAGATTGCTAATAAAAATATTTTCCAAACTTTCAGCAGTTTTTAAGTACTGTTAGTGGTGGAAAACCACTGCAACCATCAGCACGAGACCAATCTAACAATTCCTGACACTGATTACCAAAATAGAGAAGAAATAAAAATGCTTTTGATTGCCTCTGTACTGTCACTGGACAAATAATGTGCGACCAGTCCCTGACAAACAAATCCTTTAAGCTAAAGGAGTTTGAAATGTTGTGGGTGAAAATGCCCTCCACAACATTTCAAATTTCTTTCTGCATGCCACTGAACCAGCGAACCTTTGAACCACCTCGCCGCCGCCGCCGAACCTAAACCACCAAATCACTGCTCGCTGCCGCCGAACCGAACCTAAACCTAACCCAAAATCCAAGATCTATGGGCCATGGGATGAACCCTAGGCCTAAGATTTTTTAACCTGAGACCGAATGGAGGCGTTTCTCGTTGCCGCTGCTTGTTGCCGCCGCCCCGGCGGCAACGAGCAACTGCAACTCCTTGGGGTTGAGGTCGAGGCTGCCGGGGTCGAGCTTGCCGCGCCACTGCTCTCGCCGCCGCCGCTCGCAAGAGATGGGAGAAGAAGAAGAAGAGGGTTAATTTTTGGTTTCTGAAACAAATCAGGGATTTATCGTTAATTGAAATGTTTACCTGTCCTGCACATGCAAGATTTGTTTTGCCCGGGACTCATAACCAATTAACCCAAAAAAACGTCCACAAAGCAAATAAGAAAAAAAAAATGGAATTCTATCCAAAAGCAAGGGTTAACGCCATATTGCGAAAATGGAAGACTAAAGAAATATATTTTCCTTTGCAACTGTAAATAAATAATAGTTTTAGAAAATGAAATAAAGCTCAACGTAGAAAGTACCTGTTGCATAAAAAGTTTCCAAAGCGGCAAGACAGCATGCAATCCAGAAAATCAACTAGGAAGGCCTGGATACAAAAATAATATATAGTAAAACTAGAGGACTTACAACTGTATCACAGAAGTAATGCTCAATTCCTGTCAACAGATGCAGACAGATTTCCGGTACCAGAGACTTACTGAAGAGAACTCAAAAGCACATGGATACAGCCGCAGTAACTGTGAAATACAATCAACCCACTGCAAACCAGGCCATATAAAAATTTAATTAGAAATGAAACAAAAGAAAATGTGGGATGGGGGAGTATATTGAAAAATGAGTAAAAAAGATGGGCTTTTATCAAACAAGTGGATGAAATTACTCATCAAAAAAATATGCAATCACACTAATTACAGTGGTGTTCTCAATTCCAGCACTGCCACAACTCAATGAAATGCTGGGAGGAATAAAAAAAAAAACACTATGAGAGGGCTGTCACTTCTTTCTCACTGCCAAGCTTGGCTATGAACTCACAGCTATCACAGAAAGATTACAACATCATATGGCAAAAAGAGTCATTGACTGGCAAAAAGTGTCATTGAACGAGATCTGCACCAGGTGGCAAGCGGCCCTATGCCCACCTGACATCTCTACACCAGTCCAACTGCGACACGTGGAAAGTACTCGGAGAGTCGGAGCACCTGCCATCTCCGCGACGCGATACCACTGACATCTGGACAATCCCTTGTTTGTCTGAAAGAGGAGAAGTAGTGGCACTGTTTTGAAAACCAGACCGGGCAATTCAACTGGTTTGGACCGGAACCAGATCTATGGTTAGGTTTTGAACAGGTGATCTATGGTTTAAAAACCTGGGTGGTTAGGTTTTGAACACATGATCTATAGTTTAACCTTTGAACATGCCTTTTTACCAAGGAAATCGGAGGAAATTGAAAAAAAAAAAAGAAGCCACGTAGTCATTTAATCGGAAGACAGGAAGACTTCAATCAAACGACTGAGGGCTGGCAGCCTAATTTCAAATTAGGCTGCAAGCCTATACTCTGTATCTTCTCTCTCTCTCTCTCTCTCTCTCTCTCTCTCTCTCTCTCTCTATATATATATATATATATATATATATATATATATGTGTGTGTGTGTGTGTGTGTGTGTGTGTGTGTGTGTTGATGTGTGTGTGTGTGTGACTGCGCAAGATAAAACAGTTCATTTGTGCCAAACTGCCAATTAGTCGAAAAGCCACCGTGTATTGATTTTTCGGTGTGATATGAAAGATATTCCAAACCACATATTGCATAAGATCAGCGACATCCCGCTAGAAAAGAGTAAGCTCAAACCATTTGTGTCTTTTTTAAGCTAACCATCATAGCAATAAATGGTGGAAAGATCGCAGTAATATCTGGAAAGGTTAATCCCAAACCCATGAGTCTATAATAACTGAAAAAGTACCAGTCAAAGACTACAAAAATCCAACCAACTGAACCAAAATCACCTCCTACAGTTTGATGACATCAGATATTCTGTTAGTTAACAAAATTATAGATGATTGGTCAACAAAATCAATGATTGGATCTGATGTTCTGAAATTAAATCAGCGATGATTTCTTGTAGATTTTCAACGGCAATATTAAAGTCATTAGAGAAGCATACAAGTAGCTGAAACTTGAAAACACCAAGAAAAAATTATTAAAAGCTTTGAGGATTACAACCATTATGTAACTATCCTTTACATTGAGAATAAAAATCTTTTAAAATCCCATGCCACAGCATGGATCAGGATAAAATGATGTCCTAATTCACTACAATACAAGCTCGACAAGGAAGTATCACTCTTCGATCTGGGATGAGAACTTGCCATAATACAAAACAGGAGGCAAAAGTAAAATTTTCCATACAGCAACCATATCAAGTCAATAAATTTGCTCACTGAAAATCTAACCAGCATTTACCAGTGAAATACCTGCAAAAATATGGGAGAACAATTGTTTGATGTATGTGCATGTGACGAACTGCCAGCTGAGGACAGAGAACCTGATCCTGAAGAGATCCGCATTGGTGATGTCGAAACATTTGCACCAGAAGATTGCCTGGATAATTCTAAAGATTTGTTGCTATTTCCAGCTATTGTTGGAATTCCCATGCGGTCTGCAAATGGATGCCCGAATGCAAGCCAATCTTTTTCCACCAGAGCCTATAAGATGTTAATTACCAGCTGTATTATAATTACACAAATAAAATGGTATGTTGAAATAGATGACAATATACACCAGCAAGCTTGATGATTCAGGTTTTAATATTCAGTGTTCATGAAATGACTAGTTCCTTATGGAAAATAATAGAAAACTTCATGTGCCATTTGTCTTTAATAAAATAAAGGGAATTCAGATGTCGGCCACAATACAGTTTGACTGCAAGTCTGCAACTCAGTTTCTCATAGACAAGATGATCATGTTCGCACTCAAAATGTGAACTATATTTCCTAATGAAAATGGGTCTATATTAGATGTCTATGAGGAATATCCTCATCATTTGATAATGGCACATATCAGATTCAGACATGTGTTCATTGATGAAAACAAAGGTTTCTATATGATTTCTTAGGATTCTAAATAAAAAGGAAAGAAAAATAGTATTTAACATAAACATAAGTCAAATAATATCTGGAATTAACCAAAATAATAATACGAAAAGAAAAATAGGACCACCAGGCAGACGTTCTCCATGAGTACCTGAAATCCCTGTAGTGTCCGATAGTATGGATCAAGCAATAAACTAGCAAGTGAAACCAACTGAGTTGTTCTGTCCCATCCATCACTACAAAAACAAAATTGCGTCACCAGTCAAGAAGGCCATTACCTATACAATTTGCGGAAGTTCAGTTAAACAACTAGAAGTATACTGTTCCCTATATAACTGGCAAGCTTGCTATGAACAAAAGATGCACCACTTAGATATAAACCTAGCAATCCTGTAACCACTTATTCTTCTAAAAATATCTAACTGCATAACACGGATCAAGTCCAAACAAGACAAAAATTCAAAGACAAAGCCACAAACTAAATTAATTAAGACGTATCATATTCACGTCTTCAATGACAAAAGCTTACCTGCTTACGAAATCTGCAGCCTCGACTCCATAAGAATGCACATGAACAGAAAATTTCATCCCATCAACTGGAGACAACTTTATGGATCATTCTTTGGTGTTGGCACCTATCAGAGGCCAAGCCATTTAAGATGTGTTCTTTTTCTGGAACTTGCAATTCCCAGGTATTGGGCCCATTCCCTTATTCTTTCTTTTAGAATTTAGACCACCAGATGCCATGGGATTAATAAACCTTCCCACACCTGGTTTTGTATAATGATATGCTTTAAACATGAGTTATAAATCCTACTGTACCTCCGACATCCTTATGGTGAAAGCATGTACCTGTAGACAAAACCAGGTGTGGGAAGGTTTGTAAATCGCATGCTATCTGGTGGTCTAAAGGAAAGAATATGGGAATGATGCCAATTCCTAGGAATTGCAAGTGCCAGGAAAAGAACACAGCCTTAAAATACAGTGTCTTGGAATTGTTTCTCTCGGTCCAGTCTAATCTCCAATAGCTATATTCTTGTGCCCTTAAAAGAAATCCATAACTATGTATTCACAATTATGATTCCACTGAGGTTGAATTTTGATAAAAGATGGTTGCTCAACTGCAGCAGTGAGTTGAAAAACTAGGAAGTGGGTGTAAGAGCAAGGGTGAGATCATGGAGCATGTTCAGCACCTTCAAAGATTTCGGCTACCAAGCTTTTAATTCCGAGCAAATTCAAGTTCTTGGTTTTCCAATTTTTACAAGTGTATAAAATTTACTTCAGTCGTAAGCTTATAGAATCATCACAGATACAGACAAAATCCTCTACACATCCAATCTTGCTCTCTATGTATCCAATCCTGTATTCTACCATTTTCGCCAGAACTGTGGAGGTTGCTCTATGATTCCAGAAGTGTAAATTATGTAGCAATAAGGTATGTCTCCCAGCCTAACAACTAGCCTTACAGATTTCTAGTATGAGCCTCTATTGCCAAGTTTGCTTGATCAGGTTGACACCAATCTTAAAGGGTTAACGTCAGATTGACAATCGACTAGAAATTTCTTGTCTATCTTTTTTTGGAGCCTTCTTAACTAGAGTTGTGCTTCACAGTCAAACCCCATCTTAATGGGTATGGCTTAGATGATGACAAGTTATAAGATTCAATAAACAATATTCGTTAAAGAATGAATGATTCTTTTTTGTTAAAGAAAGAAAATTTCTAGCACTCTGGTTTAAATATATACTAGTCAAGAAAGAGGTCACAACATAGGATATGAGAGATGAAACCTGCAATGTACAAGAACAGAGGCTGATTCCAGGTCAACACGTGCTGCGATCCAAGCAGAACCAGCCAGGACACTCTGAACATGGTTTAACCACCCACAATCACCCAAGGATGAAACAGAAGCTGACATACTGCTTAGATTGCCCCCACCCCAGGTCCAACCGCCATCTCTCTGACAAAGTGACGTCAAAAAGTTAAAATTTATACCCTCTAATAAACACCTTGAATCCTGACATCAACATGATGCTAAACAGAAAACAACCTTTGATTAATTGAACAAATGGTGGCAAGTAATTTACAAAACAACATAAAGAGACAAGACATAAGTTACCAAATCATTCTGAATTTACTACAAAAAAAGATAGATCTTAGGCAACTTATAGTTGAAAAAAACTACTGGGAACTGATATATCAACTAGACAGCCTTTTAAAAAAAACAAAGCAAGAACGTGATGTGCCATCATACAGAATCCGATTAGGATTTCATGATTCCTCAAGCTACCACAGGACTAATTAGGGATTGGAAGATCTTAACCAATCACTTTAAAGAGGTTATTTTATAATTTTAACGAAAAAGAAAGATCGATCTAATCCCCACCAATGATTTGGGATTGGAAGATCTTAACCAATCACTTTAAAGAGGTTATTTTATAATTTTAAAGAAAAAGAAAGATCGAGCATGCAGAATTTAAACCCAATGATTTGATCCCCACCAATGATTTGATCAAGCATGCACCTCTACTTTGTAGTATGATAACTGTCACTGACCTTGTTGTCTATGCCACAATTTGACACGATGGACCCATGTTTACACATATCAGAATTTAAATTAACCCAAGGATAGAAAGATCCTCCTAGAGAAGCGACGTGGGAACACAAAAATGTTCCTTGAATTTCTGTATAAGAAACTTTTATCTAAATGATCGAATACTCGAGCCCATGCACGTCGTGCTAAATGGAAACAATGATGATCTCGATATTGATCTACGTGAACATGTCTGAGCATGCTGCTCAAAGCCTCAAAGATATTTCTTTATATGCTATTGTTATAAACTTTAACATGAAGTTAGAAGTAGAACAAACTGCTTTGCAGTTCTTTACGAAGTAAATCTAACATAATCATGCATCTTTGGGTGACATTGTTTCAGAGGCACCGAACTCCCCTTACCAGACAGTGATTGGAGGATTTGAATTCCCTAACATTAGAGACAAGTGTCAAGTGAGTATATAACCTCAAGCTAGTTTTATTTCTCCGGTTCTCAGAGTTTCAAAATCAATGCTACTTACTTAGAAGGTCAAGTCCAGAGATTCCATTAGATCCATGCATTGATCCTCTTGAGTAGCCCAGCCTCAAGGGAAAGGGCTGAATCCAAAAAATCACATAAAAAAGAACTAGGGTATGTATGACCTTTCAAAGTTGAAAACTCGGAAATGTACCTTCATCACAATTTTGTGACTCCAGACCTATGCATATATAGCGTGGTACCATTCAGGATAAAGGATCGCATAGCATAGACTTGGTATTTAAGCTCAAAAGAGTTCTAAACCAAGTCTTGGTCAGGTTTGTCAAATGTTCTATGTAGGATCATAAACTCAAGTAACTCCTGATTACAATCTACGGATGGATGAGTATGATGATCATTCACATTTTCATCGACTTACGAACTTTTGAGATATCAAACTAATGAGATTCGAGACAACCAGTGGATATTTAACTGGTCAGCGCCTTTGTTAGTTTTGGTTTAGAAGTAGTTTGCAGATAAAGTCTTGTGAAGTAGAAAGATAAGGCAAGATCGTAAAAAATGGGGAGACCAAGTCGGAATAAAGAATAATATACAGTCAGTCAGCAGAATCAAGGGTGGGCGTGAAAGCGGTTAAGGTCAATAAGGGATTCACTACACTGAAAAAAAAAAAAGGAAGTTCACATTAATGTCAATAAGGCAATAAGGCAATAAGGCATTGGTACAAGGAGGATCACATTAAGGTCAATAAGGCATTGGCACAAGGTATTGGAATTAATGGAACACCGATGATCAGATTTAACAACATTAATATATAGAGTTGGATGCTTATCCAGGAATGCACACATAAATTTCAATTTATAATAATTCCAGAGAATAAAATAATTGAAGTGTTGGTATCTTCTTTCTAAAACTATGAAGAGTAATAATATATTATGCGATATGTTTATTACGGATCAAACACACAAAAAAAACTTTTGAATCTGCTAAACAGACATATAAGTACTATTGATCCATCAAAACGTAATCTAACACCGTGAGTCAAGACCATCTATGCCTCTTAATTAAGTTAATAAATGTTTCTTAGACATGCTATATGTATCACTGAATATGGACAAATCCTACAAATATTATCAAGGCATGTATCAAGATGTGACCGGCACCAATATCTAAAACAAGTAAAAGAATTCCTGAAACATTATAATGTTCATTGTTTATTTCATGTTTATGAAACTTAATCAAACTAGGAGCAGAGTATTGCACCAAGAATAAACCATGTAATAGGAAAACTAAGTAGAAGGATTAAATTAAGGATCTGCAACTCACCAAAAATGATGACATTCCATCAGATGAAGTCGCACCATGAGTATCGACGTATTCTCTGAGTCGACCAAGACTCTCTCTCATGGCATGGATGTTGTCAATCCCAAAAAAGACAACCTAATGGAGAAGACAAAAAAAAGGCAAATGAAGAGACAAGCATAACGATGAATTTGACAGTAGCAGAAGAGAAATACATGTCAATAAGTCCTTTTGACAGACCTCGGATTGGAAATAATTAGACGACGACTCTGAACCACCTCCCATTGCCCCATTAGCTAAAGCGTTCTTTCTCGGTCTTGCATCAGCAATATATAACTTCCTGAGAAAATATAGTTCCATGTTTCAGAGAACTGCATAGTGCAAGTACAAACTTAGTGGAAAAATGGAAAATGTAATATATAGCCAAAAAGTATGTGTGTGAGTATTAAGAATGTTGTGCCAAAAAATAAATTGGCCATATAAATATGATGCAAAGACTTTAGGAGACATAATAACATGTGCGTCTTTAATAAAATGATTGCCCTATAATCTCTCCATTCAAGGGATAAAATAGGCCATTAACAATAAATATCATAGTACAGATGGCATCATAAGGAAGAGTTATAGGAGACTAAAAATTACCTTCGAGTTCCCTTCCCACCAATAGTTTGAGTGCAAAGTGCAGCAACAAGCTTTTCATCCGCATTGCTGTAGAACAATTCAAATGGTCACTTGTACTTTCCAATATGCTAACAATGGGATATTGAATTCAGCTATAAAAACCAGATGCTTAGAGCAAAAAAAAAGATACGACCTCCGCATATTCATCACGAGGCCAACTAATGGCTGGGACGATCGTGCAAGAACTGCTCCAGTCCCTGTAACATGTTACATGGATTTAGTTTAGCTTCACACTATCTAAAATTCATATGGCCAACCGGTTCCTTCAACGAAATATCTACTACAAACCAGGATGACACCATGAAATCACAGGTAACCGACACCTGGCACGAAAAGTAGAAGCTTGTACCACTTCTTCGTCCCTAGTATTAGAAATCCAAGAAAATCATATTATCAATGGCATTAGAAGACACTAAATTTACACAGTTCTTGATGTCAAGGGTTAATCTGGAAACTCTGATAAATCACACGTCGCCTAGCTAAATTCGTCTATATAAATTAGCATGAAGCCCCACGAATATACCTTATGCTTTTTGGAACAATCAAGGAGAAAGGATAAGTTTCACACAAGTTATAAGTGGAATTTATTGAAGTAATTCTCCACCAGTCATTAGAAGCAGTGATTGATCCATCTTCTATTCTGTCACTTGATACATGAAAGGAGCCCTTCCCCAAAAGCCGAAGATACTCGTTCAGTAGCCGCAGCTTTGAGTTCGTGTCTCCGAACTTGGAAGGACCACACGCAAATGTATAAAGATCCCACAATTGTGTGGGCTTTGTTAGCCTCCATAAAGCATCAAACACAGCACGTCTCTATAAGAGGAATGAGTACCACATATGAGCTTTTACTAAATAGAAGAATCATAATGCATGGTAAATACTTCAATTAAGCAGGCCAGCATGCACATCAATTATATTTACAAAAGGATCAAAATAAACTGTCTTCCACAAAGTATGTGTACTAATAACGGGAGTAGAGGAGAGGAGGATTAAGAGATAACAAAGTCTATCTCATTATGGCAACGCCATATGCAAGCCCTCTGCAATACAGTACATGGCATATATGATGTATGTATCCACAAAAGCATACACCAGGTATCCCACTCCTACCACCCCCTCCTCAAACTAAAGGTGGGTCATACAGCAAGAATTTTGTAAGGAAACACATTGTATAGTATGGGAACTCATAAAAGGTCTCTTCGTTATCTCAGCAGACATGTCAATGAGACTGACTGAGCAAAATAGTAACGATAGACCAAGTGACCATGAAACTCAATAGGCTTGATCGTGAAATACCCCATTGCTTGCAATCTGAATGGGATTCCTATTATCGCAATCGCAGTGCAGTGAAGTAATAGTAGGAACAAAGCACCAATGTTGCAAGGCAAGCACCAATGTTGCCACTAGCAGGTAGAATTTGTCATTAACTTGAAAATTTGTGATGCAGGACAATCTAATAGAGGGCGACTAGGACACTATGAGATACAAGCAAGAAACGATCAAAAAAACCCTAAAGTCTATATGTGAAGATGCAATCAAGAAATATCCCTCAAGCCAATGTAACTAGATGCTTTGTAATGATAGATTTGTTGAAATTAAATTTTAATAAGCAAGCATTGAAGATTATAAATACTACTTACGATATTCAATGCAATTTTCAAGATATTCAAATCGGAAATAGACCAAGATAAGAAAGACCCGGGGATGTCGCAACACGAATTCGCCGTCAAATAGCTTGTAGGTCAACTCCAAATCCTCCACACGCAGTGCAGATTTTAATGGCAGCCTATGAAGCACTAACATGGGTACGGCGATACGACACGACACGGCATTTCATTAAAAAGGCAAGGCACAACACGACTAGGACAAAAATTGATATATATAATTTTATATAAATAATACATAATATATGAAAACTACATAGATATGCTTAATTTCGAAGAAGAATTCATAAAGCATTCTCCAAGTAGATGAGAAATAACTTGATGGTTATGTTTAAGAAATTCCAATGGTAGAACAATACCTCCTTTTTTCAACTACAATACCTCCTTTTGTCAACTAAGAAATTTCAATGGTAACAAGAGATCTCTTGGTTATTGGAGTTTGCTGGGGGATCTGGAAGGAGAAAAACGTGTGCACCTGCAAGAATAAAGAGAATACGTGGGAGGGCACTTGGTGTGCGATTCTGGCGATTGTCAAAAGGTGGTATGCGGGGTTATCCCCTGGTTTGTGTTAAGATTAACCCTGTTATCGATCTCGTGTGCTAATTTCCCCTATTTTTAATAAATTAGCTTGGGGTATGGCTTAACCCCATCCTCTCCCCCTTGGAGAGGAATTCCCTCAAAAAAAAAAAAAATCAAAACTGAGGGGCAAAATGTAGTTTATTAACTATGGGGTCGGGTTTGGCACTATAGGATCCTCATTAGAAATCATAAGGGTAAAGACAACCGTCCAATAAAATCCACAAAATCTATCAAGTTCTAGAATTATTGCTAAAAGATTTTAATATGTAAGAAAAAACCCATTAATTATATCCTCTGAGGTTATAACCTCAGAAGATATAGGTTAAAGACAAAGCGTAATCACAATCGTCCATTACATCCAGTCCCAAACAAATCATCAAACTAAGCCCCGATCAAATGCAATGAACGGTTATGTCGTGACCGAGCCATGTCCGAGACAAAAAAAATTCCAGGACACTTCAATGTCGTGTCCGACACGTGTCAGAGTCGTGTCCGTGTCCGACACGAGGCCCTCCAAGAAGTGTCCATGCTTCATAGATGGCGGCAAGCGGTATTATGAGGGCTTGATCTAGGTGCGATGATCAGATTGGGACAAAATTTGGAGGGATGATATGTCTAGGGATGAGGGTTCTATGGTCCGAATTTCGTAGGATTTGGATAAGGTAAGCTAGGTTTTTCCCCAAATTTAGACTAGGAGCCTAGATTTGAAATTTAGCTTCACTTGGGGTTCAATTTAGTCGTAAGAACAGAGATTTTTGATATTGCAAGATGCAGAGATGTTGGGGGAAGCTATAGGATTTAGTTTCTTGGAATTCAAAGATGGTTTGAGGGCCCTGAGGGATTTGCAATGATTTAGGGTTTTGTCATGTAGGCAATATGAGATTAGGGAAACATGTGTAAGAAAGATGAATCTTGATAAGGAAGCTTCGCACCGTACCGGACTCGATCCAGGTCTTTGGATTCTTCACAATCTCCAAGCAATGAAGAAGAAGAAGAACGAAATTCAGCCTTTCAATTTTATTCAATAGCATTAGAATATTTTAAATCGTAAGATTACGAGCCTTAATATAGAGGGGAGAGAGAGAGAGAGAGAGAGAGAGAGAGAGAGAGAGAGAGAGGAAAAAGAAGAGGAACAAAAAAAATGTACGGACACAGTGGAGTTACAGTCTACATCCCGAGTGATCTAGTGGACAAGCTGGAAGAGGTTAAAGCGGTGAAGGCAATGCGACAAGTGGCAGCTAATAGCAAAAGTTGTAATAAAACATGAAGGTGGGGAGATTTGTGTGTGTGTGTGTGGGTGGGGGGGCAATCAATCACAACTACTGAGGTAGCTAGCGAAAGAAACCTAAGCGAACATCAGATCTACGAGTAGAGAGATTATGAAGACAAGAAATAACAATGAGAAAAATTCTTTGCCGAAAAGGGGGGGCATGAGTGCTTGGCTTCAACACTCAAAGAGAGAAAAAGTCGGGTGGGGTGGGTGTGTGTGTGTGTGTGTATTGGGGGAGTGGGGAGGGGGGAGGACAAGGTACGAGGAAGCAAATAGAATATTTCCAAAATCCAATCCTAATCTCCTCAAAGCCTTATCTTATATAAAATGATAGAGTCAAAAAGGAAAGAAGAGGAGAGGAGCGAATAGGAGAGAATGGGAAGCATCTCTCATTAGGGCTGGGTACATAATATGAACTAAGACAGTGACAATGTGGGTCTACACATGTATGTACAAGGGGGCCTACACCTAGTACTAATAACATTTCATGATTACATGATGAACATATTTTAGTTAGATGACAGCTGCCAAAATTCATGATGTGAATAAGGTTGACAAATTGAGTATGAGAAGAAAGTAAGATATAAATGTATGAACAAATTTACAAGAATTCCAACTCATTTTAAAATATGTCACAAACACAATTTAGAACATGGTTGTCACACTGCCAACGTAGGATATGGAAGACAAGCTACATATGACACAATATCTTCATAGAAATTACCTGCTTAGTTCTAGGTCGAAAACCGAAGACAATAATTCTCATATCTTTACCTGAAAAAATGTCAAAAAATTAGACTTTTCTTAATAGGCTAGTTAGCAAAGAACTAAAGGTACACGTTACTAAAACATTCTATCAAGCACACAATTTGATTTAAGTCGGCCTGTCAACGGTATAATAAGAGAAGTTAATACATATGATAATACTAGGATTAGAATTTGTGAACCTAGGTGTAGAATCGTAGATATTAATGAAGCAAAAGTTACAAGGGAAAACCCCAAAAAAACCCTAGATTCCCTTATCCGAATCCTACGAAATTCGGACCATAGATCACCCATCCATAGACCTACCAAACCTCCAAATTTCGTCTCAATCAGAAAAAATTGAACCTAGTGAAAAGAAAAAAAATAGCCTCTGCTCTCCCAAAAGTCTACACCTACTCAAACCCAAAATTTTCACCTAGAGCGAGAATCCATGCTTTTGGTAGGACCCCCTAGTCCGTCCTACATTAGTTCCGATTTGAGTAATATGTGGGAAGTTGTTGCCCATTTTGGGAAAGACTCTATTAAAAAAAGGGGAACAGGTCCTTTTGGGAATAGTTCATACTTGAGCTTCTTGAGCGACAGAGAGGGTTTTCTTCCAACTCTTCTAGTTCTTCATCTTCTCGTTGTGAGGATTTCTTCCAACTTCTTTCTTTACTTCATATAGTTTATTCCTAGTGTAGCTCGGATGTAAATCCACTGACTAAAAGTGGTGTCTTCAGAATCTTTTCAGATCAATTTTAACTTGCAAATTTCTAAGCTTGTTTGGTGTGCCTACTGAGGGTTCACAGGCTATGTGCACGAATGTGCCAACTGCAAATGAGATCTCCCAAATTTTTGTAGAAACAAACATTGAAATTGAAAAACTTTGAAAAGCATATGAATCATTTCAGTCACAACCCACAATAAAAAAAAATTATTCGCATAATATCCATAATGATCGACAAACACCTAGCAAATGAATAGCTAGCACGGCTCAACAAAAACAGTTCCTACAAAAAAATTGGATAATAAATCACACAAGTCTTACAGAAAGCAAAAGTGGGGTAGAAAAAGAGCCACTAAGGATGGGTCAATCAGGGTGCCACCCACAACAGAGAAGAGTGAGAAAAAAGAAGGGGTAGGAGGCCAATTTGACACTTCTAGTTCAGCATTATGAATTATAAATTTGTTGAATAATTCATTGCTCCAGTCTTAAATAGACCAATTTACAAAAAATCCTAAGTCCTAACCCATCTAGGACATGTAAACTAAAATCTAGGGATAAAATCTAGGTAGAACTAGGACAACTAATCAATTAAGTTCTCTTTTCGGTTTTCCTTGTCTTTCCTACATAATTTCTTAACAAAATACGTGCAGAATTTCATCGGTAATTAAGAGGAATGAAAAAGAAAAAATAGGGCTCACATGAAATCACCAATTTGAAGACATAAAAAGGAAACTTAGGTGCAAGAAGCCGCGAGACAGAGGGGAGAAGCCTCTCACGTACAGCAGCCATGATTCTCTCCTTCTTTCTTCTAGTTGGCTAAGTACATGTGAAAGGAAGGATTAGAGAGGCCACAGGGCTTAATGTAGTTTTATTTAACATAGGAAACCAGGCTCCAAGAAATACTACCCAGTACCCCATTTAAGGGCGCAAGAGTGTGTGTGTGTGTGTGTGTGTTGGGGGGGGGGGGAGTTTACGATCTTCCCACGTGGAAGAGGGCCCATGAGTCCCCTCTCCCACGGGTCTATCCTCTTTCTCCTTAATTTGTCCCTTCAATCTTCTCTTACAAATAGGATTTAACCTCTCACAAAACTTGATCATTATTCTTCCAAATCTAACTTATTTCTTTAACTAACCTCTCCCAAAAGTCCAATACACCCCTCTCTTTCACCCAAATTACCATTATACAGTACAGTGTCCAACAAATGTAAAAGCAGAAAACCCCTGAATAATAGAAACGACACTTAGAAGTTAGAACCTACCAAAATATCAAAATAACTCAAACTATTTCCTAATGGCACCTAACAGGCCTCCGGCTAGCTAAACTAATTCAACTTTTAGGCACTTTAACTGCCCTATGGATGCTCATGCATCAAAAGGAGGAAAACATGATTCATGTTAATTCTTATCACCATTTTAAATGTAACAAATCTAAGAGGAGTCGTATATCAAAAAACACAAAATTTCCAAAATACCCCAATACAGTCTATCTCGACTCTGCCAAATCATGTTGAACATATTCATCCTTAATGGGAACAAAAGAGTTCAAATTGATCCCCTTGCATCGCATCCTTGGTAGCCCCAAGAAATCATTAAAAGAATCACTAACTAAAATTATAAACCCCGCAGCAAATAATGCAAATTTTCTTCCGTCCAATCCATCTAAGCTTTCAAGCTTCATCCTATCCATGATCCATCACAAACTCGCATTCTCAACTGATTTGTACAACACAACTCTTTTACAGTTATCATAGTAATAATTTGCATCAATACTTTCATAAGCAATCCAAGAAATATCAATAATCAATCGACCACTTACAAAAGCACTTCAGAATTCAGATATATAAAATTATAAGATCCAAATTCATCTCCAGCTTCTGCTAAAAGCTTGGTAAATACATTGTAATCACATTAAGGAAACCAATAATATGTGTTCTCTAATATTCAGTTTTTGATAATAAGTAAAGAGAAATTGATGTAGCACTATCATCAATCAAAAACACTTATGATACAATTGCCTCGTACTTCCCTTAATAGATTTTTAACAATATTCCCATGTTTACAGTTAAACATAAATTCATATGCACTTTTGTGATCAGGCTAATCCCCTGAAATGTCATATTACTTGAGGTTGAATTGTGCAACGTAAAGATATAATGAGTAACGAAGAAAACAAATACAATACCAATACCATATATTCATTGCTCACAAGATTTGCCTTCAGAACTGCTGAAAGCTATCTTAAAATGGATATGAATTTGCACCTCATCTAAGCTGGTAAATATAATTATATGGAAGAAAAAAAATAATTCTATCATCACAAAAAGGAGTGACAGGATTCACATCAGCAATGAAATATAGTGTAACCATGGGCATTCTCTATATAACCATCAGCAAAAGTACAGTTAACTTACCAACAACTTGAAGAAGTCGGTGTAATTGTGCCTTATCAGAATGGCGTGGAGCAGAAGGAAGCTTTACAACCTAAATTTCAAGTTACAGATGAGTAATAGAGAAACACATGTGACATACTTTTATTACTATTGGCAAAAAAACTGCATGTTAAATGTTTAGCACAGATGGACCCCTCAAACTCATCCATCTATATATCTAGAATGTTTGGTGGTGATGAACTATATTCGTATCAGCTACTTTTGAACAAACACACACAATCGACATCCTAATTTTTACCTTCTCATCACAAAAATAATCAATTGTCTGCCAGCAAATTGGTACACCGTCTAAAATGATAAAATGTCAAAAACAATAGCAATTAAAGTCACCAAGGCAGGGGAGGAAAAAGGAACTAAAACCGTCCTCTTCCTTAAATTACTGTTGATATGACCAATATACAGCTGGAAAGCAGCCCAGAATAAAGATGAAACATATGAATGTGACTCAAAACCACCGCCAAAATCTGACAGCTGAATTCAAGTATGCAACGTTATGATACCATCTTCCAGTATGAACAATGAATCATCTTCTAAATTCCAAAAGTACCGAATATGGGTATAACATGGATCTGATGCAAGAGTGCTAGATAACAAAGCACAACAGCATCAATAATTCTAATATGCATTATCATGTGAAATCCAGTAACACTTCGGAATTGACTCTTATACAAAATGCTAACATTATATGCTTATGTTTAGATATTACTATATCAGTTAAAGTTCATGTAGTGAAGGCATTGCCCAAAACATGGGGCTAGATTTTGGAGGCCAGACCAGATCCAATAGGAAAGGGGATGGATTGGGTTAAGTTTTTTATCTTGTTTTAGAATCAGGTCCAGGTTTGTGAGCTCCTGTCCGCCTGTTCTGGAGTATTTAACTGGATTTTGCTAGTTTGGACAGGGTGTTTCCGTTTGTTATGGCCAAGCCTTCTGTGACCAAAACCCAAAACAAATAGCAAATATGTATTCTGTTTGGACATGGATCCAATCCATGTGTCTAACTTTGGGTATGCACTGGGCCATTTTTTGGTTGTCGGAAATTCAAGTAATTGCAACCCTGCAATGTGAACCTGCTGATTGGGATTGAGCAAGGTATGACAAATAGACCAGAGAATGATTACCGCATGTCATGGGAGGAATTTCAGAATACGAACACAAGGGAAATTATATTAAATTATCCAGTAGCACTTACTTGTTTACTGAACTTCTCGATCGTCGCCAATGGTATGGTGCCCAGTTCAATTACATCCTGAGATACCTCACTCTAAAAAAGAAATTTTAGGGGTGCAAGTATTAAAAAATCGTACATCGGAAAAGCCCATTTTCTATTGCAGAAACAACTTATAGTGCAATGATTCCTGTAACAGAATGGAAGATCGATGTAGAGATTATGGTTTATCAAGAAAACTTGTATTTCTTATACATCACGTAGCCTTTTCTTTCATACTCTACAACAAGAACAATAGAACTATGGGTCAGCTACATAGCTATAATTATATCGAAAGATTGTCGAAAAGGTTTGAACAGATTTTACGACTGGCTTTCTTCCTGAGGTCACCCACAAAAATGTAGTGACAACAAACTTCGCTTCTATACACCCAGAAACCAGTAAGGGGATGAAGTATAGAAGGATTAAGTATGGAAATCATTCAGACTTAAGTAGAATTTGAACTAAAATGATGGATCCAAAAAGAGGATCTTATCAAATATGGGAAGGATTGATTGAGGGTACTTACAATAATAAAAGATTAATGTATCATCACTTATCTTATGCCAGTTGGCGGTGTTGGTAGGATTGCACGAGTGGGAGGTTAAAGATGGTAATAAATTTGTGTACCTGAACAAGGCTTGGATAGGGTATAAAATTGTGCCCGAACAATTACAGGTATGGATACCTCAATATCCATACCCGAAATACCTTGCTCAACATATATAATACACATAAGGCTTATCTAATCTGGTAAGACTTAAAATACTTTTGGGCATTTTTTGAACATTGCATAGGGATGATTGTGCAGATTTTGCATATAGTAAAGTAAGGACTATGCCCATTAAAACATCCACATATAAAATCAAGTCTCACAACAAAAAAACCATAGAAACATGTGGTAAAAAAAATAGAAATTATTCCCAATACATACCTGAAACCCGAACCAAAACTCGGAATCTGAATGGGTATGGGTTGGGTATGGACCTTCCAATGCCCAAATGGGTATTGGTCGGGTATAGATCCGACTAGAACCTGACCCATTGTCACCCCTAAATAAAATCAAAACTAGGTTGAGGGCTAATGTTAAGTTGACAACCAATCGCAAGTTGTAACTAAGCAGCCCAAGCTATGAAATTAATTCTAATTCGATATTCACAAATGTTAGGGAGTGATAGCCCTTAATAGATTTTGAGATGTATATATTTTCCCTTTAATATATGTATTTTACATTGTCTTATTATGTAGTATTCTCATCAGTAGGTGACCACACCCGGTTGTATTTAGCCTTGGAGCGCTAATACATTGGAGCTTATTCTTTTGCCTTTCTTCCTATGATGCTACCCTTTGGGCATTCGTCAACTTTCCCAGGTTAGCATGTTCCCAGGATTCAGGAAGGCCTCCTTGCATGTCACCCTGGCATTGTTGCTCCTTCCTTTGCATACTCTGTGTCTTTGAGAGGGGATTGAGATGTATATATTTCCCTTTTATATGTGGTTTCCCTTTTATTGTTGTGATATTCTCATCCATAGGTGACCACACCCAGTTGTATACGGAGCCCTAAAACATTGGAGGTTAGCCTTTTAGCTTTCTCCCCACGGTGTGCCCCGTAGGCATTCTCCAATCGTAAAAACAATAATGAGCAGTGAAGAAGGATTCAACAAGTAGGGCGCAAACAGATTGGACAAGGCTTGTTGATTATGGCTATGGTAACAAGGCGTAAAAAGAAGGTACAACAAGCACCTTAGTGAATCCTTCTTTGCTATAAGGGCAGACAAGTATTCTAACATTAGGAGGTCTAATGGGTGTAAAATATGTTCAATTGTTAATTAAAATGTACTATGTATAAGAAGTGTTACCATGTGAATTCTGCATTTCAGAGCATTGATATAGCAAAGAATATAACATATGGGTTTTGCAACTAGAAGACAATTGCAAAGTCCCTGAAATGGAATATTTATCAATGAATTCTCAAATTCAAACTTGTAAATAATATTAGTTCCAACTTTTTTCAAAAAAAAAAAAGATATAGTGTAAAGATTTCTTAAGCTATATTCGGAGAAATTTATTAATCCTCGTGGCATGATGCATCATTTCAATAAATGGATCAATTTCATTTATAACTACAACTTATAAATCTTAAACAACTAAATTTTTACACATGAATAAAGATCAAATGAAAGTTATGTTCAAACTGAATTAACGTTATACTCGTGTTATGTTGCTTATCCTAGCAAATATATGATATACTCTCGAAATAAGCAAAAATATTTCTCAAAATTTCTCAAAATATTATGAAATATTATGAGATAGTCTCAAAATAAGTAAATACCCACCCCTATTTGATTTCAATAAAAATATCAAAAAAATAAAAAATCAAATGAATCAAAAAGTATATTTTCAGTTTTAGTAGGAGAAAACAGTTTTCAGAGGTTTTCACAACATCCGCATACTGAGAAAAGTGGCTATATCAAACTCCTTTGTAGCTCAAAAAATTCCACAATATGTAAAATTATAAGCGCATCTAGAAAATCATGGTCCGGCAAAGGAAATTTTGAATGAATAAAAATTTTCCTATATAAATTTCTTTTTCCAAACTTGGTAAAAAAGGTGTTTCACATTTCAGCATAAATTTTGCACGATTTCAAAATTGCATAACTTTCTTATTTTAAATCTGTTTTCAAAATCGTTTGAAGCATTATTTTAATGATCAACTAATCTTTATTATGAAAACATTTTTACCCACAAAAAAGATTAAAAAATATTTTTAAAACATATATCAAAACCTGACCAAACAAGATTGCACAAGAACACACAAGACTCATAAACTCAAATACATAGAATACATACTATATAAAGCTCTACACCCCTAGATAGGGTACAAATATTATCCGAGTGTTCCAAAGTGGGTATATATACTTGTTTTATTACTATCCAGGGTTTCACTGAAAAATTCCATTAAAAAATCAATATTTTCACTATTTCTATAAAACTAAAAATATATGATATACTCTTGAACTATATTTGCTTATTTCGAGAAATTTCATGTTATTTCACTATATATCACGAAATATCATGTAGTTTTCCAACTGGTCGAGATTGTATATCATATTTTGTATCGGGGTATCAGAAAAACGAAATATTTCGCAAAATTTGCGAAATATTTTGATTTTTTTATCCTTGCTTGCAGGTCAAAAGACTCGAAACCACATGGCACATGCTTGTTATAATGTGGAATCACTAGGCGATAGAGGATATGCTAGTTATACACAAAAGTCTAAAATGTCAAAAACAATTGGCACAAATTACTACAAAGTCATTTGTACAGACACATGGCGTAGTCATGTTGAAGTTATAGATAATCACCATCCAAGAATGTTTTACAATACACAAAATAACTACTACCTTCGATCTTATTGATTATTTACAATGAAATCCGAAATTTATGGATTTCATGAAAATAAGCAAGATCTATGAGATATTGCTTAGTTTGTAACAACTTAATAGCTAATTTAGATAGATATAGAGAAACAATACCTTCATCCCCAGATCTAATCAATAAGTCAGATATTGATAAATCTTCTACCTTGCTTCGAATCATCACCCAATCCTATAACTCACCCCTCTCCCCTCTTAAGAATTTAGGATTTTCTGGAATGAAAGAAGACTTCAGTGGTGGAGAAAAATTTAGGATTTTCTAGAGTGGAAATATCTCTGGGAATTCAAGCACAAGCTTTTAGAAAGTAACTTCTCAAGAATTCACGCACAGAAGAGAAGACAGCATCTATGGATCAATTACCAGTAAAAGAAGAGAAGCATAGCAAGTAGCAATGTCACAGGTAAACTTTTAAGCAGTGTGAAGAATCAGAAGTTAAGAGAAGGAATTTGATTCATTAGTTCAATTAGTTACTCTGAGTAATGATTTTTACTGAACTGCTCACTGAGTCTGCAAATTATAGTTGAAACAGAAGTTATATTTGGAAATATTATGATTTGAGTCATTTGTCAGGGTTCCATTATTCAAACAAATAGAAGACGAGCAATCAGAATTTAACCACAGCAAGTAAAATACAATGCAAAGTTTAACTATGAGTTTGCATATAAATCATAGTTTCAGAAATTTGTCTATCAATTTGCAGCAGAAATCACACATAAAGAAAGGAGAAACAGCCACAAAATCAAACAAATCTCGAGCAAAGGCTAGTGGAAACTAACAAAGAAAAAAGAACAGCAACAACAGCAAATTAATAAGTGGACAACAGCATATGATAAAGGAGAACAAAGGAACAGCAGTTAGTGAAGAGTACAGCAGAGAACAAGAGGATAACAGAGGTAGAAAAAAGAAGTGAAGAAAAACAGCAGTATATATATAGATAAACGAAAGGAGAAGAAAGAGCGGATCAGGTAGAACAAAAGGATTAGAAGGTAAAGAACTTAAGAAGAAGGATACACATGTTGTTTCAGCCACAGTGAAACTTAAAGCCAACTATGGATCCATAGGAGCCTCTATCACGCCCCAAATCCGGCTACAACGGAAATTAGCCAAACCTGGGGTGTGAGAGGGTTTATTAAGTATGTCACAATGGTTATGAAGTTCCGAGGTGGATTTTATCATTTAATTTATTACTATATTATCATTGACTAATTACTATGTGATGGGGATGGGCTCTGAGGAAAAGCCTACCGGACTTTGAGGGAAAACCTACCAAAAGAAACGAGATATACTGGTATTATTCAGAACATCTACTACAACTAGAGTTAAACTACTCCTTATTACATATCAAACATAAAGCAAATAACTAAACCTAGTCACTCACTACTGCACTGCATCCTACTAGGCTCCTCGGGGAAGTGCCTGAGAAGAGTCAACTAAATCTGAAAAAGATTGTGCAACAACAGGGTGAGTTTACAAAAGTAAACTCAGTGAACAACTAACCCTAAATTAACTAGGCTAAACTACAAACACATCATGCCCATCTCGAGGTTAACGTTATTCAGTTTAGATTAACATGAGAACAAACAAAAGATACTACTACAGATTGAGGGTTACAGTGTCAAACTACGAGTTAGGATGATATGATATTTAACCATTTATGTATCAAGTCATGATCATGAACACTACAAGTTAGATCTAACCTACTCCTAGGGTGAACCGGTCGACCTGATTCTGCCAACAAACAACACATGGTCCCAATGTACCTGGTCAACCAAAAATACCCATATGGCCATAAGGGGGCTTGATCTTTCACCATGTGGCACTCCCGCCCAACTTGCTTCTTTGGGGTTATAACCCAGGGGTGGACTACTAGGTCACTCAGGCTTTACCGCCTGCCCAATCCTGTGACCCTATATACTTTATCGGGATTGTGCACAGGTGGTGGTTCACCACCCATCCTGTGCACACAAGTCACCAACCCATGCCCGTGGGTAGTCAGTCTTCCCTCTGGGAAGAAAGCCTCAACTGAGGCAGTGTCTCAACCAGTCTCTCTACCAAGACGGTCAGCTCTAATTACTTTGTGGTAACTTGGCTACACCATGGGTCACATGGTCACCAAGATTCAGGTTCAATCATTAACATTTACAACACTATCTGTACAAAAAATCTACTAGTTCGCATGCATCCTACTGTAAGTCTAGGTTGAAACATGAAACTAACTACTTTTAATGCTACTGAAAAGCTACACAGATATCATAAACGATATGAGAAAAAGACATGTAGTTTCAGGGTTCGTTCAGAAGCGAGGGATAGTATGCCCACCTCCCACATGAAGTACCGGTCATCCCCCCCCTACATACATTGGACATACTATAACCACCTGCAGTGTTTTTTTAATTTAGTTACCTACTACGCTACAAATATGATTATAGTTCGCTCTAGTTAGAGTAGGGTCAGTAATGTTAACCTGGATTATGGCTCGGTGATTCCCAAGTGTCTTGCATGTGGTTCCGGTGTACCGCTGAAAAGGTAAGCTGACGAAATGGTTTGCACATATGTAAGCTAACAAGTTTAATAGTTTCTAAGCTCAAGGTTAAAAGGGACAGTCTAGGGAAGGGGGATTCGACGGATCCGGTTACGATAGAATCAAACATCGGTCGGAGGGTTTCAGGTCGAATCACGTAGGACCGGTCAAACCGGCCCCATGACGAGATCACTAGAGTGAAGATGTTTATTGGGTTACACCCTATGGCTAATACGTAGGTATTGATATTACAAGCATGATGTCTCTGGTTTCATCCGAATCCGAGTTTCGACAAAGAAACAACGGCTAAACCAAGGTGCCACGACTAGATCGGGCCCATGGCTGAAAAGGGGCACTTAACATGTTGCAAACTGGTTATAACCACTTCTTTTGGGTAAGTCTCGGAAAAATATTTATGATGCCGCTAGTTTCGTCCAATTCCTAGTTTGGACGGAGAAATTGCGGCCAAACCAAAATCGGATTCAAACATTGGTTTAATGCAAACCGGTTCAATAAGGTATGGGTCAGGCCAAGCCTTAAATAAAATATGGTGGGTATATAACCACCCTATATTTTCTAAACCACACCCTCAACAGGGAGAGGATTGGGAAAAGGTTTAATATATGCTTGGGATATAAAAGATGAAATAGGAGTAGAAATAACATGACTTAAAGGTTGCCTTTACCCTCCCTCAAATTGAATCTACAACTCCATGTCATCCCTTAATACGATAAGGTTTTTGGTTTCTAAAACACTGCAACTGGTTATAATATGCCCAATGCATGCAGTCGGGATGACCGATACTGCATGTGGGAGGTGGGCATATTATCTCTCGCTTCTGAACAAACCCTGAAACTACAAATCTTTTACTCATGTTGTTTATGATACATGTGTAGCATTAGAAGTAGTTAGCTTCGACCTAGATTTACAGTAAGATGCATGCGAACTAGTAGATTCTTCGTACAGATAGTGTTGTAAATATTAATGATTGAACCTGAATCATGGTGACCATGTGACTCATGGTGCGGCCAAGTTACCACAGACTAACGAGGGATGACAGTCTCGGTAGAGAGACTGGTTGAGACACTTAGCTAGATTTATTGTTTAGTTTTATATTTCACATGGGTTAGGATGAACATAAGAAAATGATATTTGGGCATAACTTCAGATGTTTATGCACCCAATCATCTCCACCTATTAATCTTAGTTGCCGGATTTCCTTGAATTTAATGGTGTTCCCTACTTTGTCTTATGAGTGGCACGAACAAACTAAGTGGATCGATATCCCTCGCATCATAGGTGAAAATAAGAATATAAAAATGCTACAAAACAACTTATCTTCATCCGACCGAATGGGATCGTTTATGGAGCACATCTCTAAGGGTGATCGTGTTACACACAAGGATTGAACAAGCTTCTCTGACCAGCAATCAACTTGGCATAAACCCTCCCAAAATTTGCACCAAGGATCTTGGTGGATCCTGGTTGTAGGTGGTTAGCTAACACAAAGGGGGAAGAATAGTATGGAGAGGGAGGGAGTGGGGAGTAAAGATGACATTTAAACAATACAGTTTAAAATACCAATCCAAAATACATTGAGAATAAGGTGCAAGAAAACTAAAAACAAACCGACTAAACAAATCACCAAAAAATGAAATTGTTTTGAGATAAACTAAACAAAAACTGAAAGTAAAAAATCCTAGCGCAACTAACATAAAAAATGAGGAGGTTCTGCCTTAGATTTCAGGTTTGGTCCAACGAGGTCAGACCAAAACCAATCAAAACCTCTAAAGAGGGGCATTTTTTTAATCATATTCTGACTGAAACCAATCCATTTTAATGATAACTTTTGATTCTTGCCAAGACGTCAAACCTTGATTAAACATATTCCAAATCTTGTGATCATTCAGAGACTAATATTTGAGGCTTTTGAGCAAAAGCAAACATGAACTTCAATGTTCGTAAGGGTTCTATTCATATGCTGCATATCATGGCGTTTTCTGTAACATGAAGATGTTAGCACAGAATTAATTTCCTTACCACAAAAAGAAGGCGAAAATTTGTCACTGATAAAGTACCCGCCTCGTCTGTATTTACTAGAACAACACCATGTGCCTAGCATTAATTGCAAAAATAACATATTAGTGAAGTCAAGATAACAAAAATATTTTGTGGGATTGTGTTTCAATAGAATCAGCTTTGTTAATCGTTCAACAAATTCTATAAATGATAAATACCTCAATGGAGTAAGAGTTCACATTATACAGTTACAAACTTACAAAGTGAACTCAAAATAGTTCATCATTAAGAAGCAAATTCAAGGGGCAGGAAAGGTACAAATTCATTGCAAACAACCTTGACCATATATTGGAAACCAGGTTGATCTAATGAGTTTATCCTCGTTCAATAAACATGCCATTTGTCATTATAAGCACAGACTTTGCCAGTCCCAAACAATTCATTATTATTAATTCAATAAAATTAATGGCAGTGCAAGTCAGAATTTCTCAATTTACTGGTTTATCAAAAGTATTTTGTCCAGAGCCCAAGAAGTCTCACATATTAAAAGACTACTGATGGTGTCCAAAGGGGATATGGTTCTTCTGGATAAATCTCTAACCATTTGACAGGCTATAGCCAGTTAGGATACCCATAACATAATTTCCCCCTCATAAAAATTTTATCCAATGTTCCACGAGCTTACTGAATTCAGCACAATAGAAAAGAGGTCATCTTAAAATTCCCAAGAACTTCATAATGTGTGCAGCACTATCACAAAACCAATGATATTTCACAACATTTGTGATAGGCAATGATTAACAATTTCGAAGCCCCGCCTAATTGTGGCATCAATAATATATACTGCTCAGTTCAACATTTCAAGTGGAAGTCATGAAATCAGTTTCCCTTGGTGGTTCTGAATTAAATCACCAAATTCATATCATGAATTAATGAGTACCCATACTACGTCGGTTTCACTTGTATGATTTAATTTCAACTCTATGATTAAAATTTCATTACTCCATGATGTAAAGTCTCATTAGAAGTTAAATGTTTAAAAAATATATGTTAACCAACTAAGGGAAACTCATGTCCATATGACTGATATACTCTGTTTTGGGCTAAAAACCATCGATGGTAGACAAGCAATTAAAAAAAAAAGGCTAAAATGGTCAAAATCAGCACAAACCTACCACTTGAACAGTTGAACATCCATAACTTATCAGGCCAAAACATCAAAACCAGCCAAAAATTTTCATAATCTACGCTGATCAAAACATATTTAATATCAGATGATGGCTCTTTTGAATGAATGATGAAACAACATCCACGATCTGACTAGCAATAAGAAGTTTTGTTCATTTACAAAGATTCTACTCAATAAACAAGAATTAATTAAAAGAAAGATGAAGGATATTTCCCTACTTTTAATTCATTCAACCATCTTGGTATGTGTCCTTTAATACATTTTTAGAACCTCGGTTCTTCAAGTAGAGACTCCTTTAAAGTTATGTTTTGCATCAGCAAAAATTGCCACAAATATAGAATTGACTGAGCAAAATTGCCTTTAACAGAGATTACGGTGCATAAGGTGTCAATTAGACCAGAAGATAGCAGCAAGGATTTCAACACACCATCATTCAGACATGCTTGCAGTTCACATGACTGCATTTAAATCATTTCCATCTCGTCTGGACAAGGTGCGTTATGAAATAGACACATATGTCCTCAACCTATTAGCTAGAATATTCTACCTAAGGTGATGCAGCCACTCGACAATCTTGTTCTTACACCAGCTCCTTTATGCTTCCACCAGATGCTTTAATTATAATCTCACTTGCAACCATATTTTATCGAGATCAAAGTCAACTGACACCATATTTTATCAAAATCAAGCTCAGTTGAATCACAATTTTACCATATGTTTGTTATCATTTCTTTGAATCAATTACCACCGAAAATGTTACTTTTCAAAAACCCGTGGTAGAAAGGATGGAAGGACTTATTTATATATTTAATTATATATATATA
Organism: Chamaelirium japonicum; assembly: GCA_947650365.1. Classification (NCBI taxonomy): domain Eukaryota; kingdom Viridiplantae; phylum Streptophyta; class Magnoliopsida; order Liliales; family Melanthiaceae; genus Chamaelirium; species Chamaelirium japonicum. The sequence continues at coordinate 31,417,619 of OX393559.1, forward strand.
TGTTTAATTATTTTATAGAGATGTTCTTAGGTGCTTCGAGATCTTGGATTCTTGAGAGCTATACTTTCCCACTCCCACACCAAAATCCGTTGTACACCCACTCCCCATTTAAGCAACTAAAATAACACCAAAGGTGAAGCATGGTCATGGAGAATACGAAAGTTGCAGCTTATCATCAATTTCTTCAAGGACCTTGCATTACCAAAAAAAATCTCAAATGGATTTAGTTTATTTTACATTATTATCATGTCATGCAAAAATTATCCAAATAGCTTTCATGACAAATTTTCATCACAGTCAGCCTTCCCTAAACATTAAAAAACAGGATCAAGAGGTTCAGTTTACCGGATAGAAACCCACATTCTAAAAATTCCAATTAAGAGAAAAGCCATCTTTAAAGAAATATTTTAACATAAAAACTACTCATCAATGTCAAGGTCACAAGTTATTTTTGTCACTAGTAATAATCTCAAATTTACAAAAAAAAAAAAACTAATATTGTCACCACAACACTTATCTAAGCACATATGTAATTTAACAATAAATCTCATAGAATATCGATATCAACAATGGTTTTAAATATCGCCGACAATCGGTGATAAATCATCGATAAATCGCTTTATCCTCGGGCGGCGATAGGAAAACCTCCCAAATTCCCATGTTTTTGTGAATTTTGAAAAAAATTTGCCTATTTATTGGCATCTATGCTATCAAAATCAGGACTAGTGGGCGACTAGTCCCCAAGCGGCATTTTACCGACCGATTAATTCCGATTCTGTCATTGCTGGGCCGAATCCCGACTAGCGACTGCCGACTAGTCCCCAGGCAGCATTCTGCAAGCAAAAAAAATTTTTGCAAGGAGTCTTTGCAAGCAATTTTGTTTGGATTTTTTTACATTGGCTCGAAGTCTTGAATCACATGACTCACAACTATGGCTCTTCCCTATAATCATCTGTTGAGCACCTGAGAATCTCAGATAAAAACATAGACAAATATTTATTGTTTATTTGTTGATATCCATATAACCCTATAATCAAAATTGGGGTTGTTCACAAATTAAACATCATTAAACAAATATTGTGATGAATTCTTAGTTCTGAGTCTTCTAACATGGGCATGAAGCCAATACAAATGTGTTCTGTTAGACTGTTAGTTATGTATTTATACCCATGCTGTGAAGTGTGAAGGTATGTATTGTTATTAACCGACTAATATCATATACTTATTGACATTTATGCTAGTTCATATATCATATATGTTTAGGCAGGGGGGAGGGGTTAGAATAAGTTTTGGCCAACTAGTCCCGAATTAGTCCTGACTAGTTCTAGTCGGCACTTGACCGACTAGGGCCGACTACCGACTTTGACTGCATAGATCGGCATATATCGCCCAAATCACATATCCCCATATCACTAACTTATCGCACATATCGCCGATATATCGCCTAGATTACTAATATGCTTATATGAAAAGGAGGGGGATTACCACTTTTCGCCAAAGTCGCCGAGTTTCGCCTGCATAGATTTTTTTTCTCCATTTCCACCTCATTTTCTATCCTTTTTTGTTAGATTTGGGTTTCTAAACCTAATCTAAGACATTCATAACTTGTTCTTGGTGGATTTGGGGCTTCTCTTCACGAATTTGGAGATTTCTTTAAATTGAGGTATTTTTTCAAATCCATTATTTTTGGATCTCTTAAGATCTTCAACAAAATTAGATAATAACCATGTTATGCATCAAGTGTGATGCAATTCAACATGTTTATCATGTAATGGTGTCACTTTCACTTTCAAAGTCTTGCCTATGTCATGTATTGTGGGTTTGTGGGATGATTATTATGTTTTATATTTTATGGATTGTGATATGCTTTATGTTTTATGATTATGAGTAGGGGTGGCAATGGATCGGGTCGGGTCGGGTCGGGTTGAGACATAGGTATAAGGGTAAAACACCCAACCCGAACCCGACCCATTTAATAAACGGGTCAAAAACTTAAACCCAAACCCGACCCGCCTAATAAACGGGTTGACCCGACACGACCCGTTTAACCCGTTTACTAAACAAGTCGGGTCGGGTTGGCTCGAGTTGGGTCAACAGAACCCATGTAAACCTGTCGGGTTAGGTCAGACGGGTCGGATTGGACCGGGTCGGGTTGACACGACCCATTTGGTAAACGGGTCAAGTCGGGTTATAAGCACAAACCCGAACCCGACCCGATAAATAAATGGGTCAATCGGGTCGACCTGTTTATGACCCAAACCCGTTTAGGCCAAACCCAAACCCGCTAACTTCAGGTCGGGTTCGGGTCGGGTTGGTGGGTCGGGTCAAGGATTGCCACCCCTAATTATGAGATTGAGTAATGAATTATGTCATTTGCTTGATGTTTATCACGGTTCATAATGTTTGTTATCTTATTGTGATTGTTAAATTAACAGACAGTGTTATAAAGTGTCAGATAGTTAACAGAAAGTGCCCAATAGTTCACAAACTCATCTATAGAGTCTCAATTGAGTGTCCCCTTGAATAAATGATTAGCTTTTGTATGTTTTTTTTATCATAATAGTGTATCTATACATCATAAAGAGATATATTAAAAAAATCCCCAACAAACCCTTAATATTGTCCATTTTTTTATCACTTTTCCATCTTTTCCCCCAATTTGTAGTGATAAATAAGCGATAAATCCCTGATTTTTTCCCGGGGCCACTTGACGATAACGAGATTTAAAACACTAGTATCAACGACCTACCTCAAGTTAACCAACTCAAACTCCTAAAAAGTAGGATCTAAGAGGGATCAAACATTATCTTTCTTTTTATTTATCATTCAAATATGGTAAAGAGGAATATTTTCCTATTTTCTTTTGGGGAGGACTGCAAACAGTCCTTTTTAAATGCTTCATTTTAGGATAGGTCCCGACAACCTTTTCCTATAAGCCCAGGGCGGCGGAGGACCTTCTAGCGCCTAGGCGTTTTTTCTTTTTTTAATTATTTTAATTATTATTTTGATATTATATATAATATATATTTTTTAACTTACTATAAATTCAAGATTAACCCAACAATTATTTTAAAGAGCATGTATCATTTACATAACTATAAACTCAAGATTAACAAGAATAAAAGCAAACATGATATTATCTCAATAATATCATAATATCCAAAATTTTAGTACATTCCGTATCTAAAATTTATGATTACCAATAATAAAATAACATATATATATATATACGTTCTAGTGCCAAGGTCCGCCTAGCCCCACCTAGAAGCCTGGGCCACTTTTTAGCACTGCCTAGGACTAGGCTGGGCAGTGGGGGACCTTCTAGCGTCTAAGCAGCTTTTTAGAACATTGGTGATTCCGCTGTAGCGACTATAATGAAATCATTGTAGCGCTATAATGATTATGGTATAGCAGCTATAGTGAAATTACTGTAGCGCTATAGTGATTCCGTCGTGGCTACTAAAGAACACGTTGCTATAGTATAATACTGTAGCAATAGTATTCATTTCAATTGAGTATTATTGTCATATATTTGAGTATCTTTGATACAGTAAAATCACTGTAGCTACTATAGTGATTTCTTTCGTGACTACTAAAAATACTTTGCTACAGTAAAATCACTATAGTACTCAATTTTAGTCGCAATAATACTAAATAAAACTGAGTATTATTTGAATAAAATTAAGTACTTTGCTACAGTGATTCACTATAGGAAAGCCTTTTTAGCCGGCATAGTGAATTTCACTGTAGAAGATAAAATGAAATCACTGTAGCAACCCGTGCATGATACTCTAATATATAAAATAATACTCAATTCAACTTAGTATTATTTGCATAAAAATGAGTACTTTGCTACAGTGATTCTACTGTAGAAATGTCTTTTTAGCATCCACGATAAAACCACGGATTGCTATAGTGATTTCACTGTAGCAGCTATAGCGATTTTCACTGTAGCAGCTACAGTGAAATCACTGTAGAAGCTACAATGAAATCACGGGTTGCTACAGTGATTTCACTGTAGCATCTACAATGAAATCACTGTAGCAACCTGTGTGTACCTAAGCCAATGAAGGAGAAGGAGCGCTCAGGACCCGGCCTAAAACGACGTCTCGACCGGTCGCAAGTTTCGTGCAGGTCGGCCGCACGCTTGACCCGGCTATGCCACGCTTGGGAGCACAACCCCCGACAACAAGACCCCGACAGCATGACCCGATCGGCCGCGCGCTTAGGCCTGGCTGCGCCACGGTCGACCGCGCGTTTCGCGTCGGGCAGCAACACGTCTCGTGCCGGTGGGCCGCGCGCGAGCTTGGGCCAGGCCGCGACCCGGTTAGCCACGCGTTTCGCGCCGGTAGGCCACGCACTTCGTGCCGATCGGTTGCGCGCTTGGGACTGGCTACGCCTCGGACAGCCACGCGCCCGGTCGGCCGCGCACTTGGCTCGTCTACGCCTCGGCTGTGCGTTTCGCGCCGGTCAGCCACGCACTTGGCCCAGCTGCGTCTCGAACGACAGCGCCAAGTCGACTGCGCATCTCACTACGGCCACGCAAGAACTCTGCGCAGCTTCGATATTCACGAGAAGGGCTGGCCCGAAAATCGCGCATCAGGACTGTCTAGTAGCTACTCCCGAGAATCTCGGCCGGGCGGTAACCAAGGGAGGACAGTCTGACTCCCCGAGATTCTCGGTCGACCGGTAAAGCAAGTATCACCAGCTATGACTACCCAACGCATGCAAGATGACACGTCGCCCACGCGCGAGCGAGTTGCGCAGATTGCGAGAGCACGTCATCAGTCCCACTCAGCACGGAAGATAATAGTTGTCACCTAGCAACATTATAAAAGGGGACCTACCCCTCAGAGAAAGGGATATGAATTCTGGAAGAGGAAATGTTGCACAATTCTTTCCAGAGTTCTCGGAGCTTTGAGAGAGAGAGACTTGAGAGGTCGGCATTTGGGAGGCCGGTCCTCTCCGGGTGTAAGTAGATCAGGGTGAGAGATTGTAACATGTTTGCCTTGTTAGTGCATTATCGTCCTGCCCCGTGGTTTTTTCCCCTTCGACGTTGAGAAGGGTAAACCCGGTCTACTTGTGTTCTTTGGATTGTTAGGTTGTGCCTTCCAGTTGAACCGCCCAAATCCAGTAAAACCCCCACAACCTTGGCGTCGTCTGTGGGATCAGTCTTCGAGACTTCCTACTAGAATTCTTGATCGTCGACCCGTGGGTGTCGACCGGTCAGCCATCCCATCTCGTTGCAGTCTCGGGTACCCGACCTGTATCCTACCTAAATCTACCGACCGGTCGACCTGTGAGTGTCGACCGACCAGTAAGCTCAGGAGTCATCACCACGACCACACAATTGAAAAGTAATGGCAAGAGGACCATATCATACTCATTCGACCTCGCAGCTTCAGTCCAACACTACTGCACCCAGTGATGCCGGACATCCAGCTCAACCTCCCCCCAACTCGGATCGCACCACCCCGCTAGCAAACCCTACGCTGGGGTTGGGGAATCAAGTCAAGCCCCGGCGGTAGTTGTGGCCACTCAAGGAGGAGGCCTGTCTGAGGTTTTCTTACCTACCATGATGTTGTCGCAGCAGGCGTTACGTGACCTCGTTCGAGCCGCCCTAGTTGAAGTACCAGTGAATCCAGTCACGGGAGCACCAGTCGGCCAAAACCTTCGAACGCAGGCTGCCCAAATGCAGCAGCAAGTAGTTATCCAAACTGCAAAGGGAGTTGAGCGATCGGTGGAGGTCCAGAGCGCGAATCTAAATTGGAGGGAATCGAGTAGTCTGGAACTACTCGAACAAAAGAATCGGGCCCAGGCAGCTGCAGCACAATCTGATATCTGGTCTTGTCTCGGGGCACATCCTCAACAACCACCCTCGTCCAAGCATCACTCAAGAGCAAGTTCATCGGAACCTCATCACCAGAGACGGACCGCATCATCCACAGGGCGGGAGTCATCTTTCACGGGCGACACCAGCAAGCCAGCAGTCGGCTCATACTGCTGACAGAAGGACCATTACCGTATCAGGCTACCTGCTTCAGAGCGGCTTGGAGATCGAGAAGAAATCCAGCGGAACCAATCAGGGACACGGGCTCCTGATCGACTAGAGGAGGTCGCCATCCGAGAAGCCAAGCGGTCGCCACTCATTGGAAAACTCCTGAGGGAGTCCTTCCCACGTGGGTGGAATCCTCCTCACCTCCCCAAGTTTGATGGATCGAAAGACCCGGTAGAGCACGTGTTAGCCTTCCGAGATGCCCTTGTCCCCCATGAAGATGATCATATCATCTGCCGGACTTTCGCCAACAGCTTGTCAGGAACGCCCCTCGAGTGGTTCCACAAGCTCAGACCCTCATCCATCTCATCTTTCTCGGAACTGAGCACACGGTTCATCGATCAATATCGTTGTAACCGTCGGAAGCTAAAGACTCTGGACCCACTCTTCGGCCCAGAAGGAGACGTTGAGGCAGTTCTACCACAGGTTCATGACAGAATACCTAAACTTGGGAGATGCTGAAGGACAAGACCTCATGGTGGTAGCGGCTTTTAAGAATTCGGTCCAGCCTAATCAACCGGTCAATGCATCACTCCTCAAGCGATCGCCCACGACAGTCGACGAGCTGTTCAGGAGGGTGGAGAAATACATAAAGATAGAAGACGCCGAACGAAAGCGGAAGACTAAAGACGCAGGCGACCAACAGCCCCCCTTCAATCAGCAAACAACAAGGAATGTGGAAAATCAATCAGGCGGGTCGACACAACATGACGCAAAGTGTCAAAAGCGGGATGATCGCGACAAGACACCCTACACCCCATAGAACCAGGACTTCACAGTGTTAAATATGCCAATTGATGAGGTTTTTGAGATCATCAAGGAAGAGCCATACTTTCGTAGGGCACCGTCGATGCGCCCAGCAGAGAGGGGGGCACGAGACCTGTCTCGCTATTGCGACAACCACATGGAGCACGAACATACCACGCCTCAGTGCCGGGCATTGCAGAATCACATCGAGGACCTCATTGAACCAGGCTATCTCGACCAATTCATTGATCATCCCCAACGCACGGCCCACGAGCTTGTCAATGAGTTCTCGTTTTATCCATGAAGACTCCATGCAAAAATTCATTGTCTAAGATCTCCTACGAACAAGACCCCTAACAATATGAGTGGGGGTGGCAAAGGATCGGGAAGACCAACCTCGGGCAGAATCGTCCACCCTCAAGCTAAAAGCCTCCTCCGGGAGCCCTTGATCCCCCACGAGTTGAATCAAGCCAAAAATCTCCCCCAATAAGACTCGGCTGACTGAAGTTAAAGAATCGGTTGGGTGAAAACCCGACCGGTCAAAAGACTCAATGTTGAATATGATCGACCGGTACTTTCACCTCTCGGGGAGTGGGGGTAAATCTTAAACACCAACTGGTCAACAGACTCAAGAGGAAGTATGACCGACAGGTGAAAAGACCGGCCGATATATAACACCCTAAAGTGGTTTCTATCGCTCGACGGGAGCAAAGGCCAAAGGGCGGTAAAGACCAACCGATCTAAAGACTCAAAAGAGAGTATGACCGGTCGGTGAAAATGCCCAGGATGAAACACTCCTTATTGAGTAAAGACCAATCCGCAGTAAAGACTGACATGTCGAAAGACTTGACAAGGAGTATGATCGGTCAGTGAAGATGCGCGAAAGGTGAAACACTGAAGACTGATTCGCAATAAAAACTGACTAGGCGAAAGACTCAACAAGGGGTACAACCGACCGATGAAAAACACTCGAAAGATGAAAATTCACTAATGGCCGATCGGTATTACGGTTGGTTAAAGTGTCGCACGTGCAAGAGAAGAAATAGTCAAAGTGCTTAGAGCTGGCAGGTTGGGAAATCCTCTATAATGAAATTTTGAAGATGGATAACTTGAGTCCTTCCGAAATACAAGACACGATCTAATCCCGGCCAGTCGGAACACATATCTCAAAGAAGCTACCAACCGACTAGGAGAGGGTATTGTGTGTACCTAAGCCAATGAAGGAGGAGCGCTCAGCACCCGGCCTCGCACAATGCCTCGACCAGCCGCGCGTTTCTTACAGGTCGGTCGCGCACTTGACCCGGCTGCGCCACTCTTGGGAGCACAACCCCCGACAGCATAACCCAGTTGGCCGCACACTTGGGCCTGGCTGCGCCACGGTCAGTCGCGCATCTAGCGCCGGTGAGCCATGCGCGTGCTTGGGCCAGGCTGCAACCCGGTCAGCCGCGCGTTTCGCGCCGGTCGGCCACGCACTTCGCGCCGATCGGTCGCGCGCTTGGGACTAGCAACGCCTCAGACGGCCGCGCGTCCGGTCGGCCGCGCACTTGGCCTGGCTGCGCCTTGGCCGTGCACTTTTCCCGGCCACGCCTCGGTCGCGCACTTGGCTCGTCTACGCCTCAGTCGTGCGTTTCGCGTCGGTCAGTCGTGCACTTGGCCCTGCTGCGTCTCGGACGGCAGCACGCCAGTCGCCAGGTCCACCGCGCATCTCGCCATGGCCACGCAATAACTCACGCGCAGCTCCGATATGCACGAGAATGACTGGCCCGAAGATACCGCATCAGGACTGTCCAGTAGCTACTCCCGAGAATCTCGATCGGGCGATAACCAAGGGAGGACAGCCTAACGCCCCGAGATTCTCGGTCGATCGGTAAGGCAAGTATCACCAGCTATGACTACCCAACGCATGCAAGATGACACATCGCCCACGCGCGGGGCAGTTGCGCAGACTGCGGGGGCACACCATCAACCTCGCCCCGCACGGAAGACAACTATCACCTAGTAACATTATAAAAGGGGACCTACCCTTCAGAGCAAAGGATCCGAATTCTGGAAGAGGAGGTGCTGCCCAATTCTTTCCGGAGTTCTCGGAGCTTTGAGAGAGAGAGACTTGAGAGGTCGGCATTTGGGAGGCCGATTCTCTCCGGGTGTACGTGGGTCAGGGTGAGAGATTGTGGGGCCTTGTTAGTGCATTTTCGTCACGCCCCATGATTTTCTTCCCTTCGACGTTGAGAAGTGGTTTTTCCACGTAAACCCGGTCTACTTGTATTCTTTGGATTGTTGGGTTGTGCCTTCCAGTTGAACCGCCCAATTCCAAAAAAAAACCCCCACACAACCCGTGCCACTATTGCCATAAAAAAAAAAATGTGTCATATATCATCTATCGTTATTTAATGTGGGAGAATACTATAGGTATTTATGATATTTAAAAAAAAAAATCGTTATCCAAAATAGTTAAGATCGGATCATTTACAATCAAAACAATGGACAGAGGATCAGGCTTTATGCAATAGTCATACCAGTGGACTTACTGTAAATAGGAACTTAAAATGGGACTAAATGTTATACACTCTGTTTTTTGGACCTAACACCGATTTCCCCTTTACTTTTCCCAAAGTGCCAAACTTTTCAAATAATATGGAAAAGGCTTAAAAACAAAAACAATTAAATAAAATCTAAGATAAAGACTCAACTCGACCAAAAGATAAATCTAGACTAAACTTGAACTGAAAATAACATCTGCCTAACCTTACACACATCATCTTGCCTTTAGTTTTGAATATTTTCTATAACATTTCTCTTAGATGGCTTCTTCTATCTTTCCAGCTCTTATAAGGCATAAGTTATCTCGTACTCCAACATACATCATAAACAATACATTATAAAGCTTAAGTTATCAAAGTATTTATGGTTGCCAATACTAAGCCACTTCTGGAACCCTCAAAGTTGTATTCTTTTGTGTTGAATGCCTTCAGGATCCTGGTATTACTATTTCACCACAAAGTTAATTTATTTGCATGATTTCCAACTTGAAACTCTCCAAAAACTTCCATGGTACCTTTGCGGAAATGGTATATTTGCCGGAAAAAAAAAGAGAACTTATTCTAGATACTATGGCAAAGTTTTGAGGTTACCTAATCCTAATAATGGTAAACATCTTCCTCTAGATTATGTGACTCTACAACCTTTGGAATCCACCAACAAATGCATGGATGACTACTAAGCTTCACACTTCTTATCCATGACCATCAACTAATGTTTTTTTCTAGCATGCCATGAATTTCATGACAATACTTAATCCTCGATGAATGCTTGAGGCCTTCAACAACCCCAGTGGGCAGTAACCATCCTACCAATAAGGGGTTCGATATGAACCAAAGATCTAGTATGGGATTCAAACTCTGGTTGCTTGGATATGACCATATAACTTGCAGTGAACTGTGAGGATTGGTGGTGGGCGGCAGACACCCATGCCCATAATTCGATTGAAGAAAAAAGAAATACTTAGAAAATCTGCAACATGTAGGAATTAGAAGCAAGAAGGGAGGTTTAAAAGGATTCAGGGAGAGGGATTCAAAGAGTAAATTCAACTGCACTGAGGGCGTACCTGCGAGATAACCTCCTCCGCTTCCAACAGGAATTCGGTCATGCCATGCGACGCAGACCTCGACACCGGCTGCAATTTCCCAACCAACAAGACCGCGCGGGGTCGTGTGAGAAACCCTAGAAAAGATAGGAGATTGACAAAGGGGGAGAGAGAGCGAGCGAGAGAGAGAGAGAGAGAGGAGGAGGAGGAGGGGGTTAGGGCGGGAGGAACTGACCTCGACCTTGGTCCACTCGAGGGCGTCCCAGCTGCCGGCGCCCTCCATCTTCTCGGCCTCGGAAATGCGACGCCGGAGCTTCGCCAGGGCGGTGGGGGGGGCGCTCGGATCGATCGGCAGGTATGAACGCGGGGGGGGGGGGGGGGGGTCTCCTTGAGGTTTCCTCGTTTTTCGAGGCTATAAACAAAGAGAGGAGAGAAAAAGGAGGATCCGATGAAGTAAAGGGAGGATGGTGGGGGCGGTGAAGGCGGTGGTGGGGAGGGAAGGAAGGTTGGCGGAGACCGGGGGGAAGAGAACAGGTGTCGTAGGAGCACCGACGCGAGCGGGAGCCTCCCCCTTCCCTGCACAAGCGAGGGAGTCAAGTCGCGATTCTCACGTGATCACCATTCGCTTCCTACTTCATCTCAAGGCTATACCCGCCGCCGCCAAGATATCCCATCTCTCTCCTCTCTCTTAAGTAGAGTTATGTCCACGTTCATGTGTCTATTATTATTAAGTGGCTATACCCCATTGGGCGGTCCTAAGATCGAATCCTAGGTTTGTCTTATTTTGTGTGGCATATAAATACAGTGGTGCACCTGTGGCCAGAAACAAGACTCGATCTTCGGCGAGAAAAAAATAATAATAATTTAGGCTCATGCAGTTGGCAAGCTTCGAACTGTGCAAGGCAAGTATGTCCTCTTCAAAGAAAAATATAGGGGGAGCTGGTGTGCGGTCCCCTACAACAAACTCGATTAAGCTGCAGAATATATATATATATATATATATATATATATATATATATATATATATATATATATATATATATAGAGAGAGAGAGAGAGAGAGAGAGAGTGATTAAGGAAACAGGAAATGAGCTGCCAGCTTATTTTGGCGAAATGGGCAGCCACCAATTTGAAGCCCTTAGGAGTCAGAATGTGCTAATATTTTGTGAGCATAAGCACCTTATTTTAGATAAAACACCCACAAAAAAACAACACATCCTAAAACTCCTAAGGGCACCAAATGTTAGAAGTTTTATCGAACGTCCGTTGTAACCGTTTAATCTGAAATATAACATTTGATTCCTCTAAAAGTTTTAGAATATGCTACTTTTTTGTGGGTGTTCTATCTAAGTAAAGATGCTTATGCTTACAAAAAAACAACACATTCTAAAACTCCTAGGGGCATCAAATGGGCGGCTGCCCATTTCGTCGAAATAGGCCGCCAGTCTATAGGATCATATGACCCAGCAAATTTTGACCCAGCAATAACCCAGCACCCTTTGATGCACCTAGAGGTTTTAGAATGGGCTGATTTTTTGTAGACACGTTGTCTATGATATGTTAATCATCCTCACAAAAAATCAGCCCATTCTAAAAGCTCTAGGTACATCAAATACGCTCTTCAAATCAACGGTTTTTTACTGTTAATTTTAACCGCTGATTTGAAGAGGGCATTTGATGCACCTAAAGGTTTTAGAATGGGCTGATTTTTTGTGAGGATGATCACATACCATAGACAATATACCTACAAAAAATCAGCTCATTCTAAAACCTCTAGGTGCATCAAAGGGTGCTGGGTTATTAGGGGGGTTGCGCAAAGTTTGCATGTTTGGGTTTGGCCTAACCGGGTTTGGGTCACAAACGGGTTGACCCAGCTCCAGCTGTGCGATTTTTAAACAGGTCAGATTCAGATATATCTATAACTCGATTGACCCAACTTGAACCATCTATTCAATGGGTCGGGTAAACTTTTCATTAGGCTGGTCGGGTTTGGATTTAAGATCTTGACCCGTTTATTAAACAGCGGGCCAGGTTCGGGTGTTTTGCCCTTGTACCTGTCTCAACCCAACCCAACCTGACTCAGCACCTTTCAATCCAGCAATCTTGATACCATGGGGGCAACCTCAAAAGGAAAACATGCAAAGTCTCCAACAAAACCCAGAAATCGAGGAAGAACACAACCCGATTGCCACTTTATTTCAAGAGCATCAGTTCCTTTTATAATCAGTTTTGACTCACATCTACAATGCTTTCGACATCGTCTCTATTTGCAATCGGGAGCTCTGGAGCTGTTCTTCCTGTCAGCCAATACGCCTGTTGATTCACAGAGCCACTGTATGAAGAAAGCTTCGGGAGCTACCGAAAACCGGGAATTCCAAACCACCAAGTTGGATAAGGTCTCAGGAGCTTCCATGCAGACCCAAAAGCAATCCTTCAGGGGATAATGCAGTTCATCGAAGGACCCAATTCCCATATTTACATAACCAGTTGGATTCCAACCGGCGAGCATATCGACCAATCATTACAATAGGTACCGTACAAATCATCGGAATCAGGCTCCACCTTGCTAGCCAAGCATTCCTTGCTTCACAACACAGAAACATGTGAACAAGAGCTACCTCAGTATCTCAAATGGGAGAGCATCAATTTGTTCAAAACCGACGGTGGCTAACCTCTTGAGGGCGAAGTCCTTGATCATCGAGCCTGCACTAGTCTGTAATTCAGAATCAAATCTTCTGGCTTCTTCCATATATATGCACGGACGGTGGCCAAACTCATCTCAGGCGAAAGGACCTGCATGCGATGTATTAGCGTTAGATGGTTGACACCATATAGAAGGCCACAATCCTACAAAGAACCAAACTTTTTTTTTTTATCACAAGCTTGCTTACAAGCTGAATGCATGATCATGCAGAAGGACACAATATCACAAGCTTCATTTTTAGAAGAATGGTTTGTTCTGAAGAGATTTTATGCTCTTGCCTGGTTATTGCACAAGATCTCTATAGATGGTTTTAGCTTTGCCCATGGTTTCAACCCTGATCGGAAAGAGCCATCTCCAATAGATGCGAACTGGGATTGCCCTGCGACTGATCCTAAACCAAATGTTCCATCTGAGTTCCCAGCATCAGATGGTTTATCAAGAACCATTTTTTCAATTACATACGTTACTACCTGCAAAAAAAGAGAGCATCGGAACACAGATCTATCAGAGATCTACAAAAAGAAGTTATCAAATTCATCCATTACTTCTTTCTATTAATCAAGAATATGTCAGGTTGCCAAAAAGCTTCCAACCCTTCAAGAAGCTATTATACATTACTGGATTCCAACAGAAAATACTAGATCACATTCAGGATAAATTACAATTAGAGAGAATGTCGGGTTCAATTGGAAGATTATATAGTATATAGGCATCACATGATTCACATCTGTGGGTACAAGAATATAGTAAAATCCCCACGTGTCCTAACTAAAGGGCGACGAGTGGCACGCCCGACCACACAGTCGACTACCCAGCCGACCTGGAACAGGAGTGGTGGGTGGGCCGTAGATGGCCAACTAGAGATGAAGCATTGTCCGAGCTGTGCACCTAAGAGTGCCCACCGATAGCCCCGATTGTGAATAGGTCGGCCATGTGCCATTGAGACTCCCTACTGCTGGCTCACCTAGAGTAAGCCGGAGTGACCTAATGGCAAGTCTCCAAAGATCATGGGACTTGTCCCAATCACCGTACAAGATGAACTCATACCGTAACGGACTGCACGTGAATATCGCTTTGCTTGGCCCACATCCCCCCATGTCTCAGAACGTGGCGCTTGTACTGGCCTGTGGTAACGCATCCTCTCGACTGCGCTACATCAGACGCACCAGAGATCGTAGGGCACATGCTAGTTACTGGAGGAGATCGTCACAATCTAGACGAAAAAGGTGCAGTTACAAAAAGGTGGAAAGGCATCTGTCTGTTCTGCCACACAGATATCATGGCATGACGGGCAAAAGAGATGACGCACACAGAACAATAGGGATGAAGCATTCTCTCCCACACCCCTGTATAAGGAGTCAGAGGGTGTATACTGAATAGGTAAGGGGTTGGGATTTTATCCCAACTCTGATATGGAAAACCAGGGGTTCTTGTACTAAGTTCTCTGCACCAAGAACCTCCCCTTCTTGACTTGACTGTCTAAGGGCCTTTAACATCCCTTGGGCCATCAGGCTTGTAGTTGCAGGTCAGACGAGCAAACAGCTGCATTGAACAAATGAAGGTGACAAATCGGCCTTTTGTCACCATTCATATAGGATTGAGGGGATCCATAAAATTCTGCCACAACATCAATGTCTAGCCATTCAAAATAACCAGAACCTAGAGCATTCGATATGTGCCATAAAAATAATAATCAATTTGGCACAATATAATTTGTATGACACAAGTGATCAGGTATATTATGAACAAGAAAATAATGAAAAAAATATTTACATATAGTAGTATTCAGGCTTTTTAGTAATATATAATCCATAAACTAGAATAGAAAGACCTTTTAAGTTTCACTCCATTGACTACTCTATCAAGAACTCTGGCCTCCTCAACTGAGAACTAGTAGAGTTCATTTCGACTCAAAATTGAAACCTTGTTCAATTGATAGACTAAATTAAGATTAATATAAGGGTAAACTTGACCGTGTGACTCCTATCACAACCGAAATATCTAATATTGTTGCAACATCCGAACATGGCAACTTATACTTACTTTGTGTATCCTCAATATCCGCGGTGCACTCAATTTTCCTTGTGTGAGGACTTGCACATTTGAGCCTTCACAAGGATGCAAATAAAAGCTACACCTACAGGACAAATGGAAAACATCAGGAAGTTAACATTATCACAGCACCAACTCTAAGTATTGCTAATTATGACCTTTCACTTGTTTTCTCTGTAAATCGAAGTACTTCTAATGAACAAATTGTAACTCATCTCCTTACATTCTAAACAGATATTCACATATAGGGTAAAAGTTGGCCCAACAATAAACAGTAGACAAACTCACAGATGAATCCTATTAGCTAAGGACAAGCTTTTTAAGATGGTTATCACACCGAGTACAACAACTGCATAGCAAACTAATACAGTGCGACTGGCTACAGAGCTACAGATACAGAATGAGCTAACTGATGCTTTCGTCATCTCTTGGATCCAATGTATTCATTGTTTGTTAGCCAAACAAATTTACCTCTTTAACTATATACAAACATACACAAAGGCCTGGACCTCAGGTAATCCAAAACTAACACAACGGCAAGTAAAATTTGGAAGTTGATCACCACGCATAGATGAAAGCTTCAAATGAAATTTTGTCTATTGGTGTGCAAGTATCAAACAACCAAGCATAACTGATTAGGGCAAATGATGAAAACACCATCATTAGGCATAATAATGCACAAAGAAACAACGACAAACATGCCACATCCTATCAAGATGGTATATTGGCATCGATATAGAACAAAAAACTATATGGAGGCTCCATAAAAGGGACTGCGAGAAAATTTACAGCCAAATGTCAACCTAACATCAACCCTCCAACAGGAGCATGAAAATTGATGGATAAGGAGGGAAAGAAAACATGTGTTTGTTTTTTGGTTTATTCAGTTTTTTTTGTGGGGGTGGGGGTGGGGGTGGGGGTGGGTGGGTGAAGGGGGGGGGGATATTTTTAAATCCTGTAAATCTAGGCAGATAAAGAAGACATGGGATACGAGGACAAAACTTGTATTTTGACAAATTCAAGGACACTGATGGGTATGAGTATGCCTTTTAAGCATGTGTACAAATACAGAAACTCCCCAAATCCCCACATAACATTTAATCTTGAGCCATCTATGCATACAACAGACATTGTGAAAATACACACTAATCACCAACTAAAATTGGTTGAATTTGTGCTACCTTCACATGAAATATTTTTTGACGACTCCTAACTCCTAAGTGCAAACCTATTGTCATACTAGACCGTAGAAATCGGTCATGATGTAAAGGTATAAAACAATGTTTTTTTGAGCGGAACTCCTCTCCAAGATAAAGAGGATGGGCCCGATGGGGTAAGCCATACCCCAAGCTAAGTATAGCCGTATAGGTAAACAATGTTGTAAGCAGGTTGGATATGGGAATTAGAGGGAAACATGTAAGATCTCATTAGGGCACCAAAGAACAGGTGAATAGATACCTAATGGAACTATCATCAACATCTAAGCATATTATCGTGTGGTATTGCATCAAGTGGATATGTTATGGTAAGTGAAGTGTCTGGGTACCATAGTATAAACACTAAAATATGTAGCAAAATCCAAATTAAAAATGGTGGAAGCAAAATGTCCATTGAAATAACTAGATTACATTGCTCTACTTCTACTCCAACATATCCCTCCATTACTCCCATAATCCCATCGCTCTAACCCTACATTACTAGGCCAAAAATATCATCCACAAAGGACCACGTCTTAGGATCCTTCACCATTTCTTCTATAATAAAACAACTATAACCATATCATTAAAAGAAACAAAATACTGATGCCACAAAGAAATGGTCGTGTAAAAGAGCATAATCATGATAGTTCTCAAAAATAGTGCTTGAACCAACCAAAAGGTTGATTAGATCAATGTATAGCTCGATAAAAAAACAGCGGACATTCCCATGTCGTTGGAAATACAAGGTGAGGACTGCATGCGGACTTCCTACAAGAGACCACCGTGAAGGCATTTTTCACTACAATCACAGAATCCTACAATAGTGTCGCCAATCAATGCATGAAGATTGGTCACTCCTGCCACAAGGGCCAAGATCTCTGCACAAAGTTTATATCGAACAACTAAATCAATTGTGTCCTCGAGATAATGTGAAGTGAAATGGTGAAATGTATAAATAAGCACCGAACCCAAATCTCATTTGGCACAGATCCAAATCTATACAATTCCAAGACATACACCATAGTAAGACTACACAATATGTATACGGGATGCATAAATATATATACAAACTCACATAGATACAAGGTGAAAATGAGCCACAATATATGTCACTAACACTATTTACTAACTGACATGGATAACAAGATGAAGAGGCATCACAATGCGCTTTGTATGTCCTTCAGGGATAGTAGCAGAAATGTAAGAGGGGCAGAGAATAATCTACAAAAACGTCTAAGAACAATAAATCCAAACAGAGAAGCACCAAAAAAGAAGAATTGTGTATTATAGAAACAGTAAAAGTTATCCACGGACCACATGCAACCACACAAACCATAGTCAAGGATATTGTATACATTTTACGGCATGCAAGCTGCACAAGTGGATTTGTGCAATCTGATGAGTCCATTACAATACTCTGTTTCCTGCACTGACCAACTATACATACAGTACTGTAATCCATTCTAGAATTTACAGAAGATAAAAACTGAAGTATTTGAGGGGTATGAACATTTATTTCCCGATAGGAAACTTCAACATAGACAAATTGAGAAATGGTAATGGCTTAAAATATTGTCATGTTCTTATGTCTGATTTCAGAGCAATCCAGATTTTCATCCACATAATGTAAGATGCAAATTCCACAAATAAAATGGTGAAGAGAAAATAAGCTAAGAGTTAGATATGATACACGGAAGTCCTTGAATGTTGCTTCATAATCATCAAAGACAAATAGTCCTAGAATGTCACCAATTTTCTTTGCAGAAATTCAATAGTCTACGCAATTTGAGAAAACAAAAAACAAGAAAGTATGCTTTTCTACTGCTACATCAAAGCAAATGTGAAAGTATATGTGTGGAAAAAGTTGGAAAATACTTCGCATTTTCTCTTGGAGGTAAACGGCTCTTCAGTACACACTCTAAACACCACAGAGGGAGATCCTTCTCATCTTCGGTCCCATTTAAATCTGTAATTTTCTTTCTCCAAGGACCCCCATGAGAACCCTCCGTAATTATTGAAGGAGGAGAAGTGCTTGAAAACTCGAATGAGGGGAGCACCATGGAATTGTGATTTTCAGCTCCATCATCAACGTCAACTCTTGAATGAGAAAGGTTTCTAACGGGTACGTCCTTCCCGGTTGGAACATCACCATTAGATGTAGCTTGTGATCCAGGCCTCTGCCTTCTTTTAGCTAACCAATGTGCCAACAACCCACGAAGAGTCTCCTGAGCTAGATTGATCTGCAATAAGAAAAATATTGTTTCATGATTCCACTGGTTGTGAACTACATCTTTCCTGATGACAATAGCATCTTGCCATCTTCCCTTCCTCTTTTGAGTTTTGACACATTCATGTTGAAAAACGATAAATGCCAAGTGTAGAGAAACATTGTTAGAATTCAATAATTAAATCATCAGTACAATCAAGCAAATGGTAGAAGATATTTAAGATAATCCAAAAGGGCATGAGCAAATATAATGTTGGCATAGTTGAGTATATGAATAAAGAACTATTGACTGCCCAAGTTATGCTTCTATTTAGATTAGGCTCTACGTTAGAAATTACTATCAAATAGTGCTCCATTATATGAAATGTTCATTAAGCAATGCAAGAAATTTGTTTCTATTAAATGCTGGCATGGGTAGGCTCTCAGCCCTAATAGCAGAATAGAATCTACAGAAGGGAACTAAGATCATGTACAACAAAACTCCCCAATAGGTAAAGCTTTGCGAAGACTGACAGGTTTGTCATAACATTGTACAGTATTGTTATAACTCAGTGCCCATCAAGGTCATCAATTTCATACAGGCCCCTAGTATCTTACAAGGTTTTCATATTGTTTCTATGTACTGTGCAACATGATCAAAGAGAGTGGATATACAAGAAATCAATTATGAATTCTGCATATTCAAAGGCAAGACCTTTAAATTTTTTCTTTGTCAAAATTTTAATATTGAAAATTTAATTCATGTTATTGTTTACATGACTTGATGCATTCACAGACAATAAGACAAGTCAAAACCCTAGCACTTATCTATTCTCTTGATGCAATATTTGCTGAATACCTGGACCTCTGATCAAACTGAACAAGATTTAGCATCTGCATGATTGGCTAAATTTTCTATTTGATTAGATCATTGGAAATATATCAACTGAATTCATAAAGTCATTTAAAAATTTGTTACGTGCAATATTTAGGTATAAAAATACAAGATCTACGCATCGATATCAACATCAGATTTAACATTCAACAACTGTACTTATACTTAAATCAAACATGATATAATTGAATCTAATATGTATGAAATAGAAAATGCCATACACCTTTGTAATCCTGTGGCTACCCATAATAATAATAATAGCAGATAGCTAGTAGGACAGGTTCAACAAGCCAACAACAATTACCAAACAGGATCTTCTGTCAAAACATGTGAGGACACATTTGAACTTTTAACCCAGGAAGATTAATGACATCTTAAGAAACTTTTGAAAAGCATGGAAAGAGCACAAAGCACCTACTGACCCAACACACTCGGGATTAGGGCAAACACATCCGATGTAGGATGGGATGATGAAGTGTCCTATGAAAATGAGCAAAGCTTTTTCTCTATGAACGAGGAATAAAATGGTAAATATGTTTCTCTGGATTTGTGGGGTGGCTATGGGAATATGGTTGTATGATTGTGCTTGGAAGTGGATCTCAAGTTATGGGCCGGAAGGACTAACGGATTTGTTTGAAAGTGAGTAGGGTTTAAAAGGTAGGTGGGCTTATAACTTGTAGTTGATGGGTGTTGGCTGATATATGAGCTAATGGGTTTTAGTTAAATGGTGTGGGTTTGAAAGAAATTAGATTTGGGATTGGATATTTATAGGAGCCTGATGGACGCTTTGGGCTTATATTGGTTGTAGGTGTTGGCTTTTGTGAGTTGGATTTCAGGTGTGGGTTAAAGAACTTGGGTTGAACCGAACCAACTTAAAGGATTAAAAGGGAGGAGAGATGATATGTTCCTCTCCGTTTGGAGCTTAGGCTTACAAATGCTTTGGGATATTTTTGGGGAAAAAAGAGAAAATGAGGCATATGATTGTGGTGTTGGTTCAGCGAGGTGGGAGCTCAAGGTGCCAACTAATGAATGGCATTGGCAAGAGACGAGGTGGTCCGGCAGTGGTGAGCTCACTTCTTCCCTCGTTTTTTTTTCTTTTTTCTTCTCTTCTTATTTGTCCATTTTCTGTTCTTTTTTTGTTGATCTCCACCTTGGTTGGTTTTTGTGCAAGGGGCAGTTGCCGGTGACAGCAGGGTTGGCGTGCGGGAAGAAGAGGTATAACAACAACGAGCGGCTGCTCGAGAGGTGGATACCATGGGTTGAGGCCAGAGTTGGCGCGTGACTTGCAGTTGCAAGTTGCTAAGCCAGGCGGTGCCGCGGCGTGGTACCGACTGCAATGTGGTGTTTCCGGTAGTTGCTCTCATATTCTTTTTCTTTTTTTTTGCTGTAAAAAATACAAAGATTTGTTTTCCCTATCGACGAACTATGGGTTAGCCTAGATGATGATGGGAAGTTGTGGGTTGTAGTATAGGTTGTAGTGAAGGGTTACATGGGGTGAATGTAAATGATGGTGGTGTATGGTGTTGCAACAGAGGGGATTAAGGCTTCATCTGATTTTCTTTTTGTCGATTTCTACGGTGATGTAACTAGTCTAACTAGAAGCACAAAGCACGGTCCGAATAGAGAAATTATCAAGATATAAGAGAGAAGGATAACAATGACCTCGTGTAGGTCCAAACTTGTTCCGGGTCTACATAATCACTCCGTGAAGATCTCCAATCACACGAGAAGGAATTGCAACAACAATCCTTATATGTCATTAATCAATTATTAGCCCTTTACAATGAAGGCCTAAGGCCTTGAAATAGAAAAATGAAAGATAACCTTCCTAATTTGAACCGGTTTAGAAAGACAACTTCTTGAACTAAATCCAAATCTAGTCAAATCTTACCAAAATACCAAATTTAAATTTATCCTAAATTCATAATCATTTATTCCAAAATTAATATGATAACTGATAATGGGCGAGTTTTAAGCCGAGCGGTTGGGTTGGTGATGACCCGGGCCCGTTGGGCTTGGGCTTAGGCTTGGGCCAGGCCTAGAGTTTGGGTTCTCCATCAACATGGCACAATGGTGAAGGGAAGATTGGTGTGGCAGAAATTCTTCAGGGCAAAAAAATTGCAATTCACCATCTTCACAAATATTTGCGTGCATGTTTGGACTTAGTATTATTAATCTGATTCTTGTACTAAACCCTTATAGCAAGTTTCTGTCCCCTCTGTATATACTTAACATTATCTGTATAATGTGGTGTATTATTAATCTGATTCTTGTACTATAGCAAGTTTCCGACATGGGTATGGGTATGGGTACGGACACTTCTCCAAGCCCCCCGTACCCGTGTCGGACACCGAAACTCACCGGACATGCGCCAGACACACACCGGACACACGTGTCGTGTCTCACGTGCTTCCGGGAGCCGGAAACTCCTCGGACACTCGTCGGGCACGCACCGGACACGGCGGGTTGATGGACTGTTCGATATAGGGTCGGGTCACAAGCTGTTGTGATTCAGTTTTGGCTTCAACCTATCTGATCATTTGAGGTTATAACCTCAGAGGATCAGATAAGTTGAAGCCAAAACTGAATCGCAGTCGTTCTTTTGCACACCATTTGAGCCTGAGTGCAATTCACTTGTCAGGTTGGTTGTAACGGACGGTTACAATTCAATTTTGGCTTTAATTTATCTGATCCTCTAAGGTTTCCGATAGGTTAAAGCCAATACAAAAACATATCCATTCTTTTCCATACCATTTAGAGCTGTATGTGATTCACCAATGGGGCTGGATATAACTAATGATTGCGATTCAGTATGCATTAAATTTTTATTTTAGTTATTTTTTATGAGGTTTTTTCAGTTATTGAAATATATATAAATTATAAACACACATAAAATATAAATAAAAAAGTATTAATTTATTTTGTCGCGTCCCCGCCGTACCTGTGTCCTTTTTTAGGATTTGTCGGGTTGGCGAACCCTTTGTCGTGTCGTACCGGTGTCCCCGTACCAGTGTCAGTCCTTCATAGAATGTGGTGTTTCATATATAGATATATAATATGTCAAGTTGCCACCATAATGTGTGATTGAGGTAGTTTTTAAGTGTGAATTTTGTAACTATCATTGTCGAGAGATGACACTCATTGTGTACCGGCTTATGGGTCCCTTCATTGTGGTGTAGCCTCATTATGTATATATTTAGCTTCATGCTTCAACAAAAATTGAGTTCACCTATACAACATCTTTCCTTGAGTAATCAATAGCCAGCCAAAAAAATCTCTGATTGAAGTTACAAGGAAGAAATCACCTAAAACATATAGGTTAATTAGTTAATACAACTCCCTCCAGTGTATTAGATGGCACATTTCCTCTAAGACATGTTTCCTGAGCCTCCAGCTTTTCCTCTACCTCCAAAAGTTTTTTATTGCATATGTTTTGTGGAAAAGACTTGAGTCTATAGAAATATTACCATTGCAAAAGAAAACAAAAGGTTGAACAAAATATAGTGTGGTCTCTGGAACCAGAGCATGAACTATGAAGGACCACGCAGAATTCAGCTCAAGCATGTCTGAGTGTGACGGCAACAGCGATGACATCAGACCTCTGAAAATTAGCGATACCCCATAGTCTCAAAATACTTGTTTTGAAACTTTCTTCGAAACAAATATCTCAAGTATTCTCTATTAATCCTATCTTCATAAAAAAATTACTGTGAGATACAATTGAGGTTTCCACATTTGGGAAGGCGTTAACATATGTCAATTAATACAATAATACAAAGCATTTACCTTTTGATCTTCAGGAGCTCCGGAAACATTCAAGTCAACTGCATACATCTCAGCAGAAAAGCACTGAGGGGTATCCAGATGTATAGACAAGCTCCCAAGCCGAGTATCCACAGTAAACCATGTAGGAATGCTCACCTAGAGAAACATAAACAAAAGCATTTCCAAAGGTGTAGCAAGAACAAAGGCAGGCAGCAGACATAAACACAGTTTCATTACTTCTACATGATACAATACCATTTCAAATAGCTCTTCCTTCTTCTTTTCCAAGGAAATCTGTGAAAAGGAAAACATAGATGGATAGCACAAAAAGTGAAGTTGGCCCACAGCATTTACAACTGACTTACATGCTCAAACCTTACACGTTACACTCTATGTCTATAACTTTTTCTTTCAGTAGAAGAGTAAATTCATTTTATTCTACTAAAGCTTAACAAAAGGTAAGAATGAAACCTTGCCATATTCCTCAATCACAACTCCCCTTGTAATCTCCCAGAGCTTAACTGAGCCAGCAGTGTCCTATTAAAGTGAAAAGAAAAGGTCACAAATAAGATCTGACGACTATCAAGTGAGTAGGATAAGTGACTCACAGAGTATACAAGAAAACAGCATAATCACCTTAGTCAGCACCTGCCTTCTATTATTCAAAATTTCATGCTGTACGATTCCTGGAATTCCAGGAATAGTGAATGAGGGTTCTTTGTAAACAGGAACCTGAAAGAAAAGTAAAGCACAATTGTTTTATATCTCATTTGCATAAATAATGCTTAAATACTATAACAAAACAAAAGATTACAGTGGAAACCATGTGAACAGACAAATTACATAAATTTTCAGTCATAAGAATAGTCATAAGAACCATTTAAAAGTTGAAGACCAGAATGATACCAGGACCCACAATACAGTTAATATCTCTAACAAAATGCACCCAGTTCTAGAAAGCAGGTTATGGTAGATTTCCTCGGAAGGTATATCACCTTGGAAGTAGATTATACATCATCAAGTTGTTAGCACCGTCTCCTGCTCTTGTATCAGATAAACAATGTCCTTCATGGTGAAAACACCACAGTACATGTTTCATATAGTTCAGTACGAAAACAAGGTTTTGGAGTTTTCACTAGTGCACATTTCCGAGTTGAATCTGCTTCTCCAGAAAATCCAACTGCCCAAGAACCCCTCAAGAAGGAGATCAACAGTCACGTGTCCATTGGAATCCAACTCTCCCCAAGAAATCAATCCAATCTGCATTCATTCAACCATGGAAGTCGAGGAGCAGAGAACGGCATGCATGCACTAAATGCAATGATCAAATCTGACCACTCTGTATTCTTCTAGGACGTTAGCCAATCAACGTTGAAAGTTGAGGACCAGAAGATGGTGTACATGCAGTGAACGCAACGTTCCAATAATGGTTATTTGTGGCCCAACAAATATAAATATATCCTATAACCCAAATGGTAATCCTCGCCCACATAGTCAAAGTACCAGACTGGTACTCCTCACCCACATAGTCAAAGTACCAGACATGGGAATCCTAATGACTAAATCCAAGAAAGAATAGAAGCCATGAAGTACTAATAAAAAGAAAATAATGACTTAATATTTTAAGTATGCAGTCAGAGCAGTACCATGAGAGAGGTGGAGATACAAAACAAAACATCTATGGTGGAGAAGGAAACAAGTGGGCTTCACATCATAAGGAGCATAAAAAAAAAAGGGGGGTACACCTAATGGACGTCAACAGGAAAATGCCACTAAACAAGGACTGTTAGTACAGAACCACAGGACAAAGGAGTAAGTACGCGGGTGGGGGTGGGGGGGGTGGGGGGGGGAATCCTAAAGGTGCAGAATATACCAAAAAGGACTTGAGAATATTGCTAAAGGCAAGACTAGACTTGGTGGATTCGAAAAAAAAATTAAACATGAATGAGTGGTTCCGGGCAGGACAGAAATATTATGGCACATCATCAAAGAATTGATATGGGAAAATATATGAAGGTATCAAGAAGAAAGATTATAACAAGTGCCTACACAAGTAAAATAAATTTGTACCCAATCTAGAATAGAATTTCATTATAAAATTGTAGGATCAAAGGCCAAGTAGGATAAAAAAATGTTTAGTATAGCTACTACAAATTTTGTGTTTCTATAAAACAATGTGCTTATAAAACATAGTATTTTTTAAAATTGGCACCTAAATCTATGCTAATTACATATAAGCTACTGCAAAATGTAATTCACGTGTCAACCCCATGAATTTATATTTCTTGTACACCTCCACCCTTATGTTACCATTCGCTATTATGAGTTAACCTTGATTTAAACTTATATATGTTTGTCCCTCAATGAGTTAGCCAAGACTAATAGATAGGGTTCCAAATTGGGCGGGACAACCCGAATTTGGGTGGGCTTGGGTTGGGATTTTACTTGTATGGGCTGGGCTTGGGTTGGAAAATCTCAACCCGACCTCAATTCGGGTTGGGCTTGGGTAGAGGCTTCGAGCAACCCGACCTAACCCGAAACACGATCATTTAGTAAATAATATTTAATATAATATAATATTGAATAGGACCGATCAAAATCCATATGTTGGATCATCCGTTGAATACAAGTTAAGGTCGCACTATGGTGAAACTTTGATAAGTATTTACCCCTCTTCTAATGGCCATTGTTGGATGAGCATTTATCCATCCAACGATGGACCATCACCTATATAAGAATGCAAACAATTTCTTTATGTATTGTATTATCATAAAGGAACTGTTGTATGTTGATTATTTCTCCTCTACCATGTTGAAACCGGCAAACCAGCCCGCACAACCCGATCAACCCGGCTAACCTGATGAGTTGGGCTTGTGCTAAGAAAGTTCAACCCGACCTTGGGTTGGGTTGGGTTGGGTGGGCTTGGGCAGCGGATTCAACCTTTTGGGTTGGTCATGGGTTGACTCCTCAACCCACCCGAGTTGCAGCCCTACTAATAGGTTTCAAGGTTAGATATGCAAAAACATCAAACAACCAACCCTTCCCCGCTACTTGTGCCCTATCTCACTCCGTCTCCATTATTTTTCACTTTCCAGCACCACCAGGCCGACCACCGGCCACAGCCCACCACTGACGCTCCCAAACACCCACCACCACTGCCTAGTCCTGCGGGATATCAAGGAATAGTTTTACATGCAAACAACACATGCAGGTAAAAAATACATATGAGACAAAATTCAACTCGATAACAGGGATAACTACACAACTAGCAAAAGATGTGTACCAACTTTATTAAATCTAAATTAATACTTATTTGCAAAAGGAAAGCTTAGTTATAGTCCACTAATTAATCTTTCAACGATTTTAAGTCCTGACTAATTAAAACTTAAGAACAATCAAGGCATCATCTTATTCAAAAACTATTTCCTATAGTCAAATCCTATAATTAGAGATAAAATGCCACCCGATATAGATACAAAAGACACCACACCAAATCAAGCTCCAAGTGTGAGTAATCAAAAGAATAAGATAAAGTCATAGCTCGATAATCTGGCAAGTGCAAGCCTAAGTCTGAAAAGATATCCATGTATCAGACCAACTTTGGTGAGGGTAACTTCTCAAGCAAAGAAAAAAGAATACTTGAAGAAGTCAACTTTGCTTCTTTTCAGTTGAATTCTACAGCAAGTACTATGTTAAGAAGAAAATGAAAATGAGTTGCACGTGGTGGAGGCCACCGATTATTCAAGCAAATAAGTTCAATGCATAGTGATTTCTTTTGAGAAAGGGCAATGATCTCTCCAGAATTTGGTGATACAGAAGAAAAGCAGACAAGAAATATTTAGATAATACATTAATAACACATCAGAAGAAGACTGGAATCATAGATGATAGATCGTAT
Source organism: Chamaelirium japonicum (assembly GCA_947650365.1). Lineage (NCBI taxonomy): Eukaryota > Viridiplantae > Streptophyta > Magnoliopsida > Liliales > Melanthiaceae > Chamaelirium > Chamaelirium japonicum. The sequence continues at coordinate 31,444,723 of OX393559.1, forward strand.
GAATCATAGTAGTAAATGAAACATTACATAAAAATATGAGTCCATAATATGTGTTAAGTCCAATCTCTTTAGAAATAATTTGCATTCAAGTACCCAAAATATAATTAAGTTAATTGTAAGAACTAACAGTAACCTAAATGCACATATAGCAGCTAGTTGAGTTTGCACCTGTAATGAAGTCCAAGTCAATAAAGGATACACTGCAAAGTACGACTTACAGGGGTTGATCCCTCTAAAGAGGCCCTTGCCCTTGTAAAGGACAAATTTCCAGCTAAGAATGAACCACCTCTTTGAAACACCTTTTGAGGATTACGTCCTTCAGCTGGCCATCTATGTACAGAAGAATCTGTCGTTGCAACCCATATGCTATCATCTTGCAAGGCCAGTTGTAAAATTGGGTGTTCTTTTGAGCAAAGCAGAAGGCTCTCTCTTGTTGACAAGTCTGTCAGATATAACTAGGACAAAATCCAGAGTGATGCATAAAATATAGAGGTCAAACAGGGTTCAAATTTAAAAAATTTGGCTAAAGAAACTTTTTCCTAACAATGGGTGCAAGTTTTTACTCACAGAAAGGTCCCTCCCACCACTGTAAACATGGGTGAATGATGGAGTGCTGGCCAGTGCCCAGACCGAGTCTGTATGCACAGCATAAGAATGTAGGCAACGCTGCTGACCAAGATCCCATAAACTACAAAAACAAGGGATACATCACATCCTTTAAAGAACCATAAGTTTCACCAAGCACAATAAAAATTCATTCAACGGAATAAGCAGGTCACTATATTATCTTATTCATAATATATAAATGGAACCAAGACATTTCCAATGCTATGTAATAAACTATGCAAGTGAAAGATATTATATTACAAAACTCCCTTGTATTTTCTCAAAACCTCATCTTTTCTAGACTTAATCTAGTGTCCATATAGGTTTTGGCACATAAGCTAGCAACTTTGAAAGAAGAATCATACAAGTCAATAAGAATTCATGCGTGGATAAAAATCCCATCAGAATAATAGACCTGTGAAAATATAAGATCACAAAAGGGTGGGCTACAGAAAATGTTACCGAATCATTGAATCAGAGGAACCCGACAAGCAAAACCTGCAACGAGATACCATGCTTTATTAGTATCTATGGAGGAAAAAATGCAGTTAACAGCAAAAACAACCGAACACAAACAGGTGAAAATAGTATGATTTAGTAATTAATTAACATTCACAATGCCCAAGCCGGGATAAAAAAAGGTAAGCGTTGGCATTAGTTTGACAACCAGGCATGACAAAGCAACTCAATCTATGTAGGATATGTATGAGTTGCACCAATTAAGAGCAAAGTAATAAAAATCAGATTAATATGGTACGAGCATATATAGCATGTTAGCTCCTTTGTGCCTAAGAATGGTTGTACATTAAGAGTCCTTGAGTCCAGTTATAGTCTAGGGATGTGCTCTTACAAAGTATCAGAAGCATCTCTGGCAAAGATACCATGAAGATCACCATCAACTGGTTCAAGTTCAACAACCCACATCCTTGTAAGACATGGTAAATGCATTAGAGAATCTTAATGCATTAGGTGGTTAAATTAAACAGGATTGTTAGCAGTCCTTTGAGGTGCTACTTGGTTTGGCTGACATTTGGTTGTCAAAATTGTTGTTGTAGTCTTTGTACTGAACTGGGCTTGGATTGATATATGATATATCTTGTGCATGCTATACGGCATATCATCTATGTGCATATTTTGACTACATATTTCATGCATCATTGATTCATATTAAATGGTAATGCTAAATATTTGTCCTGTTCATATCTTCTGTTATTGACGAGATATTGTCGGTACCCCACACACTCTTGTGTGTTGGGGACATTGTACATGTCCAATTGGTTCGTCCTTTGGAATATTGTTGGTACCCCCCTACATTTGTATGCATTGGGAGGACGTTACTTGTACCGTACTCTTGCGGTATATTGTTGGTACTCCATGATGCAAGACAGAAGGATGTCCTGCGCACGTTGATGGTTAATCGTCGGATAAGAGATGGATGGAAGAACCAGGGCATCTCACCCTCGATTTCTCGCGACGGCTTCTCACCGGAAACCTCGTCGCCAATGGCTTCACGCCAGACCCAAGGCTTCACACCACGGAAAAGAAGAAGATGCATTCATATCAATCACGATTTTTTATTCATAAAACTCTTCACAGATTACAATGGAAGCCTTAAGACCATTAAATAGAAATTAAAAAGTAAAGAAGAGATAAACTTGTCTTGTCTAAAAGATTTGAATCTAAACAAATCTTTCCTAATAAAAGATGAAGATAACAAAGGTTTCCCTCTTAAAAAATGAATGTAACAAAATCTTGTCAAAATTCATATTTTAAAATACCATGATTAATAAATCCGAAAATAAATATTTTTGGAATGAAAGTATTAATTTAACTTTTATTAATTCCGAAAATTAATTTATTTTGGAAAACTCTTAATAAAAATCTATTAATTATCAATGAGCGCTCCGAGATCAATACCATCAAGGGAATCGTCTGATGTGTTCTACATCACTCCACAATTGTGTGCTGGAGATTTATTGACCTGTACCACATCTCTTTCATATCTTCAGCGGTGAAGGGCCCAGATCGTCAGCCCCTCCCGTCCCCTCCTTGATCGTAGTCAGCCCCCCCCCCCCCCCCTTCGCCTTCATCCCTTCCGGTGAGATCGCAGTCAGCCACCTCTTCTCCCCGACCTCCAGCCCCCCAGCGTCGATCGCAGCACCGACAAACCCCCGACCTTCAGCCCCCATTGCTCCCTCCGGCGCCGATTGCAGCACCGGCAGACCCCGTGCGATTCGCCGATCCGCCGGGGTGGAGTGCAATTCAACGGCGCCGGAGGGAGCGATGGGGGGCTGGAGGGAGGGGAGGCGGCTGACTGCGATCTCACCGGAAGGGATGAGGGCGATGGGGGCTAACTGTGATCAGGGAGGGGAGGGGGCTGACGCAATCTCAAAGAGGGAGACGATATGGGTCCTTCACCGTATGGGAATCGGACGGCTACGGGTGACAGCACAAATGAATAAATAGGCTGTCAGCATATCTCCCGTATTCTATATATATATATATATATATATATATATATATATATATATATATATATATATATATATATATATTACGGTTCTTCTAAGGGACATCCCCTATCCTTATCTTGGGGGACAAAAAAATTTAAAGGACCTAGAGGTTTCATAATTTACTAGTTTTTGGTGAGGATGAACATCTTGTTATAGTCTTGTAGATAGGTCCCCCACCAAAAATTAACAAATTACAGAACCTCTACGCCCCTCAAATATACTCTTCATTATCAACTATCCGTTTTAATTGTTAAATTGAATAGCATATTTGAGGGGCCTAGAGGTTCTGTAATTTGCTGATTTTTTGTGGGAGTCCTATCTATAACAAGGCGATCATCATCACCAAAAATCAACAAATTAAAAAACCTCTAGGTCCTCAAAATTTTGTCCCCCAAGATAAGGATGTAGGCCCGTCAATCGAGCTAGGCTGGGTTGGTCAAGGTTTGCCCAAACCCGACCCGAACTCTAGGTGGCCCTCCCAAGCCCGAACTCAGTCCAAAGTTTTACCATCATGTTCAACCCAAATTTAGCCCATTTTCCTTCTCGGATTTTGGGACGAGTTCGGGTCGGCCAGAATTAGAGCATTGTGAGAAAAACTCTTTTCAAAAAATGGCATTCACTATGCTCCTACAATTTATAAGTAACAATACATCTCACTATTTCACTAAAATCTAGCATCTTTGTATGGGGCGACGTACCTAAAATCGTAGGCATAGATAGAACAACAAAACCTATGAGATTCTAAACAATAACAATTCTCACTAAAAACCAACTTATGCATAACTTTATCTCCTAAATAAGTAATATATATCAAGAGGGGATGGTTCAATAAACTAATACACCCTTACTATCTTGGGTTCGGGCCAAAAACGGGCCGAGCTTAATACAACCCGAACTCAAGTTCGGGCTTGAAATTATGTCCAAGCTCAAGCTACTCAGCCCAACCCAAACTCACATAAAGCTCAGTCCAAATTTTTTTGGGCCGAACAAGCGGATATCGGCCTAGCCCAGCCCAATCGAGGGTCTTATAAGGATGGGGGACGTCCCTTAGGAGAACCAGACTCTGTGTGTGTGTGTGTGTGTATATATATAATTTAGTGTGTTCCCCAACGTGTCTGTGTCCTAATTTTTTTTTAAATGTCGAGTCCGTGTCGTGTCATGTCCGTGCCTCGCGTCCATGCTTCTTAGTCACTTAATATCCTACAAGGATTTATTTACTTAGCATAAAGGTTATTGATTCTATTGAATGAACTGCAAAACAATGATGCACAATTCCCTACTTTGTACCCCAACACTAGGTTTTGTAGTCTACAAGTTCTTATAAAACTGCAATATTTATACTATGAGCAGAGTTGGGAATTTATGGTTTCGTTAATACTTCTATCCATAAAATATGGTCAAATAAGAGGTGTAGATGTACAATGAGCCAATTTGGTATAATGATCAAGGGCCCTTCAACTTGGGCGCAAATCCTCTGGAGTGGAGAACGATTTCTTTGAGTAACCTGGATTCGTGGTCCAATGTCATCAAAGTCGTCTGGGGAGTGTGTTGTCCGGGTTGAGTGTTATTCACTTATCGGTGATGCCTTCCATCGAACGATTGTGATGCCATTAGGCCACAAATCCGGACAACTCGCAAGGCCAGAATAGTCGATTCCCTTCAAGGTATCTAACAAGTTGTACTTATTATGCATAGGAAATAATTTGCAAAGTTTGTCATCGTCAAGCTTAACTATCATTTTATTAGTCAAATCGAAATTTGAAATGACAAGATGCTAATCAAGTAAGAGCTACAGTTTCGAAAAAGCTTTAAAGTGATATGTTGAATTCAAAGCCTTAAGTCTATATCTAACCTGCCAGTGGAATCCAGAAGCAAAGCCCTAATGTTGTCAGTATGCCCTCTTAGTTTCATGTTCTTTGATCCAGTTCTTGGATCCCAGACACGTACAACCTACAGAAGAACAATTGACAAATTAAAAGATGACAAAAAGAGAAGCATGAGTTTCAAATAATTTGAAAGAAAGCTTCAGAATGGACCTTTTCTGTTCCACCAGAAACAAGTAGGGTTCCACTATCATTCATTGCGAGGGCATAAACAGACTCTTTATGACCTTTCGCAGCAACATGGCTATATCCATGTGATTGTGAGTTATGGCCAGATATGTTGGTGGTTGAATTAACAGAACGCAAACTTGTCAAAGGCATTCCAGAATTTCCTGAACCAAGTATTCCATTTGAACTTTCATCTTCCGCTGCATCAACAGACTTGGTAATAGGAAGAAGTGCTGCTTCGATGTCCCATATAAAAACCTCCCCACCAAGGCCCCCTGAGGCAACGATATTGCTCTAAAATGCATAACACTACAAAACGATCAGATGTCTATGGTCCCACAAAAAGAACAAGGTTAAGTAATAACTTCCCCTACATATGATATGAAAAGAAAAAAAAAAGGCTGACAATACACCATGCCTGGAAAAAACCATTCATGTATTAAGAAGTGGTAGATAGAAATTTTAAACAAGGATTACATGTTTTTCAGCCGCGGCAAGACAAATGACATAGTCAGAATGTTGACGGAGAGTTCTGGTACAGGCACCTTCAGACAAGCAATTCCATGTCTGATTCAAATGACAGTTTAACAGAGTTAAGGCCAGGCAATTGATTGAAAGTGTCACAAGAATTTACGTTATGTGAAGAACCTTGAGAGTCGTGTCCGAAGAACATGATACAAGGGTGTTACCAGCAAGAACTGCATCATTGACCTGCAGAAAGGCCCATTGCTAAGATTAAAGAAGCAAAAACATCTAGCACTTGCTCTAGTACTTGGAAGATGAAGATAACAGAAATTTGCGTTAATGTATCTAAACAATCATAAAAAAAAAATTCCATAAAATCTGAGACTGATGAGACACGGGCAGAGGAAAGATCATCATTAAGAAAAAGCTTGCAAGTCCCAGATCTAGAACTATGCATGGAAGGATGCACAAGTACATGTGCATAAAACCCAGCCTTAGAAAACAATTTAAACAGTTATATAACAGAAGAAAAACACTCAACTATAGAGTATAGATACTACTTTACTAGACTAATTGTATACTCATAGTTTGTGACATCATTACCAATAAATACAATGCCCACTCACCATGAAAAGTGATGCCTAAATGTTCTTATGTTCACGATAGTTGCTGTCAGGATTTGACGCCTGGTGTATGAATAGGAAGTGATATAAAACGAATATAGTTCCCAAATCAAACCTACCTTCCTTTGCGCTTGGAGGGTTGCACCCTCTAATCAGGTAGGTTACTTCCAGTCAACACTCTTCCAGGCCTCGTGGCGGGCCACTATATTGGCCATGTAACCTTCAGACGGTATATGTCACCAATTCACACATGGTCAATATCATAGTCACAAAAATCGCCAAATAATTGAAAAAAACGCGTTTAAATCGCGCTCTACCCCCCTGCCGATTTATAGCCGATTTTACCCCCGAATTAAACGTGTCAAAAAAATCGGCGATTTTTTGGCCTTTTTTTCAAAAAATCGTGATTAAAACGGACCGAATTGGTAACACAGTAATAACCCGTTATGTTGTCCCTCGGGTTATCATACCACCGGTCCACTACAAGGCACAGGGGTCGGGGTGCTCGGGATTTATTTCCTCTCGGGTCGCTCTGGATTTATTTCCGCTCGGGCCGCTCGGTTGCTCATCTCTTTCGATGCGACGAGGCTAGGGTTCGCATGAGCGGCGGCCGGCGGCACCACCAGAGATCCTCTCCTCCGTTGGGGTTTGCATGAGTGGCGGCTGGCGGCACCACCAAATATCCTTTCCTCCGTCGGGGCTAGGGTTTGCAAGGGAGGGGACTGGCGGCACCACCACTCCTTCGATCCGCCTCTCTCGTCCACTCCGCCTCCTCCAGCGACCCACTCCTCCGCCGAGGCTCTGGATTTTGGCCGACGGCAGCACTCTCCTCCGCCGGGGCTCAAGGTAAGAGGATACCCTCACGCCTTTCCTTTTCGTTCTCATCTTCTTCCTCTTTCCCTCATCTTATTCCTTTGAGATCTTCTTCTTCCTTGTATGTGTGTGTCTGCATACCCACAGCAGGCTGGAGCCTCTTCCCTCGTGGCCTCGTCTCATTGCTACTTCTCTGTGTAGACTGTGTGTAGGCAAGCCCGACCTAGCAACGCCAGGACTTCTATTGAATTGTAGCCACCGCTTTTTAGCCCCAATTTCAGCCTTTCAGGTATGGATCAAGGCTTTGAATATATCAATTGTCGGTTTGTGTTGTTTTCTCCATCGTTGTTATGCTCTTCAGTCTTCACTATACAAGAATTAGGTTTACATTTTGCAAGTTTTGTTTGACTGTATGTTTTCATCGCTGAATACTGCAGCGTGTGCTATGATGTTATCTAGTTGCAAGCAAAGTGGCAAATGATTTTGTTTATTGCATCATCTTGTTTTTATTTATGGATAATGCTATTAAATTGTAGATTTTCGCAAAATGCCTAGAGGAAGGGATCCCTTTTGGGAATATTTACAAGAAGAGGAGGGAAAGATTCGGTGTCTATTCTGCAAAGAGTTATTTGTTGGTTCTATAACAATGATAAAAATCCATCTATTAAAGATAACAGGGAGGGATGTCCGTGCATGTCCATCTGTACCTGATGGTGTTTGTGAAGCAGCAAAGAAATCTATAATTGAGATTGACTCAAGGAAGAAGCCTAAGGTATCAGATTTTTTGAGGCCAACGTCATCAACACCATCATCAATTGGTAGTTCAGGATCAATTACTTTTTGTAGTCCTTCAAGAGAAGGAGTGTCTAGAGTGCATCAACTAAAAATCAATGAGTTGATTAAAAAAAAAAAGAAACAGGTTGCCGACAATCTTATAGTGAAGGCTATGGTAGCAAATAACCTTTCCTTCAATCTACTAAGATCTGAAGAGTTCAAAGAAGCATTAGCTGCTGTTGCAATTGTCGGTCCTGGATATTTTCCCCCTAGCAGTGAGACGGCTAGAACGAAGATACTGGGATATTGGAAATGTGAAGTGGAAGAATATATCATAAAAACAACCAAACATGCATTCACAATGGGCCATGGGAGCCACTATCATCCTTCTTTCAAGAGGTTATAGTGGGCCAAGGAAGTCACACTACAATAGCAACAAAACAGTGTACCGGCTGAAGAATAAAAATAAAAGACTAAAAAGAAGGGAGAAAGGATTGAAGTGGCTGGTTTCAGTGGTCATATCAACGGTCTTTCTCCTTCGGAGCCGAGGAAAACGGTCACAACTTATGCAGTGCAAGTTAAGGCCCAAAAACCTAAGCGGTTGTCCGAAGTTCCGAACCACTTTTTTGAAAAATTGTCAACATCAACACGGTGCTTAGTTCCATACGTCATTGTTTACAAGTAAAAAGTAACAAAGTTGCAAGTGTCTTAACAGTTAACACATGCAAAAAACAAAAAAGTGAAAATGGTTGATGGAAAAGAGTTTCGTGTAGGGTAAGACAGGTGGTAAGGCCAAACTTTTAGTGTTAGCATGTGAATGTCCCTCCTAATGAGTTTACTTACCGAGCATGTGATAGTGTCCAAGAATGCAAAACCGTATGTCGCACATAATTGACAAGTGGAAATAAAAAAGAATGTGAAGGCAACAAGTCAAATGACAATTACTAACCGAGTTGATGCAGAGGGAACCAGAGTGATGCAGCACAATCGTGATTCGTGGCGATAGTGTAGCGGAGGGGATGAAAGGGCGAAGGGGGTTGTCGATCTCGCACCGATGATACTCCGACCTCACGCCGGCGAGCCTCTCGCTCTTCGATCCTCTCAGTAACGCAGTACGAAACCACTCACAGGAATCAAAAGCAAAATATTGCCTTTTTTTATCATCATTCAATAATTTTATTCATCATACTTAGGCCTTTAAATAGGCTTACAACCAAATTCAAAAAAAGGAAAACAATAACCCAATAATGATAGATTTGACTTAAATCAAATCTTACCATAATAACAACCCATAATTTTAGAAGATTTGAATCAAATTACATCTTGCCCGAAATCTCCAAATTAAATACCATAATTAATAAATCCAAAAATAAAATACTTTCATATTAAAATAATAAGCTCATAATAAAATTAATATTTTATTCCGAAATTAATATTTTATTCCAAAAACATTCATTTTAGCATTTATCAACCCCGAAATTATTAACTTATTAACTGCTTGCCAAATCGGATCACGTCGTCAGTCCACCGGTGTAATGAAACGTACGGGCGGCCTAGATGCTCCCGCATCTCAGAGAAGAGCAATGTCCATGGTTTTAAAACTCGACCGATACCAAGTCGTACCGGCCGGTACAACTCGGGTTAACCAATACCCCTCCCAAAACAAAAATTAGACCCGTCTCGGCCAATACAGATCAGTATCGACCAGTGTTATTAAAGACGCGCCTAGGCTCAGGATCAACTAGGCTCACCCCCTGCGCCTCAAAAAGCACAAGGACAGGCTCTGTTAGAAAGGCGTGCACCTAGGTCTAAGGCGCATGCCTAGGCTCCACTCTCCAGGCTCCAGGCACAAAAAAGGCGCGCCTAGTTGAACCATGTGCAATTATGTGCATACGATTGATATTTTTGGTAATATGATTAAGTTATTAAGTAGATTTGATTCATGATTACAGTAGTCTGAATATTGGCACATTGATTGAATATTATTTACATTCAAAATTATTTGTTATAGTTCTTAGGTAGGGCCATATGAGCAATTGTGGGTTGGATTTGATGACTTCGATATTATTTCAACTATTACAAGATTCAATGAATTTTCTTTTCTTTCTCGATTTGCATATTTCATACTGATTTAAAAGCACATGCACAAGCACTCGGGTGAAATAACACATTCAATCATTCACTATTTATTTTTTGTTTGCTATAATATCATATTTGATATCTTATACTGGTTACTGAATTTGAACTATACATATTTGAAGATTTAATATATTTTAAATGGTTTATTTAGAGCCGTAATTCAAACCTACAAGGCTACAACATTTGTGTTGTTGCAACAATGATCTATCCAATTTATCTTTTGTCTTAAAATTTATTTTCTTAGTCTAGTTATGCATATTTTGAATATATATATATATATATATAGGGCATGCTATAATGCGGCATGCGGTATGTGCGGTACTGCACCGCAGCCGTCTAATGCAAGCGTTGCGTGCATCACATGCATGCAGCGGTGCATCAGACGGCTGCGATGTGGTGCCGCACTTACCACATACCGCATTATAGCATCTCTCTCTCTCTCTCTCTCTCTCTCTCTCTCTCTATATATATATATATATATATATATATATATATATATATATATATATATATATATGTGCGCCTTACTTCAATCAGGCGCGCGCCTTGAGTTGCGCCTTGCGCCTAGGCTCTAGGAGACCTTTGCACCTCATGTGCGCCTTGAGCCTTTCAGAACACTGGTATCGACATAGTGGAGATGCCATGTGGGCTCATGGGGGTTTTTTGTTTTTTATATCGCCCCCCCCCCCCCCCCAAAAAAAACCAGGCTTCTATAAGGGGGGGCTTGGGTATTGTTTCTTCACACCAAGCATCGAGAAGAGAGGAAAAGAGAAGAAAAAAGAAGAGAGAGATGAGAGAAGGGAGAAGAGAGAAGAGAAGAGATGAAAAAGAGAGGAGAAAAGAAGGAAGAAAGAAAGAGAGAAAGAGAGCACAGAAAAAAGATAAAAGAGAGAGAAAGGAGACGGGAGATAGAGAAAGGAGACAGGAGAAGAAAAAAATAGAGAAAGACATTAACTAGTCGAGTTCATCTAGAATGCTTCATTATTGGAGAAAGTTCCTCCGCTCTTGAAACTCCAACATCATCAAAGTAATCGAGTGTGTCATTCTTGTCGCCGTAACCGACTGTCCGAAAAAGTTCAAGGACAAGGTGAGTCAAATTGTCGAGAAGCTCTACACCGGAAAAGATTATATACTCAACAAAGTGAATCCCTCCGCTCATACAAAGCGAAACATGAAACCCCCCATTCCTACTCAGCAGAAAGCAACTCCCCACCCTCCTACTCAGTAGAACGTGAATCTCCCCACCCCCCCCCCCCCCCTTCCTATGTAGCAGAAAGTGACCCCCTCCCTCCTACTTAGCAGATCGTAAAGCCCCCCCTCCCACTCAGCAGATCGTGAATAACTTTGAAGAATTTTTTTTCAAGCAAAGTTAGGCGAGGCAAAGAGAAAACTTCATGAAAATTACCATAAAGCAGATGTAGCTAAGAAACAACGGACGATACATGTATTGGAGCTGCATGATATACCGAAGAAGGCACATATTAAAATACGTCATGTTCAAAATTCTGAAAGCAACATTAGGAGCAGAATTCTAAAAGTAATATTAGGAACTAACGAAAGGACTACACTGGCCTCCTTGAAGTCCACGACTGTAGTCTGTACAGATTGTACTAACGCATGTGTTCCTCAGGTAATCCTAAGCTAATGTAGCCTGCAGGACGAAGCGAGTGTATGGTACGGATGACTCCATGGATGGATGCTTTAGTGCTAATGGTGGAATCCGAGCATATGTGGGTACTCTTCAGTCATCACCTACTTCCAAGATAATGATGAAGAAGCTCTAAGTTGAGGCCCAACAAGTCGCCACATCATTAAATTTTTGAAGTTATGATGATCTAATTGTCGGTTTCGAGATCTAATCTCGACCGCCGGCACCCCACAAACACACATAGCCCAGATTTTACTAATAAAATGAATTAAACTCACCCGAAAGAGCCCATATTCAATCCGAAAAGCACTTGAATGAGATTATGGACATCCACCACGATTTGGGCAACAATCTAAACTAATAATAATGCAAATAAATTACTAAAACAATGATAAAGTGGCCTGAAAATGAAAAATACAGCAATATGGCATTGCTCCATCACTAAGCATAAAGATATATGTGAAGGACAATGCAATGATGCATGCCGATCATACTGCAACAAATAGCTAGTGCTATTTTTGTTTTCTTCTTATGGCCAATAAGAAAGTATGAGGCAAGCCGATCGACTCCGAGATTGATTTCAAGACAGCTTGAAGCTCGTTATGATGAGCTGAAGGAGAGACTATTGGAGATGATGCTGGAAAGGAAAGATGCAGCAGCCTACTCTTGCATAACCACCAAGCAACCCATGAACAGAGTGAAATCCCTTTATAGGCAGCTTTTAGTAAATAAAGATTATTGATCCACATAAAAACAGTGATAGTTCTCAAAATGGCTTGTTAGATTAGATCTTTTAGCACTTGATATTTTCATCAGTTCACGGCTTCACGCAGAACAATTTTAAAGCGTATCAGCATTTGACTTCACACTCTGGGCAAAAGTACGGACAAGCAAATGAATGGTTGCATTCTATGCTGATTAGACTACCATTTTCAAATAAGAGCTCAAGGACAAGAAGTAGTACAATTTGTTCACGAGGCAGAAGTTTGAGAATTCTTATGTGATCTAATCACTATTATACGGATTGAATATGTCAACTGGACAAGACATTATAGTAGTCAGATGAGAAAAATGGCATGTAGTGCATAATTTTATTAATTTTAAACAAACTAGACAATTTTTAGATATTAAGAATCTCACACAAGGGTACTAGAAATTACCCAGTCAATATGTGACTCGAATGTTGCAGAGCAACTGGCCTCGTCGTCAGTAAAAGCCCACCTTTTCAATGTCCCATCTCGGCTCCCAGTGAAAAGATAATCACAGCTATCAGGAGATGGAGACTTCAAAACAGCCAGGCAGTTAATGCCTGCAGAATGCTGTAAATAAATACAAAGGTGAGTAACAAGTCTAGATTCTACGTCCATAACTATATCTAATGATCTATATTCATGATTACAATAAAGGAATAAAATTTTTAAAAGAAGAAGAGTATCAATAAGTTGGGTAAGGAGAAAAAAAAAAAAAAAGGCACACCTTTGTGTCATCTGCATCATTTAGCACATATGTAAGGCGTTTTTCCTTCCGAGGACGAGATGAATTGGATGTGTTACCCGCACTGCCTACACGGTGCATTGCAAGTGTCTACAGCAGATATTGATGTCATGAATTAAACAACCTTTGTATATTTTCTCTTTTTTTTCCTACAACTCATGAGAACATCAAAAAAGAAAGAGATACCTAAAAATAACAGCAATCTAATACCAAGGTGATATAGGCTCACAAAAGATCAATGCATAACCACGTGATTAACCAAACTATCGAACAATAATGGGAAGTTACCGCATTAAGATTAATTTAGTAGATCATTCTTATGGCAGCATTTAAATTGGTGATAAAACTTCCTCTATCTCGATGTATCTATCATTTTTGCACAGTGATGTAAATAACTGTTATTCATCGCTAATGCATTTCAATAAATTCAAGATAATGTGTTTATATGAATCACAGCATTCTGAATAAGAAAGGTTGGAAAATAAGAATTTACCAACACACATCAAAGCTGGTATTTCACATATACAGCGTTAGAGCCAGATAAGCTCTCTCTCTCTCTCTCTCTCTCTCTCTCTCTCTCTCTCTCTCTCTCTCTCTCTCTCTCCAAAAGGTATGAGGTCTAGTGCTACGAGTGATGCCTAATGAGTGTGAGCCTAGGGTTATTCCCTTTCTTTTCCCTTCAGCTTATTCCCCTCCCTTGGTGCGGGCCGTGCGGCATCGTGGCTTGGCATCACATACACCATGTGGCTTGGGGTCTTTAATGAATTATACAACTATTGCCAAAAGAATGAAATAATACATGAAGTTACAACTCCTTATCACCCAGACAAAATGTATAGTTGAAAGAAAACAAAAACCTAATTGATATGGTCAGTACACAGCTTAATAGCAAAGGTTTACCTAAAGAGTATGGGGAGAAGCCTCCTAACAGTCAATAATATATTAAAGAGGATTCCTCAAACATGTTGTGACAAGGCACCACATGATTATGGAAAATAGAAGACCTAATTTAGATACTTCAATCTATGGAGTGTTCAGATCATGTTTCAGTTTGTACTCCCAAACGAACTGAGTTACGACTCAAAGGTCAAAACAATAGGTTGTGAATCTATAGGTTATGCCTCAAATAATTAAGCTTATAGGTCTTTGGTAAATAGACCCAAAAAAATTAGAAGTTGGTATTGGGCCATAGGCAGCATGATGACGTCCAGGAATGCAATTTGCTATAAAAATGCTATATTTATGATGAAAAGTTCATAAACCACCAAGTGAACTTTCTCAAGATGAAAGAGGAGAATGTTCAAAAAATTAAGATAAAATAGATTTTGAACAAAAAAGAGAAGGAATATGAAGTAAACAGAAGAGAAGGATAAATGGCTTGGGGTGGAATTTGTAACATATCTAGTACATTATGAGTTTATGACCCTCAAAAAACTCATGAAGCAAATCCTCAGCAATTACGGTTGACAGAACTTTGGAAATAGTTGATGTACCTCGTGGCTGTAAAACTCTATTATGTTGTGTGCAGTTGGAAGATTTAGAAAAAAATTAAACCTGATTGTTCTATAGAAAAGTTGAAGCTAGATTGATAACCAAAAAGTCTACACAAAAGGAAGGAGAAGAATTCTTTGATGCTTCTTCTTAAGACTAGAGTTGCTGACACTGGAGTACTAATAGATCTAGCTTCAATGTGTAAATTAACAGTAAACCAAATAGATGATTTTATATCCAAAGGTAATACGAATAAACTATGCAAATTTCTTGAGTCTTTAAATGATTTACAACAAACTCTTAATTAAATAGTGGCATGAAAATTTGACCAAAAATGTTTTTTAATGGTTTTAATATAATATTATTGACAACTGTCATCTATATAATAAGCTACAGTTTTGTGGGGGGTACAAAGAACGGTCGTGATCTGTCTTTGTGAGGGGGATAGAAAAGAGTGGATGAGATAAATTAATGTTAGGGTGATTGAGATTCATCTAGGGAGATAGGAATGGCCAAGATTGAATGGAGTCGAAATGGAGGGGTGTAATTAAGTACAGAAAGAAATAAATACGAGAAGGACCATAATGTAAAGAAACCAAAATTGTGTAATAGATTAGAGGGCTAAAATGTAAAAAAATAGGGACAAATTTGACATTACCAGGATTGTTCACACGTTTTCCTTGCAAAAAATTGATTCTCTCATGCTGCCACGTAAATGGTCCCCACTCTCCTATATTTACTCCATCAGCTTTCACCCATCATACAATCGTCCGTTTCACCCCTCATTCGGTGCTCTCTCTCTCTATCAACCGTCCATTGCATTTAGCACTCAAGATTTCCCTCTCTTCCCAAATAGGAAACGATCGATTTACCATTATTAGGTGCTCTCTCTCTCTCTCTCTCTCTCTCTCTCTCTCTCTCTCTCTCTCTCTCGATCTTCAGGCTGATTTGGAAAGAGGCTCTCTCTCAATCTCGATCTCGATCGATCCTCCTCTCGCTATCCTCCCGTCTCCACTCCCTCACGATCCTCTCCTCCGTTTCCTCGCGATCCTGCCCCGAACCGATCTCCGCGATTCTTCAAAACGATTGTCGTCGGCCGATGAATGAGGCATCGCCGACCGATGAATGACACTCAGCCCCGCCGTGAGGCAGCCCCGATTATTGCCGGCGGGATCGGGGTCATCGCCGACAGGGTCGGGATCGGGGTCATCGCCGACGGAGAGGCAGAGGAGCGCATTGCTGGTTGTCGCCGGCGGGGTTGGACTCTCTCTCTCTCTCTCTCTTTTGACATCAGTTTTTTTTTTGTGCAGGGTTTTCCATCGCCGGCGGGGTCGGGGTCGGGGTCGGGGTCGGGGTCGGGGTCGGGGTCGGGGTCGTCGCCTGCGGGGAGGCAGAGAAGCACATCGCCGGTTGTCGCCGGAGGGGTTGGAGTCTCTCTCTTTGTTTTTTGACATCAGTTTTTTTTTTCGTGAAGGGTTCTTCCATCGCCAGCAGGATCGGGGTGATCACCGGCGGGGTTCGAGTCGTCGCTGCGGGGAGGCAGAGGAGCACATCGCCGGAGACTCGATCGTCGTCGGTGTCGTTGCCGGCGGGGTTGGTCTCTCTCTCTCTCTCTCTCTCTCTCTCTTGACATCAGTTTTTTTTTTTTGTTTTGTTTGCAGGGTTCGTCCATTGGCCGACGGGATTGGGGTCATCGCCTGCGGGGTCGGGGTTGTCGCCTGCGGGGCCGGGGATCGTTGCCTGCACGTGAGGGAGCAAACGCAGGGCGCCTACATCATTGCCGTAGAGGACGAGGAGGACGGTGATCTCCCTACAGGTGGCGTCGATCCGGAACTCGGTGAGGGCAGCGTGTCGGGAGATGAGATCCAATTACATGTTGTCGCCGGCGGGGTCGGAGTCATCTCTAATGAAGTGCAGGCACGGGAGTCTTCTTCGTCCCCATTTCTCTTCTTCTTTTATAACAAAACAAAAAAAAAACATTATTTAAGCCGACGGACGCTAGAACAGGAAAAGAATGAGGGTCTTATCTCTCCTCTATCCGACCAAGCCCGTTTTTTTTGTTCCATTGTATTCTATCTTTTGCTTAATGTATCCTGCTTACTTGGTTTTGACTCCCACTGTTTAATGAAGTCGGCATGAATTTATTAAAAAAAATTAAAATCAGAATTAAAAATCAAAATTTATTGGAATTTTTATACTGATGTAGTAAAAATCTTAGAGCCACTATGATCAGCATACAAAGTCTTCACTGGAAACTTTTTATTTTTATTTTTAAAAATCTTTTTAATAAAATCGGCATGTTGTCGCCGGCAGGGTCGGAGTCATCTCCGATGAAGTGCAGGCACCGGGGTCTTCTTCTTCCCCATTTCTCTTCTTCTTTTA
Organism: Chamaelirium japonicum; assembly: GCA_947650365.1. Lineage (NCBI taxonomy): Eukaryota > Viridiplantae > Streptophyta > Magnoliopsida > Liliales > Melanthiaceae > Chamaelirium > Chamaelirium japonicum. Next base: position 31,461,722 of record OX393559.1, read on the forward strand.
TAACAAAACAAAAAAAAAAAATAGAATTTCGGCCGACGGACGCCGGAACAGGGAAAGAAGGAGGGTCTCATCTCTCCTCTCTCCGGCCAAGGCCCCTTTCTTTTTTGTTCCACTGTGCTCCATTATCATGGAGTGCATTTCTTTTTGTTCCATTGTACTCTATCTTTTGCATAATGTAGCCTGCATACTTGATTTTGACTCCCACTGTTTAATAAAGTCGGCATGAATTTATTAAAAAAAATTAAAATCAGAATAAAAAATCAAAATTTATTGGATTTTTTATAATGATGTAGTAGAAACCTTAGAGCCACTAAGGTTGATTTCTAAATTGGAATTATGGTGGAAATCTGTATGAGGTCGTAGTATTAAATAATAGTGTATGGATTGCAATTTTAGTATGTTCATTATTGATAGCAAAGAAATACAACAATGGATTGCAATTTTATTATGTTCACCCGGATAAGCCGCTCCCTTACCCTATTTGAGAAGAACAATGTTATCCATACGAGCATGCCCCCACCGAATGTGGGCACCCCAACCAAATATAGGCGCCCACACTGAATGTGGGCCAACGACGCTCACATTAGCCCATTACGATCATTTTCGGCGGGGCGGTTTCTAAATAATATAGTCGCCCTGCTGAAAATGGTCGTCACGACCGATGTGGGTACCCCCTTCGAATTTGGATGTCCTCGACGAATGTGGGCTCCTCCGTCGAATGTGGACTCCTTCACAGAATGTGTGCACCCTCACCAAGTCAAATGTGCGTGCCGACATAATCATCTTCACGTTTCTTTTTTGTTGCCGTACTTGAAATATTGTCACCTTCATCAAAATATTATTATCGCTTTTGAATTATTATTGTCACTCTTAAAATATTCACCTCTCTCAAAATTTTGCCACGCCCCCAAAATTTAGTCACCGCCCTTGAAATCTTTTGCGTGCCGATATGCACGGGCATTACTAGTTGTATATAAGAGAAAACTCATGTCCTAATTTTTATATGTAGATCATATGTCAACCATAGATAATAACAAAGAAAAAAGTTGAAGAAACTACTTTTCTCTGCATTTGGCAAGAAACGCTTAGCGTAATTTAATGTCATTCTTGGGATTAAAACTACTAAACACGGCATAGATTAGATTTGCCTTGATCTCGTATGTTGAAAAAATGCTACGAAGATTTCATTTAATCACTACAATATAAATAATACAATTCTAACCACCCCTTTTAAAAGTAGTGTTAATTAACCAAAATACAAAAGAAAATCTAAATATTCTAGAATTATTGGTTGTTTGATGCATGTAATAATAATACTAGGCCTATTATAGATTATACAATAGAGAAATAAAAGTGCATTTACTAGTAATCCATTCCTGGATCTTTAGACTGTTTTTTGAGTATTATAGTAAGCAATGTTTTAAAAAGCGCTAGGCAGACATAAGACAGTGAGGGAGTTCCAATGCGGAAGGCGGGTGCCCAGAGATTGAGACGCCCGAAATTTTAGAAAATTATTTATGTAAAATTGATTTAACTACTATGTTTTCATTGTCATCCTGCTTTTAGGTGTTCATAATGGGCCAAGGGAATCACTATCATTCTTTCAGGTGGTCATAACAGGCCAAGAGAATCATTATCCTCATTCTTTCAGGTGGTCACAATGGGGTAAGGGCGCCACAATATAGTAGTAACAGAGTAGTGTACTAGCTAAAGAAGAAAAAAGAGAAGACTAAAATGAAGAAGAGAAAAAATGAGAAGAACGGAGAAATGAAACTTTAAAAGGGATGGTTCTTGCGAACACATCGACGATTTTTCTCCTTTAAACGTCGAGAAAAGCGGTTCCAACTAATGTGGTATGGTCTAAGACCCAAAATGCCTAGACGGCCGCTCGAACCGTTTTTTAGAACAGTTATAGCAAGCGATACATTAAATTGTCAATGATATATAATATTAAAAAATTAATTATGGTTTACATTATCAAAAATATCCTAATGTGTAGGGATATAGTGATGCTAATTGTATTTCAAATTCAGATGATTTCAAATCCACATGTGTTTTGTTTTTACAATTGCAGGAGCTGTAAGAAATAAACTTGTATTTTCAAATCAACAATGAATTTGAATTCATAGCGCTAACGCATGGAATCGCTAAATATTTTATTAGCATAAATTTCCTTGTGGAATATATCACCAACTATTTGTACTATTGTGATAACCAAGCATCTATAGCATGAGCTAACAATTTGCTTACAATGGAAAATCTAGACACGTTAGATTAAGGACATGATTATGTCAAACAACTCGTTTGAGATGGAATTATTACACTTAAATTTGTCGGATCCAATAAAACCTTAGTCGATTCGTTGACTAAAGTCTAACAAGAGAATTGGTCATTTTAACATGTAGGGGAATGGGCTAAAGCCTATTATACATGTCACCACATTGAATATCCAACTTAATGACTAGAGATCCCAAGATGTTTGTTCAGTGGGTAAAAAATGTTGTAAAGAAGTGATTGCAATTGGCACTATAATCATTAAAAGAAAGAGAAGTTCCAATTTCCTTTGTTTTCATGTGGAAGTGTCATTTTTGTTAGGTAGTACAGTAGTAGTGCCTATGGTTGAGTCTAATCTCTTAATGAATCTATAATCTTGATTTCAAGTGGGGCAATATCAGGATATCCACCATAGGATCATATGTATGAGTGTATGAGTGTAAAAGTAAGGTCCCTTTCCATGAGAACCAGTGTTCTAAAAACACGCTCCGGGACAGGGCAAGGCTAAAAAGCCTAAGGCGGTTCAATTTGGAACTTTTTTCTGTGGGGCTTATGCCCAAACCACTGGGGCGTAAGCCCCGAATACCCGAGGCACGCCTTTCACGCCCCAATGGTCTGGGCTTACAACCCACTGATGTTTGTCAGCATAGTTGAAAAAAAATGATTTGATTGTCACCGTCTGATCTCTTATATGCATGTTACTCTATTGGATAACAATTATGATATTTTTTGGAACTAAAGTTATTTTAAATTTGTTCTATATCATGTATGAAATTATATAATATATTGAATATTGACATAGATAGTTTGAATTTTAATTAGAAACTTAGAATTAGATCTTAAATGATATTGAAAGACAATGACAAGTTCAATTTTATTATCATTGTTATATGTTTGTAATTTATAAACAATGTTTATAGGCTTCAATGCTTAATTTGCTAATACTATTTTTTATTCTATTTTTTATCTACTTTCACTATATTTATATAATGTTTTTTTATTATATATTTTTAAAATTAAAAATTTTAAAATTCATGGAGCTTACGCCCTGCCCCACGGCAGGCAAAACACTAATGAGAACTATATGTCATTACCTAGAAAAAATATGAAACTTGTGATAGCACAATGACTTAATGTGCTAGGCACAATAGGAACCTCTAAAGACCTGAAAACCTATGAGTTCTTGGATCCGGTTTGTCATTAATGGTCTCGGGTTGAAGACTAGGTTCACTGAGGGATTTAACTACTAACGATTTGTCTTGCATTAGATGAAAGTTCAAAACCAAGAGGTACCTTCACTAAATATATTTCTTCCTTGAAATACAAATCTTTCATTTTTCTAAAATTATAAAAAAAAAATGGAGGGTCATATTAGGTTTTCAATATTTTAAATGTTGGAGATTGTGGGCTTTTTTGTTTATAAATAGGTTGCCCCTGAACTAATTGCTACTAGAAGAAAAGACTAGGAAACACTTTGGAAAAATCATTAAAACAGTGAAAAATAGAAAGAATTCTCTAAAGAATTTTTCTAAATTTTCATAAAACCCTTTCCAATCCTCTGCCTTCATGTTTTATATTACTCAAGCATCTCATATTGGCGCCTATCGAGAATGTATTATATTGGTGCCTATGGAGAATGTATTATGTAGGCTCGAGGAACCCCATCGTTCCTACTTGCATCTCAAGAGTCAAGCCTTAAGGAGAAGTCATATATGCATAGAACTTCTCTTGGTAGTGAATTGACATTCTAGACCAGTACAAAGGCGGCAGTAAACTCCCTTAGGTTGTGTTTGGTTTCCATAAAAGTTTTGCAAGAAAGAAATCCGTCGAAAAAGAAATGAAAGGATATGATAGGTATGGAAAAGTATATTTTCTTGATACTGTTTGGTTGTCTGAAGACTCTACCAAAAAAAAAACAAGAAAGTAAGTTTTTTTTTTCTTTCTCATGTTTCTCTATGCTTTTGGTAGGAATTTTTTTTTTGACCTTTTGATGGAAATTAATTTTTAGGGAAAAGCATTTTCTTGTGGGAATCACATTTTGTCGATAACCAAACACCCAACTTCGCAAGAAAACTAATATTATTGTTCCCTTTCCTATAATTTACCAACAAGCAAACATAGCCTTAAGAACAGTAGGATCATCGTGGTTTCCTTTATTATTTTCATTTCATTGATTTACTATCTTCTGGTTATTCGGTTCCAACATGGGTCATGCAACGATTTATAAAAAAAGCCATATTAAAAAATTTAACTATGCAGCCTAAATCATAGGCCATACCATAATTATAAAAATATATCAATTAACAACCGACTATCTGCTACGAAATCCCTAGCGAAAATAAAGAAAAGGGATAGGGAGACGAGACAATTGTGAAGAGATGGGCAAAGGGATGGGAGGAACGGGGGAAGGTGATTGGGTTATGGCTTGGGTTTTATCGAGTCATGGGATTGTGGGATCATGTGTTGGTGTTGGGGTTTGGGTTAGAGGATGAAGGGTGCTAGGGTTACGGCTTCGTAGATGCGTCGGAGAGAGGAAGTGGTATCGTCTATGTCGAGGTCCTCAAGAACGATAAGTTGAACTGTAGCTATACCCTACCGTCGTCGCTAGGTATTATAGTCTGAAACACCGGATCAAAGGATATTGGGGGCGAAAAGATGAGTGAGGAGAAGAATCGAGATGAAAATAACGAATGGGTCACTAGCTCGCTGCAGCTTGGGCTTTTATTATGTTGATGTAAAATCAAACCCCCCCCTAACACACACACACACACCCCTTCATTAGCTCGCCACAGATCATCCAACAACAAGTTCGAGACCAGTTTTGTGGGTTGATGTACACGAACTTAGCCCACCAGCAATATAAGTTGGCTTCGTTTGGTTTAAGGTATTACTAGTGTGAACCCCGTGCAATTCTCGGACTTCTTTCAATCCTCACATGCATATTGCACCTCAAATGATGAATCGCCCTCTGCCCCCCATCTATGCTTCAACGAAAACGAAAATGACGTAGAGCTCCCCGTAGCCATCCGATGCAGCCGCACTGCATCCCGAGTGTTGACTCACATTCAGCCCGCCGATTACTGTAGCCAAGTGAGGAGCCAGGATTTCCTTGCGGGGGGTGGGATATCGTGTCATCGACAAAATTTTAGTGGACTGATTTACTCATTTATGCATTTAGCATTTAGCAAAAACTAAGGTCTCAAACTGTAGTCTCAAACTGCCGCAAATAGAAAAAGTTATTCAATTTACAAATGTTCCCTCCCAATTTGTAAGCATGTAACATAAATGACAGGAGGCCAATAAATATAATTTCTCGTCTTAGATATATCACAAATACAAAATAGAATATAAATGCATGATAAAACATAACATATATCTGATTCATTATTCGGTCAGCTATGTGGAAGTGGAACAAGGCATCAGATTCTACCAAAATTTTAAAAAAATATCCCCTAAGCTGTGCCCCTATTTATTTCTAGTCTTCTACTCTAAACTTGAGATCTTACTATAAAGAGTACTGTTTATTGCACAGGGTGACAAAGGGTCAGAGGCTGTAGTAGGTTGAAGAGAATCGATGAATGCAGGCTGCATCGCAGGCCGATGATTTAAGCGGAGAAGGGAACATAACAGTTTATAAAATAAAAATAAAAAAAACTAGGGTTTCACAAACTTAAAGTTGGGTTTTTTACAAAATTGATGGAAACCCTTGGGAGATTCTACCTGACTGTGCTTGCGATTCGGGAGAAGGGACCAAAACACAAAATTAAATTTAGGGCTTACCCTTCGTAAATGAAATCAGCGTGTCGTCGCTCGCGGTTGATATGCACGGCGCGGCGCGGGGAGGCGCTGCTAAGAGGTGGACAGTGGTCCGTGGAGCGGAGGGCCTGCAACTGGAGACTGGGGAGAAGGAAGCGGCTGCACGGTGGATCCGTTAAGAACCGGGCGAGGTAGAGGGAGAGGGGGACGGAGAGGCGAAGAGAGAGAGAGAGAGAGGGTGTCAGTTACAGCCGTGAAAGGGCAGATCCTTATTACGGATGGCGACGAGTCGGGTTTGGGACGGATCGGGCTATCCACCATGTCCTAAATCCATCTAAGCTTTTGTAAAAAATATAACAAATCGGTTCCATCTGTATTAAGTCAAATCCAAATCCATTATGTCCCAATCTATATCTATACTATAATACTAAATAGAGATTAAAAAAATATATTATTAGACTTCTATGGCCCTCTCTCTCTTTATTTCTCTCTCCTCCTTCCTACCTAAATGTCTAAATCCCTTTTTTTTATCTTGTGTCTATCAAAGTCATAACTCTCAAAAACTGATCACCAACTAGTTTGGATAGTTAGAATCTTTTTTTCCTATTCTTCCCCTTATCCCTCAAGACAATATCGTCTCAAAAAATCACGAACAGAACCCTATAAAAAGTTTCAACAAATATGATTTTTTAGGTTTTCTTTCACTAATCGTGATGGCCACCGTCAAAGGCATCCGTGATGCATATGATGGAAAAATCACACCGACTCTACCACAAAACCAATGATCTCTCTCCCGTGAGATGATACCAAAATTAACAAGCAACAACATAATCACAAATGCAAAATAAAACCAATTTCAAAAATGAGTGATGACACGGGAATTTAAGTGGAAGCCCTTGCGGAAAAAAAAAAACCATTATTACAAAAATTGGTTTTGATAAAAGAATGAAAATTTTGATTTTTGTATTTAGTCCCATATTGCGGGGGGGGCTCCATAGGCCTTTGTAGCTTCCCAAAAGCCATGGCCTAGCCCACCACACGCACGCGCCAGCGCCGAGCACAGGCATGGGGTCAGGTCGCGAGCCGCGTAGACGCAAATGGGCTTTCATGCTTATGGGTTCTTTTTGGCCTTGGATTTTTTTTTTCTTGCATTTATCTCTAACATGCAGAGAGTAAAGGACAACCATTACATGCAAAGAGCAGTAAGTTCTTATAACATATGTCATCATTTTCGAGTCAATGCATCTATATAACAAGGGAAGGCTGTCTACATACTCATGATCTCTCTCTCTCTCCTATCTTTCTCTCTCTTCCCGTCTCTTTCTCTCCCTGGTTCTCTCTCTCTCTCCTTGCCCGGTTTTCTCTCTCTCTCCGTCTCTCTCTCTTCCCCCATCTCAATAGAGAGAGAAAGAAAGATATGGAAAGAGAAAGAGGGAATCGGAGGGGGTCTCGGGTAAGGGATGATGTGATCGCCACCTTTTTAAAGGATCGAATGAGAGAGAGGATTTCGGGACAGCTGTGATCGAATTAAGAGAAGAAAGAGAGACATTTGATGTTGAGAGATGTAGAGAGAAAGAGAGATATGGAAAGAGAGAGAATCAAGGGGGAGAGAACGATATGTAGAGAGATTTAGAGAGAGAAAGAGAGATATGAAAAGATAGAGAGAATCAAGGAAGATAGAATAACCGTGCATGGTTGGCGCACGAGAGAGAGAAGTTCGTAATTGGAGGGGGATTCTGCATGTGCAGGGATGGCTGTGATTGGCTTAGGTAAGGAGAGAAAGAGAGAGGGTGATAGCCGGCTGCATGCATGCATAGATGATAAAGGGACAGTTGCGATCATGTTTGATTAAATGAGGTGTTAAAAGAGTTTAATAGAGGGATTAAAGAGGGGATAAATGAGTTTTTAATGAAGAGAAAATGGGATTTAAGAGAGGGCTGCCATCAAGGTTTCGGGTAATGGGATCATGCATGGTTTTGCATGGTTTTTGCAATGGATGGTTGTGATGTGTGCCCAACGGATGGCTGTGATGTGTGCGGGGGATTTTGCATGTGCAGCGACGGTTGTGATTGGCTTGGGTAAGGAGAGAAAGAGAGAGGGTGATGGCCGGTTGCATGCATGCATGCATAGATGATAGAGGGACAGTGTTTGATTAAATGAGGTGTTAAGAGACTTTCATGGAGTGATTAAAGAGGGGATAAATTAGTTTTTAATGAAGAGAAAATGGGATTTAAAAAAGGGTTGCCTAATGGGATCATGCATGGTTTTGCATGAGTTTTTGCAACGGATGGCTATGATGTGTGCTCAACGGATGATTGTGATGTATGCGATCAGGTACATATGAGTTTTAGAGAGAGAGATGGGGCTGCATACGGAAAGAAAATTAAGAGAGAGAAAACTGAGAGAGAGAGAGAGAGAAGTTCGTGGGAGATAAAGAGAATTGAAGGGGGGTCGCAGGAAAAATAGGGGGAGAGAGAGAGAGGGTTGCGATTTGGATTTTAGATGGTTGGGATCAGCTGCATGTAAAGAGGATCGGGTTTGAGAGGGAGAGAGAAGAGAGAAAGAGAGAGAAGTTCATGGGAGATAGAGAGAATTAAGGGGGGTCGTAGGAAAATAGGGAGAGAGAGAGGGTTGTGATATGGGTTTTCAATGGTTGGGATCAGCTGCATGTAAAGAGGGATCGGGTTTGAGAGGGAGAGAGAAGTTATGGAAAGATATCTCAAGAGGGAATCATAGGGGATTTCTATTTGGTTTCAAATTTAGAAAGAGAGAGAAGTTCGTATGAGAGGGGTGTTGCATGCTGGGTTTTGAACTGGACAACTGGGATCGTTATCGGATAACATGGGACGTCGGTTTTGTGTTGACTAGACAAAAAAGAACCGATGACTAGGACAAGCTGACTAGACAAAAAAATTGGTTCTTTTTCCCCATCTCTCTCTCTCTCCGTCCATCTCTCTCTCTCTCTCCGATCTCTATCTCTCTCTCTTTTCGATTTTCTATCTCTTTCTCTCCATATCTCTCTCTCTTTTCCTCCGATCTCTCTCTCTCTCCCCGTATCTCTCTTTCTCTCTCTCTTCGTATCTCTTTCTCTTTCCCCGTAAGGAAGGACGGGAATAAGAGAGATCACAAGGAAGAAGGGGGAGTCGCCATCTTTTTAAGGAGAGAGATGGACGATCGCGAAGAGGCTCGGGTACAGTTGTAGACGACTACGATTGGAAAGAAGAGAGAGAATCCGAGGAGGGAGAGAGACAGAGTTCGGTTAGAGAGAGATCTAAGGAAGAGAGAGAGAATCGGATGGCTGTGATCAGTTTTAGGGAAAGAAGGAGCAGTTATGAGAGAGAGAAAAAGATATTGAAAGAGAGATAGAGGTTCTCGAGAGGGTGCGCGACCTGTTGTCTTGAAGAGGGGAGAGGAGCAATCAGGGTAGAGAGAGAGAATCGGATGGTTGTGATCAATTTTAGGGAGAGAGGGAGGGGTTATGAGAGTGATTTAGAGAGAGAAAAAGATATGGAAAGAGAGAGAAAGAGGTTCTCGAGAGGGTGCGCGACCTGGTGTCTCGGAGAGGGGAGAGGAGCGATCGGGGTAGAGAGAGAATAAATTGGGTGAGAGAGGTTCTCGAAAGGGTCTGGACGGCTGTGATCTCTGGATAGAGAGAGAGAGAGAGAGAGAGAGAGAGAGAGAAAGAAATCCCAAGGGAAGAGTAACGTGCATGGATTGACACATTAGAGAGGGGGATGGTTGCGATGCGGACCGTGGATGGTTGCGATCGAGTTCGAGAGAGTATGTGTTGTGTTTGAGAGAGAGGGATTTGATGAGAGAGAGGACGAGGGACGACTGCGATTGTGCATGGATGGGCTCCGGTAGGGTGATGAAGATGATGGCAATTGTGCTAATATAACTAATCTGTTTAGTAAACGGGTCGGGTCGTAAACGGGTTCGGGTCGTAAACAGGTCGACACGATTAACCCGTTTAGTAAACAGGTCGGGTCTGGGTTTTGTCTCCGACCCTTGACCCATTTAAGACCCGTGAAGACATGTTTAAAAATCAATGGATCGGGTCGGGTCTACCCAACATCCGATCACAGTGTGTGATGGGTTCAATGGACGGCTGTGATCAGGACAACCATGATGGCGAGTTGCAACGAAATATAAAATTACAAAAAATAAAGAATAAATATTTAAACGGGTCTTACCGGGTCTACCCGTTTATAAACGGATCGAGTACGGGGTTAGAGTCTAGTCACAATTAGTTAAACGGGTCGGGTCTGGGTTTAGGGGTTTTGGCACGATTAGTTAAACGGGTCGGGTACGTCTAGGCACGATTCTATCTTGACTGATCATTAAATGATGGATTTAATGGTCAGTCATTGAACTATTCCGTGAAACGAGTTTTTTTTATCATACCCCCCCACTTAATTTGTGTAACTAATTAAACCATTATTTCTTAGCTGATATTAAAGTTTTTTTCAGAGTTCAAATTGTAATTTTAAATATATTTTTATAGTTCAAATAAAGTTTTTCAAATATTTTTTTTGATAAATGAGGAGCTTCTCGCTTTGACTGGTGGTTTTGTTGGGGTTGTCGGTCCATCGAGGCGGGGTCGTAAGAGCTGGGTGTTACCACAGAAGGCGGCGGCTTAGGTGGTAGCGAATGGCCCAACAGTGGCCGTTGTTGGTAGTGTTGAGGTCGACGGTCCATCGGGGCAAGGCCGCTGTAGCCGGTGTTGCTACCGAAAATGATTTGTTGCCGAAGGCGGTCAGGTGTATTGCCGCCGAATACGACGATGGGGGTGGGGGGTGATGATGCCCGGGGGGTGTCTTGCCGCTAATTGTGGCCCACTGCAATGCCGACAAGTGTGTTGCCGCTGAAGGCGATCCGACTGTGTTTTGCCACCGAAGGCGGCCCGCTACAGTGTCGACATGCACAGGCACGCACTAGTACAATTACAGAGAGCTGTAACGTATGCATTAACTCGGGTGCATTACTCCCCTGCTCATAACTGATAGTTGAAGACCCAATATAAGGATACCCAAGGAGACCTCTCAACACACACAAAACTCTCTTCTTGAGAGTCCTATTGGTGGTCTATGTCCTTGTGATGGAGTGAGGGGACTATTCGTCGTTGTACCCGAGGAAGCTTTCGTCAAGAGGCCAAAGGACAAGTTGTCGGCGATGAATCAAGCTTTAAAGCATTGTGTTCTTCCACGAGCCTCGACGTCTTCTTCAATCCGATAAGTTTCATTCACCATCTCTCATCTTCTCCTTATTGCCATATTTGTAGACGAACCTTAGGATCCCTAATCCTTGGTTAGCTTGTGTGTTCCCTCACTGCTTGCTAAACTAAATCTATTCCACCATTTGCTAGATTGATTTTGATAGCAACCATATTATTTCTCCAATAATTTGAAAGCTTGAATATTTCTTGTTCTTGATAGAATCTATCTGCTTAGTGGGTTGGATTTTCAGTTTAGTTTTTCCCAAGCGATAAAAATAATTATTTTAAGAGTTTTATCTCTTGTTATTAGCTAAAACTCCTTTATTTTATTTGATGATGTCTAGAAAAGCCTGTCACTAAGACATTATAGTGTATAAGAAAAGTTGGCATTTAAGCGAACCAAGTCTCCACCACCAATCTGGGTCTCACTTGGCTGTCAAATATTTAAAATTCTATTAAAGAATTTTATCAAAATGACTTCAGAGATGGAGAGGAGCTTGAGTAAATACTTTGAGAAGACTAAAACTTTTGATGGGAATAACTTAAAGCGATGGCAGATGAAACTTTATTTATATTTGACTGTTTTGAAGGTTGTCGAGCTTATCACCTTAGAAAAGCCTACCCTAGCCACTAAGGATAATGGATCCTCTAATCAAACTGAGTTAGACTCCTGGGAGAGGCAGGACTACCTATGTCTATATCCTTAACTGCCTATTCCTCGACCTATATGATGTTTACTTCACCTGTTAGTCCACAAAAAGATATGTGGAACTACTTAGAGAAAAAGTACACCACAGAGGATGCCAAGTCGAAAGAAATTCGTGGTCGGGAAGTTGCTGAAGTTCAAGATGGAGGGTGGAAAGTCTGTGGCCTCCCAACTAGAGAAGATATAGATAATTATCCATAAGGTCCTCGCCGAGGGATACTCTATCTGCGAAAGATTTCAAGTAGCAACTATCACTAAGAAACTAAAGGAGTACAAAAACAGCTTGAAGTACAAGAGAAAGGATATTACCCTAGAAGACTTGGTAATCTGAATCCGTATCGAGGAGGACAACTAAGTGTCTGAGAAGAGGGAGCGAGACAATGAGCTAAAAGGAAAGGCTAACTTCATGGTAGGGATATCTTCTAAAAAGAAGGCTCAAACTTCTAAGCCCTAGGAGAAAAACGAGCTTTCCAAACCTCAATTCAAGAAGAAGTCGAATGGGAGACTACTTCGTATGCAGCAAGCTAGGTCACCTAGCTAAGGAGTGTCATTTCAATGCAGCTAACCGATCGAAGAACAAGTCCGAGGCGAACGTGGCCTAGAGTGGCTACTTCTCGGTGGTGGTGATGAAGGTCAACCTGGTCAGCAATCTTTGTAGACTGGTAGGTGAACATGGGAGCTACCCAGCATATATATGGGTCAAAGAGCTCCTTCTCAACCTACATACCTGCGGCAGAATGAGCAACGTTGTACATGGGAAACTCCTCAGTCGCTCAAGTTGCTTGAAAGGAACTGTGATTCTAAAGCTCACCTCCAAGAATCTTCTGACGCTGAAGGAGGTGCTGCACATCCCAGACATCCGGAAGAATCTTGTCTCTGGAGCAATGTTGAACAAGAAGGGCTACAAGTTTGTCTTCGAGTCGGACATTTTTGTATTGACAATGGTGTGGGGAATGGTTACCTTGATGAGGGCTTATTCAAGCTAAATGCAACCTCTCTTATCAATAATAAAGTTTCTACTTCCACCTACTTGTGTGAATCTTTTGATCTATGACATGCTAAACTAGGACACGTTAACTCTGAATCACTTAAAAGATTAGTTAGCTTAGGCAGCGTACCTAAATGTGTTCCACCTTCAGATAGAAAGTGTGGTATATGTGTAGAGGCAAAATATGCTAAAAAAACTTTTAAGATTGTAGAGCGTAGCCTACCCTAGACTTGATTCCCTCAGACGTGTGCGACCTTAAGGGTTACACAACGAGAGGATGGAACAAATATTTTATCACTTTTATAGATGATTGTTCTTGATATTGTTAAATCTTTCTCCTTAAGAGTAAGGATGAAAGCTTGTCCAAGTTCATTACCTATAAGTCTGAAATGGAAAATTAGTTAGGAAAGAGGATCAAAGTCCTTAGGTCGGACAGAGAAGGTGAATATGAGTCTGGAGACTTCACTAAATTCTGTAATGACAACGATGTAATTCATCAGGCTACTACTCCATATTCCCCTCAGTCTAATGGAGTTGTTGAAAGAAAAAACATGACCTTAAAGGCACATGATCAATGCCATGATGATCAATTCAGGGGTACCTACGAACCTGTTGGGGGAAGTTATGCTCTCAGCAACATATGTTCTTAATAGGATCCCATTTAAGGAGTTTGTGCAGACACCTTATGAGATTTTGAGAGGTAGGAAGTCATCATACAAACACCTCAAAGTGTGGGGGTGTCTAGCGACCATGCGGATCACAGCTAGCATTTAACCCGAGCTTGTGATACAACACTTATCACCAATGGTTTTAAACCCGGACCAGACTGTCCGATTGAACCGTATCAGACTGGAACCGGATTCCTTTCCAATCCGACTGTACACCAAACCTAGATTCATAACTTACCCATTTCAAACCTAGCGGACCACTTGAACTGGACCAAAAATCATTCAACTGGCCAACCCATGTTTGGTTTACAACCAACATATAGATTTTACTGTTTTTAGTTTTAGTGATAATCATAAAATCCCTCCCATCCCGAGCGGTGAGTGACCGAGACAATCGCTGATCGCTAAAATCCCTTCCTTCCCGAGCCGATCACTGATCGTTAAGGGGGCTTAGAGGGGTATTTGGTGATTTTAATAATTTCTTCAATATTTTAGCAATTTCATCAAGATTTTAGCATTGTTACTCCTTCGAAGGCTGAAGCACCCAAAGACCATAGTTGACCCAAAACCTAGATTCAGTAGATTGATATTCCTTAATCCTCGGTAGCCATTCAGGCCTTCGCCTCCCGCGAGTTACACTGCATGCCGGCCGGCGAAGGTTCGACAACTCCTTGTCATAACTCGTACGCCTAACCGTCCTCTGCGACTACAAGTTGCACTTCAGGAATCACGTCGGTGAAGCAGTGACCGAGTCGGATAAATTTATCTTGATAATGAGAGGGTTTTTTGTGGGGAAGGGTTACCTTGATAAGGGCTTATTCAAGCTAAATGTAACCTCTCTTATTAATAATAAAGCTTCTACTTCTGTTTACTTGTGTGAATCTTTTGATCTGTGACATGCTAGACTAGAACACATTAACTCTGAATCACTTAAAAGATTAGTTAATTTAGATAGTGTACCTAAATGTGTATTTTCAGATGGAAAGTGTGGTCTATGCATAGAGGCAAAATATGCAAAGAAACTTTTTAAGAGTATATAGCAAAGCCTAGAAACCCTAGACTTGATTCACTCAGATGTGTGCGACCTTAAGGGTTACACAATAAGAGGAGGGAACAAATATTTCATCACTTTTATAGATGATTGTTCACGATTGTGGTCGCGGAAAAAGATGCGGGTCGTCTTTATTGCGGATCACACGAGATTACAGAGTGGCTGGGACCCTGGGGCTCGGGGGTGGCGAGTCCGGGTGCGGCGAATATTTGATCAGGAGATTGTGGGAGAGATCCTCTGGAGGGTCCCTTTGATCCGCGTCTCCACGTGGTATTCGTGCGAGAGCTCTGAAGGGGTTGCCCAGGACAGAGGTCTTTACATGGTGAGGGTTTTGAGAGGCTAAGGAATGTCGGCCGTTGATTTTGTCCCGTTCGTGCTTCGCGCTTTCTCGGCTAGGGAGGTTTTGGGCTTCATTCCTTGGTCTTCGTATCTCCCTCGCTCTTTGCTAGACCTCGGCGTCCTTGATCGTCGGTTCGCAGCGTCGATCGTGTTTTTGGCATCGGCTTTGGCTTTAGCTTTTGGCTTTAGCGTTGCTTTGGCGTGGCTCTGGCGTTTGCTTTGCTTTGGCGCTTGCGCTTGAACGTAGGCGAGTAGAGGCTTGCGATGCTTTAGTTCTTCCGGACTTCGCGTCGTATCGGCTAGAACGTGCGGTGCTTTGCTCGTGACCGTCGTAGTTGCTTGGCTTTGGCACGTGCGTTGCTTAGGCGCGGGCTTTACCGGTGCGTTTGCTTTGGCTTCTTGCGTTGGCTTTGGCTTTAGCTTTGACTCGATCTTCTTCTCGAACGGCGATGGCTACTTCTTCAGGGCTTCTTTATTCTTCTGGCTTCCTCGACGGTTGTGGCGTCGGCTTGGCTTTTCGGCGGGGGTAGCACCGATCTCCGTGCGACGGTTGTAGCGTCGGCTTTGTTGGTGAAGACAGCAGGGGTAGCACCGATCTCCGCACGACGGTTGTAGCGTCGGCTTTTGTTGACGAAGACGGTAGGGGTAGCACCGGCTTCAGGCCTTCTTCTCCAAGCTTTCTTCTTCGTGCGAGGAGTCGACGCCTCTGTTGAAGACGACGGGTGTTGTCGGCTTCGATCTTCTCCTCCAGCCTTTGCTTATGGCTTCTTCGGAGTTGATGAAGATCGTTGGAGAAGTCGGGATGACGACGACTCTGGGTCTTCTTCTCCAAGCTTTCTTCTTCATGCGAGGAGTCGAAGCTTTGATCTTCGAGTGCAAGGTCTTCACGTTGATGAGGACTTGAAGGGCCAAGGATTCCCGTAGGACGTGCTTGCGTGCCTCGTGAAGCCTTCGGTCTTCAAGCGTTGGAGCTTCTCTTGCAGAGCCCTTTCGTCTTCAGCCTTCGGACCTTTGATGCCTTCCCCCACCCCCTCTATTTATAGGCAAAGGGGGGAGGTTGGGAGAGATATGGCTGAAATCTTTTTGTTTCATCCAATATCTCCCCCCATAACCATCAAGATATTGTTCCCTTATTTGGGGGAAACAAACTCGATTCCCTCCTTTTTAGTTGGGGTGGTTATGGGCTAGATATGACTTGATCTTTGAAGATACGTCGTCATCTTTGCACCTTCCGGATCGCATGGAGACATGATGTCATCTTGTTCGTCGGATCGAGGGATCGTCGCGGATCTACGGTTGCGTAGACGTCCACGCCACCTCCCCCCGCATCGAGGCGGTTTGGATTTTCTTTCTTTTCTTTTTCTTTTTCTTTTCCTTTCTTCTCTCTTTTTTTTTTCTTTTCTTTATGGCTGGCCCCACCTCCCCATGGGGAGGGGGGCACGGTTTTCAAGAAGGGGGGCCGGTGGGCCCCCCTTTTTGTGTTCGAGTTATGGGTCCGGTGGGACCCGTTTGCTTTGGGTCCGGCCATGGCGCGCGAATTGAGTTCGCAAGCGGGCCGAGTTCGCATGCGGGCCATTGTGTGTGGGCCAAGTTTTGCATGCGGGCCGTTGTGTGCAGGCCAAGTTTCACATGTGGGCCGTTGTGTGTGGGCCGAGTTCGCATGCGGGCCATTGTGTGTGGGCCAAGTTTCGCGTGCGGGCCGTTGTGTGTGGGCCAAGTTTCGCGTGCGTGCCCATTTTGTGTGGGCCGGGTTTCGCATGCGGGCCGTTGTGTGTGGGCCAAGTTTCGCGTGCGGGCCCATTTTGTGTGGGCCGGGTTTTGCATGCGGGCCCATCTTATGTGTGCGAGTCGAGTTCGACCCGAAGGCCGTTAAGTGCGAGCCTGTTTTACATGTGCAAGTCGGGTTTGACCCGTGGGCTAATTTCGATGCCCACAAATGCCCCCTCAAGTTTGAGTGCGCCCGCGAGAAACGCGTAGCGCTTGGACTTGAGCTGCGTATTCGTGTGGGATTAGGTCTTTATAAGGGCCTCCGTTTCTTCGTTTCTCTTCATTGTTGACGATTCTCGTCAGCTTGGAGACGAAGGCTCTTGCTAGGTTTTTTTTTTTGCTTCACGACGATGACGCGGAGGATAAAGATGGTCACGCCATGGAGCTCGAGAAGGAGAGGAGATCGCCGGATCGTGGAGGGTCACAGGCGAGGTGGTCCTCCTCCTCCTCCTCCTTCTTATTCTTCTTCTTCTTCTGGTTCTGGACGGAGCGGCAGCGGTAGCGCGGTGGCCGGCGCGGTGGCAGGCGCAGGAGGCGGCGGGCGGGCGGGCGGCCGGTGTGGGTGGCGACGGGCACGCATGCGGGGCGCGGCGGGCTGGCGGCCGGCACGGGCGCGGCAGGCGCAGGAGGAGGGCGCTCGCGTGGGGAGCGGCGGCGGCAGCGCGGTGGGCGCGCGCGCAGGGAGCAGCGGGCTGGCGACCGGCGCGATGGGCGCGCACGCGGGGAGCGACGGGCGCGGCGGGCTGGCGGCCGGTGCGGTGGCCGTCGTGGGCGAGGCCAGCAGCCCCTTTGGGGGCTGCGGGTTTTTGTAGGAGAGGGGGGGGCTACGGTTTTTGCTGTGGCCCCCCTCTTATTTTCCTCTCTCTGCATCTGGTTTTTTTTTTTTGTGCTATTAGTCTTGTACTTTTCTTGTCGTCTGACTTGTGATTTTCCTTTCATCCCCCCTTTTTTCAGGTCTCGACGTTACGAGAGCTTTTCGAGTTCCGGCTGGATCGTCGATGCGGTCTCCCACGGGAGTACGCATCTTCGTTTCCCTTTTGCGCAAGTCTTCAACCACCGTACTTCGAGACAGGAGACCAGACTGTCAGTACTTCAGCTTTCGACGTATAAGCGAGTTTGTGAGGATGGTGTGGCCGACGGCTCTTGCCGTGTGTTGAAACTTGGCGAGCGTATCCTTACTGATGAAGGATCGTCCCGACAGGTTGTTCGGCCAAGTTTGGGGTTGCCGTTTCACCACACTGGCGAGGAGTTGGTTCCGGTCCCCGTTGTTGCTTTGAAGATATGCTCCCGCCGTACGCGATGGGGTGTAGAGATTCATTCGCATGGAGACTTCACATATCTAGGAGGTTTTCGGGACTGGATGAGAGAGTTGTCTGGCGCTTTGGAGGCAGAGCCAGGGATGGAGCGTCTGGCAAAGTTTGTGGAGCCGGCTTGTTGGGAGTACAACCGACCGGACGGTATATACCGGGCTCTTTGCGAGTAGTGGTGCCCTGAGACCAACACTTTTTTGACCAGAGCTGGTGAAATCGGGATTACCCTTCGTGACGTGCATATCATCTCTGGATGTCCAGAAGCTCGGAGCTACTATCAGGAGGAGGTTCCTTCTTTAGAGGTCCTGACGGATCCAGACGAGTCTCCTGGCTTCTGTCTTTTGCTTTTTAAGGCATACGCTATTATAGCAGCGCGTGAGCAGTCAGATCGAGTACTCAACTCAGCTTGGGTGGACTTCTGGTTTTGAGGAGAATATCGCCACGCCCCCCCTTCGAGTCACCCGATGTGGAGGTACGCATCGTCAAAGAAACCGGCGCCTGGCACTTTCTAGCGTCCGATTGAATCTCTGAGGAAAGAATGGTGCTCCATGGCGGGGGCACAACATCCCTGGGAGGTTTTGGGACTGGAGGAATGCAGCGATATTTGGCGTGCTGCTTACTGGTCAGCGGGGTTGGTACTTTTTCTTTGCCGCTTTGCTCTGCCCTGGAATAGGGATGTGATACGTCCTGGGACCTTCCTTGCAGCTGCTCGGATGGTGAACGGAGAATTTCTTAACCTGGTGCCGGTGATCCTTTGCTCGTTGTACCAAGGGCTTAGTGGAACATACTGGAGTCTATCGAGTGCGGATAATACAAGAGGGGAAGTAGGCAGGGCCAGTTCCTTTTGCCCCCTGCATTACCTTTATGGTTGGATCGGGCTCCACTTTCCGAAGGGGATCTTTGCAGTGCGTGGACCTTCGACCTCGGTGCCCTTCCTTCCTTGTATAGGAGGTGTGATGAATGTTTATTATGCATGGGAGCGTCCGAGGCCCAGTGCTCGGGAGTGGTTGAGACGTATGGGCCCTTCTGACTTTGACTTTATATCGGAGAATGCACTTGCACCTTCTACAAGATCCTTGGTATGTGACGGGCCGGAGATGCCCGAGCACTTGTAATAGAGTATGGTGAGTTGTAGGCCCGGGTATCTCGTTTGGCATCGTGGGGATGCAGTGGAGGTGGCACGGTACTCTCCCCACCGGTTTGCTCGACAGCAGGGTTTCCGCCAAGAGTTGCCGGGGACTCCTTTGCGCATGCAGTCACGTTACACTCCGCAGGAAGCGTTCCGCCTCTGAGGAGCCCTTTATAATCGATTTACTGGGTGTATTTTCTCACCGGGGATTAAGCTGGGCGGAAAGGATGCTGCAACTCCTGAGTATCACTGCTGGGTCAATGAGTCAGTGCTTCCCTTCCTGGCTAGCTTTCCACTGGACGTCTTTGCTAGCAGTGAGCGGGCTGACTTTTCTTTTGACCCTTTGGTGGGGTCAGAGGATCGTCGTCTTTGGTCCAAGGAGCGATGATCGGAGAGGTCTCACGGCCATCGAGAAAGTACTTCCCGAGCTTCTCCTTCTGTGCAAGAGGTCGAGATGGCTTCGTCTACCAAGGTTCAGAGTCTTCCTAAGACTCTGACTTCTTAGAGTGGGCGTGCTTCTCCCAAAAGAAGGAAGTTGAATTTCTTGTGTGAGGCAGCTTTGGATGACGCTAATGAGGCAGAGCAGCTCGAGAGGGAGAGCCAGGGCTTTTTGCCGATGAGGTAATCCCTCTTTCTGGGGTAGCTTCATCGGATGCCGCAGGTATACCTCATTTCTAGTTGCTCATGGACTTCTTTGCTTGTATTCTCATTTCGTTGGATGAGTTGTTTAACTCTTATTTTGATAGGCTCTGCTGGATTGAACTGCGAGTCTGCCTCCAACGGGGTTAGGCAAGAATGCTCTCCCATTAGAGCGACGTCGATCGAGAGTGGCGGGCTAGATGTATCCTGGGATAACTTGGAGCTTTTGAAAGTGTGTGGAGCAGATTTTGCCGGCGGTGCTGTCAACCTGGATGATATTGACATGGAGCAGTTGGGCTTTGGGGAGGAGGATGAGGTCTCCAGTGTAGGGAGAGAACGGACTCCTTTAGTTAGGTCTGGTAGTCTGGCAGAGACTACTCCTACAGTCGTTCCGTCGGGTGTTTCGTCGGTAGCTTCGGGTGTTTCGCCGATAGCTTCGGGTGTTTTGCCGGTAGCTTCGGGTGTTTTACCGGTAGCTTCTCCTTCGGTTCCGGTGGCGCCACTGACTGTGAGCACAACGATGGTTCAGGAAGCAGTTCCCACACTTGAGTCTTTGGGACAGGGGCCTGCCTCGTCGGTGCACTCGGGGGCGGACAAGCGAAAGTGTAGCTCGCGGGGCCTTCTTTCTGTGCTTCTTTTGGAGAGCTATCGGAAGTATATTCAGGCGATGCTCGCACCTTTTCAAGAGGATGGTCTTGATGCTTTGAATGGCTGGTGGGTCCTCGAGGGACCCGAGTTCTGTGAGAGTCTGGTGGCTTTTCAAGTAGACGGCTCTTTGTTTGCGGAGCGCATGTGTGCTTTCTTGGCGGACAGTAAAGCTCATCGCTTGAAATGGGTTTCGATGGAAGATGACCTTCCCCAGGTACTAGCAAAGGCCGAGGACGAGGAGCGTCGTCTGGGAGAACAGCATGCACTTGCCACTGCGAGCCTTGTTCGGGCGTGAAAGAAGCTAGAGGCTGCTCGCGCATCTTTTGAGAAAGCTGAGACGATCGAGAAATCTTTTGGAGCAAATCTCGCAAAGCAACGTATTGAGCTGACGACGCATCGGGAGCGGATAACTTCTCGGTCTTCGGAGCTGCAGCGCATGGAGGTTACTGGCGGCGAGCTGCTCCAACGTCTTAAAGAGTTTAACTCGCTTTACTAGCAGTATTGCATTTCCTTCTCTTTCTTGTCATTTCTGCCGGATAGACTTGTAATTTTGCTTTCTTTCGTTTGATGATAACTTAATATCATGCATCTATTTTCTGGACTTATCTTCTGGAATGGCAGCGTCTGGTTGTATTTTTTTTAATTTGGACTGAACCTTTTCAGGCTGCCTACGTACCCTATTGAGAGGGATCAAGTCACACATAGTTCCTTTTTTTTTTTTCAAGGGGTGTAGCCTTGCTTTCAGGCGTAGTACCTTTTGAGGTACTTGCCATTGATAGGGCCGAGTGTAAGCCCTTCTGGCGTGGTGAGAAGATATACACCGTTGGAGTAGACCTCTTTGACAGCGTGCGGTCCATCCCACTTGGCGTCGAACTTCTTTCCTCCTCGATGCGAGAGAATGATAGGGCATTTAACTACTAGCACCAATTCTCCTATTTGGAAGGATCGAGGGCGAATTCTTTTGTTAAAGGCTCGTATTAGCTTGGCTTGATAGCATTCCAAGCGTTGCTAGGCTTCGAGGCGCTTTTCATCCAGTGCTTCCAATTCTGCTAGGCGAAGTTGAGCGTTGTCGCCGTTGACGAGGCCTTCTTGGATGGCTATCCTGAGTGACGGGATCTGGAGCTCGAGCGGGAGGACAGCTTCTACTCCATATACCAGTGAGTACGGAGTTGCTGGTGTTGGTGTGCGAAAAGAGGTGCGATATGCCCATAACGCTTCGCCCATGCGTTCGTGCCAGTCTTTCTTTGACTTTGAGACGACTTTCTTCAAAAGCTTGCAGAGAGTCTTATTGAAAGCTTCTGCTAGACCGTTGGCCGACGCGTTGTACATGGTTGAACACCTTTGCTTGAAATCGAACTTGGCACAAACCTGGCTGACAGCGGCATTCTTGAATTGCTTCCCGTTGTCCGTGACGATATAACGAGGGATGCTGTATCGAAAGATGATATCGTTCTGGATGAAGTTGATGACAGAAAGCCTGGTAACTTCTCACAATGGTACTGCCTCAGCCCACTTGGAGAAGTAATATGTTGCCGCCAGGATGTAAAGATGCTGCTTGGATGACTTGGGTAGCGAACCGACACTGTCGAGCCCCCATCCATCGAAGGGCCATGATGCGATGGTTGGATGCAAAAGTTCCGGAGGCTGACGGATGTAGTCGCCATGCAATTGGCAAGTGTGGCATCTTTTTGCAAACTCGAGGGAGTCCTTGATCATAGTGGGCTAGTAATATCCCATCTGTCTGATGCGAAAGTGAAGCCTTGGACCGGACTGATGTGAGCCACAAATCCCGGCATGGACTTCTTCTAATGCTGTTTCCGCTTCTTCTTTTGCAAGACATCTCAGGAGCGTACCATCGTAGCTTCGATGGTACAGCTCGTTGTTGAAGTGGAAGAATTTCAGAGACCGCCGGCGAATGTCGACCTTATGCTTTGGATCTTCAGGGAACTTCCCGTACACAAGGAAGTCTATGAATGGTTGTATCCAATCTAGCTCGTCGGTCAAGAGAACGTGTACTGTATTGACTTGGTCCGGGATTCGCATAGGGAGGTCCTCCTCGGTGATCACCATCCTTTTACAGACAGGGATGATGAGTTGGCTCCTTTCTGGGAACGGAAGTGTAGCCGCTAAATTCACGAGCGCATCAGCCTGCTGATTAAGGTTTCTGGGAACATGCTGGATTGAAGCACTTTTGAGCGTACCAAGGAGTTTCAAAGCTAGCAGATGTAATGGCACGAGATCTTCTTTGTTGACTTCGTATGCTCCCAATATTTGCTGAATGACGAGTTGAGAGTCGCCGAAAATTTTGAGCCCTTGAAGTTTCATATCATTGGCGAGTTCGAGGCCAATAATCAAGGCTTGATATTCCGCCCTGTTATTGGAGCATGGTTCTGATAGTAGAAAGGGAGTACTTCATCGTTTGGCGTGACGAATATAACTCCTGCTCCTGCCACGTCTTGCCTTGCCTAGGGGTGGCAATCGGGTCGGGTCGTGTCGTGTTCGTGTCGTGTCTAGTCGTGTTCGTGTTCGTGTCCAAAAACCCCAGACCCGGACCCGACCCGTTTAACTAATCGTGTCTATATCCTAAACCCGTACCCGACCCGCCAATAAACGGGTAGACCCGATAAGACCCGGTAAGACTCGTTTATCACTCGGACTATTCAGTTGACCCGATCCGACCCAATCCGACTCGACCCGACCTGACCCGAAAGACCCGCTGGTATTATATATTATAGTATCGGTTTGTGGGTAGACCCGATCCGACCCGACTCGACACGACTCGTTGAATACTAAACGGGTCTTCCCGGGTCTACCGTGTCCAGACCTTAAACCCGGACCCGACCCGTTTATTAAACGGGTCAATCGTGTTGACCCGTTTACGACCCAAACCCGTTTAGCCCTGACCCAGACCCGCTCTTTGTAGCGAAGATGAGTGCCAGGCAGACCTTCTCGATCGGGGAGTAGTTTAGCTCCGTGTCGATGAGAGTGCGACTCAAATAGTAACATGCTGTTTCCTTGCCTAGCTCGTTGTCTTGAGCCAGGAGTGCCCCCAAGGACTGCTCCTGGGCGCTGATGTAAAGGACCAATGGTTTTCCTTGAACTGGTGCTGTCAGGACTGGAGGCTTGAGTAAGTAATTCCGGATATTTTGGAGGGCTTCCTGACAAACTTCATCTCACTTGAATGATGCTCCTTTCTTCATGAGGTGACTGAAGGGTCTATATTTTCTAGCTAGGTTGGCGATAAACCTCCTGATATATGCTAGATGGCCCTGGAGACATCTGAGGTCTTGTACTGTTTTTGGAATTGGCATATTAAGAATAGCATCTATTTTGGATTGATCTATCTCGATGCCTCGATGTCGTACGACAAAACCGAGAAACTTACCCGAGGAGACTCCAAATGCGCATTTAAGCGGGTTCATGCGGAGCTGGTACCTTTGAAGCCGTTTGAAGATCAGCTCGAGGTCTTGAAGATGCGCTGACTTTTGTCTTGATTTTACCACGAGATCGTCAACGTAGCATTCCACATTCTGATGAAGGATATCGTCGAAAATTTTTTGTATGGCTCGTTGGTAAGTAGCTCCTGCATTTTTCAAGCCGAAAGACATGACTTTATAGCAGTAGATCCCTTTTGGCATACGGAATTTCGTAAGCTCTTCATCTTTGGGTGCCATCCGGATCTGGTTGTAGCCTGAAGATCCATCCATGAAGGTTAGTGCTTCATGGCCAGTTGTCGCATCTACCATCAACTCTGTGATTGGTAACGGGAAGTCATCTTTGGGACATGCATCATTTAAATCCCTAAAGTCCAAACATACTCTGATTTGACCGTTCTTCTTCTTGACTGGGACGACGCTGGAGATCCACGTTGGATATTTGACTTCTCGGATAAAACCGGCTTCAATGAGCTTGTTGATTTCGCCTTCTATTTGTGGTATTAATTCTAGCCGGTAGCGTCTTTGTCCTTGCTTGATGGCGCTAACTCCATGTCTGACAGCGAGCTGGTGTACTGCGATCTTGGAGTCAAGTTCTGGCATTTCCTTATAGGACCATGCGAAGACATCTCTGTATTGATGAAGTAGCTTGATGTATGCAGCCTCCTCTTCGGGAGTCAGGAGTGCACTTACGAATGTAGATCGAGGATCCTCATGTGTCCCCAAGTTGATTTCCTTCAGATCGTCAATGGTAGATTGCCCCCTTCTTCGAGGACGAGCGGAGCATCGAGCAACTCGTCGTCCGAAGTAGAAGTTGCGCCGAATAAAGTGTCGGAAATTGTGAGATAGTTAACAGATACCAGAATGATATCGGTGTAGTCGTCAGTATTGAAGAATGATATGGGTGGGAGGGTGGGAACGTTATTTCTCACCTCAATAGACGGTTTTCCCAAACGGTCGAATACTGACCTTCGTTTTACTTGTCTGATTGGCCCAAGTCTTTTGAATACTGATATAGGATTTTGACTTGACTGGTTTTTGATGCTCTTCTTTTGCTTCTGGGGTATGGTCCAACGTTGAGCTCGACATCGCCTTCTCTTGGCGAACTTGGTGTTGGGATGAACAACATTGGTGGAGCGTGCGTCGGAGGCTGACGATCCCTCTTCCGTTTCATCTACCAACTTCACCTCAATGTAGTTAGAGGTGAAGGTCTTCTCTCCTGTGATCTTGATGACCATCGGGGTTTGACGAGAGCCGATGCCTTGCCGATTTGGTGGGATCTGCTCGCTGCTTTGGAGTAAATGGGCTTGAGTCTTGGTCATCCTGTGTGGTATTGGAGCTGGCGGGAGTGTACTCATATGTGCGGCACTGTCCTCGTTGTAGCCGGCTTTGAATAGTAGTTTGGTGGCATTTTGCCTCCATCTTCCTTCTGGTTTGAAGGTGAGTTGACTGGGTTTGAAGGAGCCAAAGGGTTTTGGCGGACTTGAAGCTTGAATGAGACTGGGTAGTGGCAATGTCATCTCCTGCAGAGTGATGACATTAGCCTCTGATAGCGGCTGGACCATCTCTTTTGGCGAGGCCGAAGATGGTCGTTCATGTTTGCGAAGCCACTGAGGGGTCAGGCGCAAGACTGTCGTAGCTTGGATGGGCAACGGAGTATGTTGCGTGGATCTTGGCCTAGAGTTGATGCGCATCCTTCGTTTTGGCAGTAGCACTTCCTTGACTTCGTGTATTGCCTTGGGTGGTTGTACTGGATTTAGAATTGGCGGAGTTTCTTCCCGCTCCACCCTTTTAACTTTCTGAGTTCGAGGAGCTTTAGTTGGAAGGACTTCTGCAACAAGGTCCTTTGCTTGGTAAAACTTGGCATCAGCGAGGTGCGCTTCGGCCTCATTGAATGGCCTGTCATCTGCAATAATGCACTTCTCCAGACCTTCCTCGTAGTACTTGAGACATTGGTGCCAGGTGGACACTACGACACTGTTTTCATGTAGCCACGCGGGTCTTCCTAGCAAGAGGCGATATGATGTTTGACAGTCAATGACGTGAAAGAGAACTGTCGTGTCAAGCTGGCTGATGGAGAGTTTTAGACGAATGATTCCTACGGTGGGCTGTCCGTCTTGGTTGAATCCTTGAATGACCAGTTGGCTTTGTGAGAGCTGGTCGGTGGTAATGTCGAGCTGCCGTATTGTTTGGATGGGCATGATGTTAATGGCGGAGCCATAATCCAACAGGATTCGATTTACCGGCTTCTCATTGATGTATCCCGAGACATAGACAGGTCGATTGTGCAGTCGTGCTCCGAGCTGCAGATTTTCGTCCGAGAAAGTTATTGCTGCGTTGCAAGAGATAATAGTTTTGTCTTCCGTGGCGTCTTTCTTCTTTCTTTTGTAGCTATCTGGATTTGTCAAGGCCTCGGCCATTGCTTGGCAAGCCTTCTTTGGGAGGTGTAGTGCTTCTATGAGTGGCAAGTGCAAGATTGACTCATCGTAAGCAGCAGCACTGTCTTTGTCGGAATTATACTCCCCGTCGTCGGTGTTGCTTTCTTTAGAAGACTTGATCTTATCTTCTTCTTCCGGCGCCATATGGATCTCAACCATGCAACATGAGGCTTCGTGCTGCTGATCAGCTGGGAGGAAGTAATCGGGGAAGAATTCTTGTAACGTTGTCGGTTCTGGAGGGTTTTGCAGAAGGAGATCATCTGGATCCGCTGGTGGTACTTTGAATGTCTTCCTTTCTGCAGCCTTACTTTTCTTTTTGTAAGTTTTTCGTTCAGGAAACTTTCTCATCACCCGATCTAGCTTGCGACTCCTAGCCGTCCATAGTCTTCGCTTGCGAGGCAGTATGACCCATGCGTCTTTATCAGTGGATTCTCCCTCACCAAGGTGAAGGTCTGTAGTGGCGGGATTTGGTTCTTCATGGGTCGGGGAGACCTGCTCCTTTGGGGACCTTGGTGGCTCGCCTTCTGACTCCCAGCCGGTGGGTTTGATTTCTTCTTTTGAGACAGGCGAAGGTTTGGAGTAAAGGACATAGTAGTCGAATTTACCTGAGGGCTGGCCTAACATACCGACCTCCGGGTCTCCTTACTCGTATCTTGTTTGGAGAATTTGTTGGGACATGGCTTTGTTCGGGCGAGATGCCGATGTAGACGACGGTTGCCCCCAGGGTTGTGACGTTTCTTTCTCAGCGAGCGTAGGAGCGTGCCGTCATCGCCTTGAGACTTTCCGTTGTGGAGCTAACTTCGTAATTGGTCTCTGGCGATTGATGCGCAGCTTGGGCCTTTTCTGGTGTGTGGTAATGAGTACTGGCTGAAATGAACCGAAGGTGATGGACATCATGTTTGCTGTCGCGACGTCACCAAAGTCGATCTCAATTTTCCCTTGCTTTGCGAGCGTCATGATCTTTTCTTTGAAGACGAAACATTTCTCGATAGGATGGCTCACCACTCGATGGTATTTGCAGAAGAGTGGATCGTTAACACGATGCATTTGTTCGGGCCTTTTTGAAGGAGAAAGCTCGATCATCTTCTCTTGTAGCAGCTGATCGAACATGGAGGAGACTTCCGAGTTTGGAAAGGGATATTCTTTGGCCTCAAGCTCTTCAAGAGTCATCCTCGACCGTCTTTGGGGTGGAGGCGGTGGTATGACAGCTCCTTTTTCTTGATCCGACTTACCACTGATTTTGAGTGGCTTGGGGGCCGAGACGATGTCGGCGATATTAACTTGCTTTGATTTGGGCGCCGGTGGTTTGTCTTTCTTTTCCACTTTCAGGAAGTCTTTGGCCTTTGAGTCTCCGTGATTTGCTAAGCTGAGCTCCATGTCATGGGCTCGAGTTGCGAGTTCTTCGAAGGACCGATGCTTGATCCCCTTCAAGATGTAAAGTAAGCCCCAGTGCATGTCTTGGGTACACATCTCGATAGCCGAGTCTTCAGACAAACGGTCTCGTGAATTCAGGGCGAGATTCCTGCATCGATCGATGTAGTCGATTACTGATTCGTCCTTCCTTTGCTTGATGACAGTAAGCTCGGTCATGCTAACGATGCACCGAGTGCTGTAGAAGCGGTTAAGGAATTCCCTTTCCATCTGATCCCAGCTGTCAATGGATCCTGGAGGAAGATCAACATACCAGTCAAAAGCATTACCTTTGAGGGTGCGAACAAACTGCTTCACCATCTCATCGCCGTATGTGCCGACGTTATTGCAAGTTTCGACGAAGTGGGCAATGTGTTGCCTTGGGTTCCCTTTCCCATCGAAGTGCTGGAACTTTGGTGGCTGGAACCCGGTAGGGAAGCGCAGCTGTTGGATCCTTGTGGTGTAAGGCTTTGAGTATGCCGCCGTGATCGGAGGTAGACTGCCACCGTGGGAACGCATCATGTCGGCCACAAACGCTTGTATTTGCTGGGCATTCATCGTTGCTACCATTGAAGGTTGCACGACCATCGAGACTTGCATGGGGAAGATGACTTCCGTTGGGATGGGAGCCGAGGAAAGTGCAGGAGTAGTCGCTAGCATTGCCGGAACAACTTCTGCAGGAGCGGGAGTTGGAGACAGAGCTGGAGCGGCTACTGGAGAAGCAGGAGGTTGACTGAATGCCGCAGCATCCCTGACACCTAGCCTTTGAAGTAAAGTATTGATGTGACGATCCTTTTCCTCCATTAGTTGGGTGATTTGTGCCATGTGTTCACCCATTTGCATGACTTGGAGCTGAAGAGCGGATGGAGGATGATTATGTTAGAATTGGTGAGGTCTATAGCTCGTAAAAACCTATAGTTTAGCTATGTATGGTTGATAGTATAGGATTGCATATTGGTACGTACCTTAGTACGTGTTCTGATTACAGAACAGAGAGCCATGGCTACATGGTAATCCTCTTGAGTGGGAGACTCAAGGGACTGGTCCCATGTAACCTAAATATGTTCGCAACTCTGATTAAGGTTGGTCGCCCTATCAGGTTAAGCTGTTGGGATGACAGAGCGTGGGTGTCTCCACCACAGTCATTACCAGGCACAGTGTCTGTGGCCGAACGAAACCAACACAGTGCACAGATAGGTGAGCAGACACCGGTGCACTAAACCGTGTTTCTGCTTAGGGTAAAATGGTCCTAAACCCTGAGGAACCATGTCTGGTGGACTAACCAGTTGTATGGTGCTTTGGCGCACCAATGTGTGAGGATCCGGATGCAGTGATCCAAAACCACGGTGTACTGGGTTACCCGGCTGGTGTTGCATCAGCATGTCACTCCTGCAGGCTATCCACACCCCTAACGGGAGGTGCATTCCTTGGTCTGACCTACGTCGTATTAAACCCTGGCCAGGTGGTCATCAGTTGGACTGGTGACGGATCCGGTTGCTCGAAAGAGTAATCGAAGGTACGATGTATGTGGTCAACCTGGAAGGAACCGAGTCATATGAGCACTCGAGTCTGACGGTATTCTCCACCGCTCGAGTTGCGTCATGGCACCAGTGGAGAGACAACGGGTTTACCATACTAAGCGAAGAGCAGGGGTATGAGGGAGAGCATAGTAAGTCTGGGAGAATTGGAGTGCAGCCTGCATCGCACTCTGGGTGGCTACGCAGGTTAACTCGGACTCAGAGGATCGATGGTACACTCGGGTAGTGTGTCGATCGAGTCTGAGTTGGAAGCCATGAACCCTGGTCCCTGAAGGTTTCACCTTATCGACATTATGTACGGTTCTTATACCATCTCCTCGAAACACAGAATGTAATTAGAGGAAGCGAGAAGTCCAAGCATACGCTCCGTGAGTGCTTCGCACTAGTGCACGGTAAATGCGTAACTACGTGTGTGCACTAAGGGGAAACCCTAGGTTAGTGCAGAGACGCATGTAGCAATTCCTTGTCATAAGTGGACTTTGCCACATGGGTGCGATGCATCGGGATATGTTGCGAGTTGACTAGTTGACTTCACTAGGGGCACCCTACGGGAACCTCAGAGAATAGTGAAATCACTGGTGCACTTCACTTATGTGTGCCTTGCAAAGTCTCGTACACGAGGAACGGCCAACTAGTGACATAAGGGCGTTTTGGTCATACCATGCGCCACTATGCACTAAGGGGGCCGGCCCTAAGTGTTGAGAGACTGGTCAAGGCCGGCCCCATTAGTTTCGGGAGGTTGTTACCTCCGATGAAGGGGCCGGTTAAGAGGCGCAGAAAACGGGCTGGTTTTGACCGTTTTCGAAAACAAGGAAAAGATAGAGATAAAAGAAGAGATATATAGGGAGAGGTTTGAATCAGTCAATCCTATCCGCTAGGCTTATCCGTAAGGATAAGGCCGGCCCTATATAAGGCATAGGGATAGAGGGGGGGACGAAATTAATGAGCCATGCAAGCCCTAGGGCCGGCCCAAGCCATGGGGGAAACCCTAGCCACCCCCTCTCCTCTCTTCGCATCTCCTCTCTCGTCTCTCTCTCCCTCGCTTGCGACATTGGATGGCGACTCGTCTTCCTCGCGTGGTGTTTCGTAGAAGGAGAAGGCTCGTCGTATGGAGGCACTCAGAGATCCATCGACGAGGTGTCGTGCATCGTGTGAGATCGGGTGAACAAGAAGGCGTCTCCCGCAACCTTTTGCTGTCCAGAATCTGCACAGAAAATCAGCGTTGTTTCTATGATTCCGAGAGCTACAGAAGTCCAAACGACGTGAATCTTGTTGCAAAAGTTGCGTCTCGAAGTTGTCTACCTACAGTCCAAATTTCAGCCCAATCGGAGTTCAGAGTAGAAAGTTATGGCTGTCGCACCGAAGCTATGTCGAGCAGATCCGTAGCCCGTCTCCATCGACAAAGAAGAAATTTGTCGCGGTGAAAGATTCCGCACGCAGGTATGATCTCTAACAAGTAGATCTAACATAATTAGAACATGCATACATGCTAGATTGTTCTTTTGTGTTAGATCGTCGTTAGGGGTTCGCGTAGTTGCCATGCTAGTTTCATACACGCATATGTAGATCGTTTCGATGAAAATTTTGATATGTAACGCACACCGCCTACGGTCCTCGGACCTTCACTTTGCTTCCGCTGCGGGCCTCTACCATGGATCTATTTCCAACAGATGACGCAGGACGTCTCGATGTTGCACACCTGCACCCTCGCCATCATCGTCGGAGATGTAGTTGCGCCGACTTGCTTCTGCTTGATGACAGACATTTGCCCCGTGCAAAGGAGGTGTAAGGTCCACTGGAGAACCCAAATGGGCTCCGGGTTGGGGCTGGACCTCCCTAAATTTCTGAACTTGAATTCCAGGATCGAGGCTTGTTTCTTCATGCACCAAGGCCTCATTGGCGATTTGGCGAGCATCTTCGGTAGCAGTTTCTGGCGTGAAGAAGTCCGCAAGAGTTTGAGTACGCCGAGTGTAGACGCGTACTACCGGGGGAACGTTGTTCTTCGGATTTTCTGGATCGCCATGTTGGAGTAATGGAGACTCGGCGATAGGTGAGAGGTTTGTTAGAGCAAACGTATCGTCGTTCGTTCCGACCATGGCGAACTTAAAGCAATTCCTTCAAACGTACGGATAAAAGGAGAGGAGGTCCCACCGGGTGTGCCAGAAATCTGTGGTCGCGGAAAAAAATGAGGGTCGTCTTTATTGCGGATCACACGAGATTACAGAGTGGCCGGGACCCTGGGGCTCGGGGGTGGCGAGTCCGGGTGCGGTGAATATTTGATCAGGAGATTGTGGGAGAGATCCTCTGGAAGGTCCCTTTGATCCGCGTCTCCACGTGGTATTCGTGCGAGAGCTCTGAAGGGGTTGCCCAGGACAGAGGTCTTTACAGGGTGAGGGTTTTGAGAGGCTAAGGAATGTCGGCCGTTGATTTTGTCTCGTCCGTGCTTCACGCTTTCTCGACTAGGGAGGTTTTGGGCTTCGTTCCTCGGTCTTCGTGTCTCCCTCGCTCTTTGCTAGACCTCGGTGTCCTTGATCGTCGGTTCGCGGCATCGATCGTGTTTTTGGCGTCGGCTTTGGCTTTAGCTTTTGGCTTTGGTGTTGCTTTGGCGTGGCTCTGGCGTTTGCTTTGCTTTGGCGCTTGCGCTTGAACGTAGGCGGGTAGAGGCTTGCGATGCTTTAGTTCTTCCGGACTTCGCATCGTATCGGCTAGAACGTGCGGTGCTTTACTCGTGACCGTCGTAGTTGCTTGGCTTTGGCACATGCGTTGCTTTGGCGTGGGCTTTACCGATGCATTTGCTTTGGCTTCTTGCATTGGCTTTGGCTTTAGCTTTGACTCGATCTTCTTCTTGAACGGCGATGGCTACTTCTTCAGGGCTTCTTTATTCTTCTAGTTTCATCGACGATTGTGGCATCGGCTTGGCTTTTCGGCGGGGGTAGCACCGATCTCCGTGCGACGGTTGTAGCGTCGGCTTTGTTGGTGAAGACGGCGGGGGTAGCACCGATCTCCGCACAACGGTTGTAGCGTCGGCTTTTGTTGACGAAGACGACAGGGGTAGCACCGGCTTCAGGCCTTCTTCTCCAAGCTTTCTTCTTCGTGCGAGGAGTCGACGCCTTTGTTGAAGACGACGGGTGTTGTCGGCTTCGATCTTCTCCTCCGGCCTTTGCTTATGGCTTCTTCGGAGTTGATGGAGATCGTTGGAGAAGTCGGGATGACGACGACTCCGGGTCTTCTTCTCCAAGCTTTCTTCTTCGTGCGAGGAGTCGAAGCTTTGATCTTTGAGTGCAAGGTCTTCACGTTGATAAGGACTTGAAGGGCCAAGGATTCCCATAGGACGTGCTTGCCGTGCCTCGTGAAGCCTTCGGTCTTCAAGCGTTGGAGCTTCTCTTGCAGAGCCCTTTCGTCTTCAGCCTTCGGACCTTTGATGCCTTCCCCCACCCCCTCTATTTATAGGCAAAGGGGGGAGGTTGGGAGAGATATGGCTGAAATCTTTTTGTTTCATCCAATATCTCCCCCCATAACCATCAAGATATTGTTCCCTTATTTGGGGGAAACAAACTCGATCCCCTCCTTTTTAGTTGGGGTGGTTATGGGCTAGATATGACTTGATCTTTGAAGATACATCGTCATCTTTGCACCTTCCGGATCGCATGGCGATACGACGTCATCTTGTCCGTCGGATCGAGGGATCGTCGCGGATCTACGGTTGCGTAGACGTCCACGCCACCTCCCCCCGCATCGAGGCGGTTTGGATTTTCTTTCTTTTCTTTTTCTTTTTCTTTTCCTTTCTTCTCTCTTTTTTTTTTCTTTTCTTTATGGCCGGCCCCACCTCCCCATAGGGAGGGGGGCACGGTTTTCAAGAAGGGGGGGCCGGTGGGCCCCCCTTTTTGTGTTCGAGTTGCTGGTCCGGTGGGACCCGTTTGCTTTGGGTCGAGCCATGGCGCGTGATGCGGGCCGTTGTGTGTGGGCCAAGTTTCGCATGCGGGCCGTTGTGTGCAGGTCAAGTTTCGCATGCGGGCCGTTGTGTACGGGCCGAGTTCGCATGCGGGCCGTTGTGTGTGGGCCAAGTTTCGCGTGTGAGCCGTTGTGTGTGGGCCAAGTTTCGCGTGCGGGCCCATTTTGTGTGGGCCGTGTTTCGCATGCGGGCCGTTGTGTGTGGGCCAAGTTTCATGTGCGGGCTCATTTTGTGTGGGCCGGGTTTCGCATGCGGGCCCATCTTATGTGTGCGAGTCGAGTTCAACCCGAAGGCCGTTGAGTGCGAGCCCGTTTTACGTGTGCAAGTCGGGTTCGACCCGTGGGCTAATTTCGATGCCCACAATGATATTGTTCAATCTTTCTTCTTAAGAGTAAGGATGAAAGCTTGTCCAAGTCCAGCACTTATAAGTCTAAAATGGAAAATCAGTTAGGGAAGATGATCACCGTCCTTAGGTTAGACAGAGGAAGTGAATATGAATTCAGAGACTTCACTAAATTCTGTGAAAGACAATGGTGTAATTTATCAGGTTACTGCTCTATATTCCCCTCGGTCGAATGGAGTAGTCGGGAGGAAGAACATGGCCTTAAAGTGTTGGAATTGGATCCACTTATCAGAGTCTCAGCGGAAGCAAAAGATAGATCCAAAAATCATACGGAGTATATTTCATTACAATTAATTCTATAAAACAATCTACATGCAAATCTATGATCTTAACATATGTGCGGACACCCTAGAGGCATACTACGATCTACGAAAGACATACATGCATCTAGTTATGTGTTTAGAATCATCATACCTTATGGATCTATGATCCGGAGAGAACGAAACGATGATAAACCGCACATGAATCGCAAGGGAAGCTGTCGGATAGCACATTGTCCTTTGCGAATTGAGGAATCCTCGAATTCCTACCTCTGAGTGCAATGACTACGAGTCGAAAGAGGAATCTGTTGCGAAGACAATGGCTAGCCGCTAGATCTCCTTCGGAGCCATATGATCTTTCAGTACACCTGAAGAAGAATTTAGGGTCTAGTGTATCTTAACTTGAATATTCTAGGGTAATTGGCAGTCTCATGTATATCATGAACTGCACAAGACCCGATATTACCTGCGATAGGTAGACTTAGTAGATACACTATTAACCTTAATCAAGAGCATTGGGATACTCTAATCCGAGTTTTGAGGTACTTAAAATATATCTTAGATTATGGTATTTTCTATGGTAGGTATCCCGCAGTCCTAGATGGGTACAATGATGCTAATTTGATAACAGATTCATAAAGTACCAAATCCACTAGTGGGTATGTATTTATCCTTGGAGGAGATGCAATTTGTTGAAAAATCATCCAAACAAACATGCATTGCCCGATCCACTATGGAGTCAGAGTTTATTGCCCTAGATAAGGCTAGTGAAGAAGGTGAATGATTAATAAATCTTATTATGGATATTCCCTTTTGACCAAAGTGAATTACTACTGTCCCAATTCATTATTATAGCAAAAGTAGCTATAATGAGAGGTAGGAATAACTCATATAACGGAAAATCACGACATATTCATCATAGACATAAATTGTTCGACTATGTTAAAAGATGGGATAAATACATTGACTATGTTAGGTCAAAAGACAATTTAGCAGATCCCTTAACTAAAGGATTGCCTAGAGAGTTAGTTCTAAATACATCGAGGGGGATGGGGCTAAGGCCTATAAACTAATAAGTCTCTGATAACGGTACTCCAACTTACGTGATTGCAGATCCCAAGAACGAGGTTCTATGGGGAAATAAGTTATTCAACGGACTTGTGGGGGTGCTACCAAACAATTTATCCCTGATGTTGTAGTACGTTCTGTATTGTCGAGAGGCTGAGTTTTAGACTCTTAATACTAACTATAACTGATATACTAGTGGAGTGTCTAGATACATATCATTTTTGATAATAAGCATCTATATAAGTGTAGAAGTGTGAATGCTTCTATAAGAATTGAGGCCAATTCTCAAGACTTAAGTTCATTGCCAGCTAGTAAATCCTGCAGGTCTATACTAAACAAATGTTTAAGTCGAAATACACCTTATGCCTATATATACTTCTCATAAGTACTCCAGATAACTTCTTTTGACTTGATTTTTGATATTTTCATTCTTATGGGGATTGTTACAAAAATTGGTTTTGATAGGAGAATGAAAAAAATCAGTTTTTGTGTTTAGTCCGATATTGCCCGAGGGGAGAAACTTTCATGCATATTTAATAGAACTACCTCCATTGGCCTTTGTTCCTTCTCAAGAGTCATGGCCTAGCCCACCACATGCGCGCACGCCGAGCCGAGCATGGGCTCATGCCGTGGTTGTGGTCGTGGCTCGCGAGCCGCGTGGACGCAAATGGGTTTCCGGATGTATGGGTTCTTTTTGGCCTTGGATTTTTTTTTATTTTTTTATTTCTTGCATTTATTTCTCACATGAAGAGAGTAGTTGACAACCGTTACATGCAGAGAGCAACCATCTCTTCTGCCATTATTGCGAGTCAATGCGTACAATTAGAAAGAGCTGTAACGTATGCATTAACTCGGGTGCATTACTCCTCTGCTCATAACTGGTGGTTAAGGACCCTATTTAAGGATGCCCAAGGATACCTCTCAACACAAACAAAATTTCTTCTTTCTTAAATTTCTGCTGCACTTCTAGAGGACTACGCTGAGTCATGTTGGTGGTCCTTGTCCTTGTTCTAGAGAGAGGGGACTGTTCGTCGTTGTACCCTGAGAAGCTTTCGTTAAGAGGCCGGAGCACACGTTGTCGGCGGTGAATCAAGCTTTCAGGCATCGTGTTCTTCCACGAGACTCGACGTCTTCTTTAATCTGATAAGTTCCATTCACCATCTCTCATCTCCTCCTTATTTTCATATATGTAGATGAACCTTAGGATCCCTAATCCTTAGTCAGCTTGTGTGTTCCCTTACTGCTTGCTAACTAAACCTATTCCACAATTTGGTAGATTGATTTTGATAATAACCATATTATTTCTCCAACAACCATTGTGTGCAAATGCTCGGAGAGGGCTTCACTATCAAAGACGTCAAGCAAGAAAACAATATAACCCTACTCCTCTTCTCCCTCCTTCTAGATTTACACCTTCCCCTTCTAGGGTTCAACAAGTGGAGACCCTAGTAAGCTTCAAACAATTTACCTTCTTGCAAGCTTCGATATGATCTATTCGTCGAATATCGATCCCCCAAAGAAATTTTTTTTCCCTTGTTGAAGAAAAACTCTTCATTTCCCATGCAATGGCAGCACACCAAACTCACCACAACAAAACCTTACAAATAACCCCCTCTTAATTGCCTTAAAATAGAACACTCAAAACAAACTTGGGCCCCTCTACCCGACCGGGTTCGTCCGCATGAAAAACCTGGACGCCCAAGTTGGGCACATGACACTCTGTCTGTTGTTGCTGCCAAGTCTTGACTCCCAGGTCATGCGCACACCGACTGCTGCTGCCAAGAGATGGGAGGGAGTCATGCTCCCTTCCCCCCTTTGGGTCTCCTCTATGGGGATGGAATCTCAACAACATATGCCTTTCAAATTAGCATTGAGGCTTTCCCTCATCATCGAAGGTCAGACACACCCTTCATCCTCCTCTATTTGCTTATTCATTCCTTTTAATTTTGTAGTTTGGTTTCATTGTCTCCATTTGAGTTTTTCTTTTTTGTTTGATTGTAGATTTGTATTTGTTACAGTTGATTCTTTTATAATCTCTGCACACCTTTTACACCAAGAGTGTGGGCTACTAATAAATTATTGCTTCAATGAGGAGGTTGTGGGTTCAATTCCACAATTAGCCAGGAGTATATAGGGAAACTTCTGAGTGGGTTGGTGCGCATTCCCAAAGGGATTAATCCGAGCATGAAGTGGGCCCATTGCCCAAAAGGTTTCGGGAAACTCGCCCATGTCAAAAAAAAAAAAAAAAAAAACCATTACACTATGTTATATAATATTGATCGACTCAATTGCAATTTATGTATTTATGCATTTTTAGGTATTATTTTATCAAAAAGTAAATCGCACTGGAAAGATGGGTGCTACGTTAGGTAGTGGCATTTACCTTTTTTTTCTTGTTCACTTTTCCTCTTTTTGGATATGTTGTGAATTTAGTTGATTGCGCCCCCCCCCCCCCCCCCCCCCCCCCCCCCCACACACACACACACACACACCCACCCACCCACCCAAAACACACAGACACACAGAAAGACAAATGACGTATTGATGAATTTGGAGTTCTATAACTTATGGGCAGTTGTTTCCTATGAACAATAATACTTCGCTGCAACCAAGGTTTTAAATCTCGGTTGATACCGGTACGTACCGATTTTGCCTGGTTCAAGATCGGTACTGCTCTCGATCCCGATATCTAGCATGTACAGGCAGGTATGGTACGGACCGGTACCGACGATTTAAGTTTTTTTTTTTCCTCAACTGTATCTGTCTGTATCGACCGGTACGTACCGACTGGTACATACCGGTTCGGGTCCGACCAATACCGCAATTGATACTGTGATTTTGAACATTGGCTGCAATCACCGATGCAGGAACCTCCTGCATAT
>OX393559.1:31500096-31660096 GCA_947650365.1 Chamaelirium japonicum
ACACTAGATCGCGTGTTAACCGGTCGTCAAAGCCGGTCGGCCCGGTCGAATATGTAATAGCCCTTCCGAGTTCCGACCAGCCTGTGAGCATGATTTAAGGGTTTTTTACAAATCAACTCATATAGTCTTCTCTATTTACAGATAAACTCCTCTCAAGTTGATATTTACATATAAATCCTTTAAAACATCCAATATTTATATATCAACCCCTATAATTAGTTGGCACCCAAAATGACAGAATATTTTTGAAATATACCTTCATTCACCTGTTAGTTTATTAATCTAAAAAGGAAAAACTAATTTATCTATTGTTTTAATTACTTAAATTGATATATCTTCATTGAACAAGGACTTGAGCCAAAACAAACACAGATAGTTTCAATCTAACTTGGACCTAATCTAATGAATTTTCACATTGGACAGATATTTAATGAGTTTAGATAAAATATTAATGATGAAATCGAAAATTTTCTCTCATTTTGGATGCCAACTAACTGCAGGTGTCAATATGTAATGTTTAATGAATTACGAATTTATATGTAAATATCACTTTTGTAGTGATTTATATGTAAATAGAGAAGATAATAGGGTTTGATTTGTAAAAAACCCATGATTTAATCGTGCAGGGGCGCCGCATGCAGGAAGTCCTTTCTGCCAACATTAATTTCCCCCCCCCCCCCCCTCCCTTTCGTTGGATGAACCACCCCTCTCTGACCTGTTGAAAACTTGGAACACAAGGCTCGGCTAATAAGCACAACCGGAAGCTTTCGTGATGGTTAAACGATAACCACTGGAAATTGATGGAATTAAAGTTGAATTTTGATGGATACAGGCAAGGTTGGTGTCATGTTGATTTCTACTTATCGAGAGATCAACACGACAAAGTCCTTGTCGCCGCCGGATGTTCGCTATTTAATTGCTCGCTTTCAGATTCGGACCATTATCGGATCACCGGTTTAAAAACTCCAATCCGTATCCGTTAAGTACGGATCGGATCGGATTCGAAACAAAATCCGGTTCATTAGCATGTCTACACCGATACGGTTGTGATATCGTCTACCGTCGAATCTACACAAGTGCTATCGATTCATGGTACGAGACTCAATGTTTACCCGATTCAGACTGTTATCAGATCATCGGATTAAAATATCCCATCAATATCCAATTTAACCGATCGGATTCGGATCAAAATCGGATCCATTGGCATGTATATTTGTAAGGGTATGAATAAGTAGGTTGTAATTTTCACCATAAAATAAAAGAAAGATACAACCGATTAGAACCAGTCCGGAGGAGGATTCTCACTTCTCAAAGAGAAAAGCTGGCAATGTCAATGCTGGTTTTATTCGTTTGGCGTTCGGGCAATGTCAATATTGTTTTTATCCTTTCGGCGTTCGAGAACTATTCAACGAGGAACAGGATTTGGAGTTCGTATTAGGTTGTTTAAAAGCCGGCAAGTTCGATATAATCGATTAAGCACATAGAGGTACTATACTATGCCTAAAAGAATATGCTTGAGTATTTGTTTATAATTGCCTCCACAGTAATTGAGAAATGCTATTCAGCTCGAAGGTTTTTCCGATTCCGCCCAGCCTGATTGGCGTGGCAGCGTGCAACTGGTGGTGTAAAAGACTTAAATGTCGCTCGTGGGTTTCAGCCACCGATTGCACGCTGGCCACCAATTGCACGCTGCCACATCAATCGGGCCGGCAGAATCGGGGAAAACCTTCGGGCTGAATTGCATTTCTCATGTTAAACATATGGATGCTATGATTGATTTCTCATGTTGTTTGGATATATAATTAACTTTGATGGTTTCTTAACTAAAGAATAATTGGATGATTAGTTCGTATCCAATTATGCATGCGAATTGTTCATATTTTTTTTTTAAAAAATTCCTACGGACAGGAGGGTGCGGCTCAATACTTTCAGTTGGGCTCCTTAAATCAAGAACAACTGCCCCAATAGAAGTCTCATAAATAATGGAGTACTGCTAATAAGTGTACATACTGTGCGACAACTCCGCCAGTCAACCCACGGTGGTGTAGAGCGTCGGCCAGCGCTGAGCCAAGCGGCAATGACTGCTGGCCGGCCGACGCCCCCACACCACGGCTGGTTGGCCCGATGTTTGTTCAAACAGCATGAAGCACTTACCCAGGGCCCGCTCGACCATAAGACCATTAAGGCGGTTGCCTAAGACCACAAGTTGAAAGAAGCTCTACAAGACCTAAAACGTCAAAATAGCTTAAGACCCTATAGAAAAAGGAGCTCAAACCTACTTAGATAGTCTACAACCCCATAGAAAATTAAAAGAAGACTTAGTGATAGATCAATGACAAGAGATCAGTTTAAGGGGAAGGACAAGTAACAAGATGGTGTTGCACCAGGTCTCTCCAGAAAAGGATACTGTGGGTGCAAAAATTATACCGGACCGGACCAGACCTATATGGGTCTGCGCAACGGCCCAAGTAGGCAAGCCCAGGTCCAGGATCAGCGCTACCTCAGTACCGTTACGTCATCACTGCCATATCGAGCACATGCCTCAGCTATAAAAAGACCCCTATGACTTACAAAGAAGGGGTTGGTCAGTTGATCAGATGAAGATGAGATTCTACAGCTAGAGCCAGAGCTCTCTTCTTCATTTGAGTCATTTTTTAGTTGCTTCGTGCAACCCCACTGTATGAAGTTTTTCTCGGCCTGTCGAGAGAATGCTCACCCCTCATTTACTTATATTATAGTAAAGATCATGTGGCACCTCTCTCCAAGAGACGTAGGTCACAAGACCGAACTTTGACAATATTTCTCTGTGTCATATCTCTCTCTCTCTCTCTCTCTCTCTCTCTCTCTCTCTATATATATATATATATATATATATATATATATATATATATATATATATATATATATATATATATATATATATATATATATATATATATATATATATATATATATATATTTCAATCTTTCTAAACCATCAAATTCAATTAAGAATTTGTGAGGTGAGGTCTCTGATCAAAACGACA
Organism: Chamaelirium japonicum; assembly: GCA_947650365.1. Taxonomy (NCBI): domain Eukaryota; kingdom Viridiplantae; phylum Streptophyta; class Magnoliopsida; order Liliales; family Melanthiaceae; genus Chamaelirium; species Chamaelirium japonicum. The sequence goes on from OX393559.1 coordinate 31,503,123, forward strand.
CGAAATTTTTTTCCATAATATTTGACGTCATCTGTGGGATGACCTTTAGAGGTTCTATCCATACCTCTACCAACTCCTACTCAATTTGTGATGACGAGCCACAAGTCCTTCTTCAAGTCTATTTCAACATCTTCATCATTCCGACATCAATGCGCTCGATGGTCAAGGCGGTTGCTGATCGGACAAACGATGTATTGGTCGAAGACGATCAAGAAATCTCCGTAGAAACTAACCGAAGGCATGTTCAAGAGCGACTAGGGCCGCAGGCAGCAATCCGGAAGGCCGTAGCAATCAGCAGGAACCATCATCCCCAAGGCGTCGACAAGGCAATGAGCATATCACTGAAGGGGATAAGGGTCCAACAACATACCAAATTTCAGCAGCTAACTTCCAGCTGCTGAACCACCTTAAGAAGAACATGGCCCTTGAGCAAGAGAGGGACTCCCTGAGGAAGGCAGCTGAGAAAGCGAGGGTTGTGGTCCACAACACTCTCATCGCTGATGAAGAACCACCAAGGACTCAATCTTCTGAAACAAACACATGAGCATCGTACCAAAAGACGTCAAACATCCACACAAGCACTAATACAAACGGTATGGGATCACTTGGACGTTGATGACGCGCCAAGCCACCGCCGAGAAAGGTCACCTGAGTCAACGGGGTCCACTAAACACCCCATTCACTCATGTGCGAGTGTAGTAGATACTATTGAGTTACTCAACCGACGAAGGCGAACCACCGATGTGGGACGCCACCATTAAAACCACATGCTGTTAATCGCTTCGGCGGGGTCTCTGCATCTCGAGGTGGTCGCAACCCCATTTCTTGTGGGTTGGCGAACACCGAGCCTACCAAAGTTCAATTACATCAAGGGAGACCCTGCTCTTCACATCCTGGCCTTTAAGCAGGCTATGACGCCATACGAGTATGAGAACCACATCCTATGCCATATATTTGCAGGAAGCCTCGAGGGACCTGGCCTCGATTAGTACCACATGCTACCTACCGATGCAGTAGTCACATTCGAAGAGTTGGCAAAATTTCTTATGGATCGTTACCGGCTGAACTTGAAGCTGGAAAAGAAGCTGGGCACACTCTACCAGCTGAAGATAGGCTCCGATAAGTCCCTAAGGAGCTTCATGACGAGGTTCCGTAACGAGCATTCCTAGCTCACCGGCCGGTCCCAAAATGAGGAGGCTATTATGCTGGCATTCCAAAACGCTATCCGGTCAGAGCTCTACACTTACACTGACTTCATCCGGCATCCTCCCGGTTCCTTTGAGGTAATTGTGGGTGCAAAAATTATACCGGACCGGATCAGAGCGGCATGTGCCCGCGCAATGGCCTAAGTGGGTAAGCCCGCCTGGGTTCATGGGTTCACTCTACGGGGCTCGCGGATCAAGCCCTCCCCCTTATTGGGCCCGAACAACGGCCCAATAAGGGCCCAGCAAAGAGGCCCAGAACCAGTGCCACGTCGTCATCGCCACGTCTTCACTGCCATATCGGGCACGTGCCTACGCTATAAAAGGACCCCCAAGGCATCCAGGAAAGAGGTTGGTCATTCAATCAAAGGAAGAGAGGATCCCAGAGCAAGTGCTAGAGCTCAATTCTCTCCTTCTTGTTTCTCTTCTAGTTGCTCCGCGCAACCCCCACTGTACGAAGCTTCTCTTGGCCTGTCAAGAGAATGCTCACCCATCATTTACTCAAATTATAGTGAAGATCAGGTGGCACCTCTCGCCCGGAGACATAGGTCGTAAGACCGAACTCCGTCACCAATCCTTGTGTCATCACTCCCTACTCTCTTTATCTACTCTCCCATCTCTCTAACTCTACAAACCATCAAATTCAATCAAGGATGTGGGGTGGGATTCTCGATCAAGGCGGCTCGGAAATTTCCCCCCACAATCTTTGGCGCCGTCTGTGGGATATCGATAGAGGTCTTACCCACACCTCTACCGACTCCTATTCAACTTGTGGTGACGAGCCACAAGTTCTCCTCCAAATCAACCTCAACGCCTTCATTACACCGATATCAACACGCTCGATGGTGAAGGCTAGCACCAACCCACCAAAGGCGGGTACTGAACGAACAAACGATATGCTGATTGAAGAAGAACAATAAGTCTCGATTGCAACCAACCGAAGAAATGTTCGGGAGCGGCTGGGGTCGCAAGGCAGCCATCCAGAAGGGCATAGTGATCGGCGAGACCCGTCATCCCCGAGGCGTCGATCTGGAAAAGAACACGCTATTCAAGGAAGCGAGCCTCAGGCTACATACGAGATCTCGGCTGCTAACTTCTAGTTGCTAAATCTCCTCAAGAAGAATGCGGCCCTCGAACAAGCGAGGGATTCCCTAAAGAAGGCGGCTGAAAGAGCAGGGTTGTGGCCCACAACTCTCTAGCTACTGATGAAGACCAACCAAGGACTCGCCCAGCCGTGAGTCATCATCTTGAAAAACCACATGTGCCGCGTATCGAGATGCGTCAGGTATCCACACAAGCACCAAGGCAAACGGTGTGAGATCGCCTCGACGTTGACGGTGCACCAAGCTATCGCGGAGAAGGATCACCTTAGTCAACAGGGTCCACTGGTCGTTCTATCCCTTCGCACACGAAAGAAACAGATGCCCACGAGCTGCTCAACCGACTAAGGCACATTGCCGACGTGGGATGCCGCCATCAAAACCGTAGGCAACTAATCACCTCGGTGGGCCATTGTATCCCAAGGTTCTTGCAACACCATTTCCTATGGGTTGGCGAACACCGAGCCTGCCAAAGTTCAACTGCATCAAGGGAGACCATGCTCTCCATATCCTAGCCTACAAGCAGGCCCTGATGCCCTACGAGTATGAGAACCATGTTCTTTGCCGTATGTTTACGGAAAGCTTCGAGGGACCTACCCTCAACTGGTACTACACACTGCCTACCGGTACGGTGACCATATTCAAAGAGTTGGCTGAACTCTTCATGGACCATTACCGGCTAAACTTAAAGCCAGAAAAGAAGCGTGATACACTCTACCGGCTGAAGATGGGCTCCGACGAGTCTCTAAGGAGCTTCACAAAGAGGTTTCATAATGAGCACTCTGAGCTCGCCTGTCGGTCCCATAATGAGGAGGCCATCATGCTGGCATTCCATAATGCTGTCCGGCCAGAACTCCACGTCTACATCGACTTCATCCGACATCCTCCCAGTACCTTGGAGACAATGTTCAAGCGCGTACGGTGGGAGATAGAGGTGGAAGACAATCAGCAGGCCAGAAGACTATGCGAGCCTCGCGAGTCTCGTGACTCCCGACATAAGAAAGATAATGAAGCTTCGAATGAAACACGCTACATGAAGTCTGCCCATGCTGCGTCCGACCAAAAGGCTCAGGCCAAAAGGTACAATGTAGATCCGAAAGCCCCTCCAGCAGAAAAGAGGCAAACTCCAAGGGAGCAAAGGGTGTTCACTGAGCTGAACACTTCCATTGAAGACATCTTCGCCTACTTGCAGAATGAGCTTTTTTGCAAGTGGCCACAGCCTCTCCCTCCAAATTCTGACCAGGCGGGAGATACGACAGCCTACTGTGAGTTTCATTGCAGCCATGGCCACCCAACCTCTACATGTCGAAAGCTAAAGCATCACATCGAAGACCTGATCCAAGAAGGGCGGCTCGATGGCTACCTCACTAATAAGGAACCAGGTCGAGAGTAGGAGAGGCAGCAGCAGTAGAGAAAAAAAGTCAATATAATATATGGATGCATAATCGTAACGTCCGCTGGGCAACTTCTGAAAAAGTGTAACCGCTACTTTGTTGTATCAATAAAGTATCTCTTTTTCTCAAAATCAAATCTCTCGAAGTTCGATTCCACCATGTTAAGGCATAAAAAAAAAAAAAAAGGTTCCTGGCAACCCAGGTCAACCGAAGACCTTCGATTCCGCCCATTCAAGTCGGAAGCTTGAAGGCAATTCGGCTACGCCCTCTCGAGGCTAAAGTCCGATAAAAAGGCTCATGGTAACCCAAGTCAACCAAAGACCTTCGATTCCGCCCATTCAAGTCGGAAGCTCGAAGGTAAGTCGGCTATGCCTTCTCGAGGCTAAAGTCCGATAAAAAGGCTCTTGGCAACCCAGGTCAACCAAAGACCTTCGATTTCGCCCATTCAAGTCAGAAGCTTGAAGGCAATTTGGCTACGCCCTCTCGAGGCTAAAGTCCGATAAAAAGGCTCCTCGCAACCCAGGTCAACCAAAGACCTTCGATTCCGCCCATTCAAGTCGGAAGCTCGAAGGCAATTCGGCTATGCCCTTTCAAGGCAAAGATCTGATAAAAAGGCTCCTGGCAACCCAGGTCAATCAAAGACCTTCGATTCCGCCCATTCAAGTCGGAAGCTCGAAGGCAATTCGGCTACGCCCTCTCGAGGCTAAAGTCCAATAAAAGGCTCCTGGCAACCCAGGTCAACCAAAGACCTTTGATTTTGCCCGTTCAAGTCGGAAGCTCGAAGGCAATTCGGTTACGCCCTCTCGAGGCTAAAGTCCGATAAAAAGCTCCTGATAACCGAAGTCAATTAAAGACCTTCGATTCCACCTATTCAAGTCGGAAGCTCGAAGGCAATTCGGCTACGCCCTTTCAAGGCGAAAGTCAGATAAAAATGCTCCTGACAATCCAGGTCAAGCTAAACTATCAACTATACTTATCCGAGGCGATGAGAATAAGTCCAAGGCAGACGTCGCCGCTTTGACATGCACCAAGTTCAAGGAGACATCCTTGGCACTCGAAGACAAAGTCCGAGGCGACCAACACCTTGGCACTCAACAAGCACAAGGCCCAACCCTTGGCACGCGAAGACAAAGTTCGAGGTGACCAATGCCTCGGCACTCTACAAGCCCAAGGCCCAGTCCTTGGAACTCGATGACAAAGTCCGAGGCGACCAATGCCTTGGCACTCAACAAGCAGCCTCCCCCTCGGTTTCGCACAAAAACCGAGTGGGGAGGGGGTGACGGTACACCATCAACAGCACAACTCTCAATTTCTCAGAAAACCGAGAGGGGGTGTGTGTCGGCATCAACAAGCAGCCCCCCCTTGTTTTCGCACAAAAACCGAGTGGGGAGGGGGTGATGGCACACCATCAGTAGCACAACTCTCGGTTTCGTCAGAAAACCGAGAGGGGGTGTGTGTCGGCATCAACAAGCAGCCCCCCCCTCGGTTTCGCACAAAAACCAAGTGGGGAGGGGGTGACGGCACACCATCAGCAGCACAACTCTCAGTTTCGTCAGAAAACCAAGAGGGGGTGTGTGTCGGCATCAATAAGCAACCCCGCTCGGTTTCGCACAACAACCGAATGGGGAGGGGGTGACGGCACACCATCAACAACCCCCAATCGGTTTTATTAGAAAACTGAGAGGGGGTGTGTGTCGGCATCAACAAGCAGCCCCCTTCCTCGGTTTTGCATAAAAACCGAGTGGGGAGGGGGTGACGGCACACCGTCAGCAGCATAACTCTCGGTTTCGTCAGAAAACCGAGAGGGGGTGTGTGTCGGCATCAACAAGCACCCCCCTCGGTTTCATCAGAAAATCGAGAGGGGGTGCGTCGGCATCAATAACAATCTACCTCTTGGTTTCGTCAGAAAACCAAGAGGGCGGTGCTCGACGTCATCCAAACCTATTAGTCAACTCGATTCAAGTGTCATCCACACACAATGATCATTGAAAGACGAAGAGCTATCTTCCATTGGGTCGGTTGGATAACATCTTATCCAAACCTATTGATTTGCTTGTACAAACTTCACAAAAAAAAATCCCCCTTTCTCATCAGGGGTGAGCACGCGGTAACTGTTGCGTCATCACTGGGGCTCGACTGCAGTCCCTAGTGAACGCAGTAACTAGGTGCAATTGGGTGTCGGACAGAACGGATGAGTTACCACGTGCCAAGACATCTTTAAGACGCTAGTCTAAAACCCGGCCGGCGCGCTTTTAAGAGTCATCTCTCTATAAAGGTGAATACCGGAAAAGTTACTCATCAAGGTGAATAATGTTTCACGTCCACTTTGACCATTTTTTCGGTGCCTACACAACGGCACCTTATACGCATTCATCCGACATGCGTATGAAAAGTTATGACTGTCTGAAGACTTCGAGACTCTTATCTCCAAAGTAAGGCATTAGGAGAGTTACACGTCAACGCACGCCGGGTTCGCCCTTCTGTGTCAGCACAATACCGCCGTCCTGGACGCCCGCATGCATCCCTTCACCTGCACGTGATCCTCCACATGGCAGCAACGAACCCAGGGGGGAGATCCGACTTCTCTTCAACCGGCATGTCCTCGGCGACACCGGCGAGGGGGACAGGTCCTCGACGCAAAGGCTCTCTTGTGCAGACACCGCCCACGGCTCTCTCTCTGACTCGCACCCGGCTCCCTCTCCCACTGGCGCATGGGTCCGCCCACCGCTTGCGTGCGACCCGGCCTTCCTTTCGGTTCGCATTGATCTGCAGCAATCCGGCTCTACAGCACTCGCCACAACAATGGAGGACTCTTTCATACCCTCAACTTGGCTTGCAAAGCTCCTCGCTCAGGGCAAATCCTTCCCCCGCATCTGCACGCCCTCCAAGCGGCGGCGGCCGTCTTTGACGACGCCAACTCGTCCACGTGAGACGCTAGCCCGTGGTTCTCTCCATGCAGTGCGATGCCAACTCCTACACGCGAGCAACCGCACTCCATCACGCTGCATGATGCCTACTCCTCCATTCGAGCCTCTCCTCGTAGCCGACCGAGATAACACGGAGGGGGTCAGACGAACCGAGCCCCCTCCCATCGCGCGCGCATCACTCCTTGCAATGCCCCACGGTGCGCACCTACACTCGCAGCGACGGACCAAGAGAAGTCGCTCGCAATCCCTGGAGGAGGGCTTGCGACTAGGGCACCTGATCCCAGGGCCAGGCTCCAGGATCTAGAGGAGGAACGGCTCACGATCGTAGAGGGATCGATGGGTCACGAGGTTTTCTCATCCAAATACAAACGTGCGAGGTTCTCTCACCGCTGACGCTCGCGCGCGAGGTTCTCTCACCGAAAGACAGACGCTACAAGCGACAGTCGCCCCCTCACTTAGCCACGGACGCTCACTTCCTCGTGAGCGCTCCTTCACGCAGCAACGGTCAGGCTAACGGGCTGGTGCGGACACGGGCGGACAACGCTGATCCACGCGGGCTGAGGTAGGCGCCGGTTGACGCGAGACCCACACGCCCCAGCCTCCTTCGCGATCTTCAGAGAAGAAGGGAGGGGTCCGACCCGTCTCCCGTGCTCGCCTCCGTTGCGCTGCAGAGAAGAGAGGAGGGGGCGTCGCGCACCATGAGAACCAAAGCCGTGAACCCGCGCCGACCCCTACACCGGCCATCGCACGCTCCACCTGCTGCTCCTCATGCCCTTGCTGCCCCGGCACCGCACCCGCGCCGACCCCTACACCGGCCATCGCCGGCTCTCGTGCCGGCTTAAACATGCCTGAGCCGCCTCGCCGCGCCTCCTGCACACGCCGGGCTCGTGCCTGGCCCGATCGCCCGACACCGTCGGCCGTCTCCGTGCTATCCTCTGCTCCACCGGTCTCCACACCAAAGCACGCCGGCCACCACTTGCACACCGGACCCCGACTCATCGCGCCATCACTGCTGTTGCTGCCGACCTCCATGCTGCTGCTGTACCATGAGAACCAGAGCCCGAACAAAAAGCAAACAAACACAGACGGAAACAAAAAAAAAAACAAAGAAAAGGAAAGAGAGAGAGACAAAGGAAAGAGAGAGAGAGGACGCTGCTCTCTTACGTGAATGAAAATCAAAGAAAGGAAAGAGAGAGAAAGAAAGGAAAAAGAGAGAGAGAGAGTGATGCTGCTCTCACAGAAAAGCAAGGAGTCTCAGCATCCTCTCGGTCGGGAAAAGGCAAAAGGGTCTCGGTACCCTCTCGGTATCCTCTCGGTCGGGAAAAGGCAAAAGGGTCTCGGTACCCTCTCGGTATACTCTCGGTCGGGAAAAAGCAAAAGGGTCTCAGTATCCTCTCGGCATCCTCTCGGTCGGGAAAAGGCAAAAGGGTCTCGGTACCCTCTCGGTATACTCTCGGTCGAAAAATACACTAATTTTTCGAGAACGCCTCCTTGCAAAACCGAGACTTTTTGGCTCGCACCAAAAGGGTCTCGGTGTCGGCAGAAGGCAAAGGAGTCTCGGCATCCTCTCGGTCGGTAAAAGGCAAAAGGGTCTCGGTACCCTCTCGGTATCCTCTCGGTTGGAAAACATACTGCTTTTTCGGAAACGCCCACTTGCAAAACCGAGACTTTTGGGCTCGCGCCAAAAGGGTCTCGGCATCGGCAGAAGGAGACTCTGCTAATACGAACCGCAACACCGACGACCCTTGCCAACCATGCCAGAATCCTAAGGCGTTTGCACCTTGGAATCCCAGCCGACCCCGAGGGTCCTGATCCGACTGGGAGGAGGTAACTGTGGGTGCAAAAATTGTACCGGACCGGATCAGAGCGGCATGGGCCCGCGCAATGGCCCAAGTGGGTATTCATGGGCCCACTCTACGGGGCTCGCGGATCAAGCCCTCCCCCTTATTGGGCTCGAACAACGGCCCAATAAGGGCCCAGCAAGGAGGCCCAGAACCAGTGCCACGTCGTCATCGCCATGTCTTCACTGCCATATCGGGCACTTGCCTACGCTATAAAAGGACCCCCAAGGCATCCAGGAAGAAGGTTGGTCATTCAATCAGAGGAAGAGAGGATCCCAGAGCAAGTGCTAGAGCTCAATTCTCTCCTTCTTGTTTCTCTTCTAGTTGCTCTGCGCAACCCCCACTGTACGAAGCTTCTCTTGGCCTGTCAAGAGAATGCTCACCCATCATTTACTCAAATTATAGTGAAGATCAGGTGGCACCTCTCGCCCGGAGACGTAGGTTGTAAGACCGAACTCCGTCACCAATCCTTGTGTCATCACTCCCTACTCTCTTTATCTACTCTCCCATCTCTCTAACTCTACAAACCATCAAATTCAATCAAGGCTGTGGGGTGGGATTCTCGATCAAGGCGGCTCGAAAATTTCCCCCCACAATAATGTTTAGGTGTATACAGTGAGAGATAGAGGTGGAGGATAATTAGCGGACCAGAGGACTTCGTAGCCGTGCGACTTCCGACACAAGAAGGCAGACGAAGCCTTGAAGGAACCACACTACAAGAAGTCTACCAATGCCGTGTCCGCCCAGAAGGTATCGGCCAAAAGGCATAATAAAGATCCAAAGGCCCCTCCAGCAGGGAAGAAACGAACTCCGAGGGAGAAAAGGGTGTTAACTGAGATGAACACCTCGATTGAAGCCATTTTTGCCTACTTGTAGAACAAGTCCTTTTGCAATTGACCGCAGCCTCTCCATCCAAATTCCGACCAGATGAGGGATTCGACAGCCTACTACGAGTTCCATCGCAGCCACGACCACCTAACCTGTACCTGCCGGAAGCTAAAGCATCACATCGAAAACCTGATCCAAGAAGGGTGACACGACGGCTACCTTGCCAACAAGAAACCAGGCCGAGAGAAGGAAAGACATCATTAGTAAGGAAGAGAGTCAGCGTGCTACGTGGATGCAGAATCGCAAATGGTGTTCATGTATACCTGCATCGGCAAGCACCCTTCGGCAAAGAGGTTGAGCACCTGGAAAGACAAATTTACTACGTCCGCCGGGCAGCCTCCGAAAAATTATAATAAAAAATTTGGTTTATCAAAAAAATGCCTCTTTTCTTGAAGTTAAAATCTCTCAAAGTTCTATTCCGTCCGTTCAAGGAACCTAAATCCTCCTGGCAATCCAGGTCAACCAAAGACTTCGATTCCGCTCATTCAAGTCAGAAGCTCGAAGCAAAATTAGCTACGCCATCTCGAGGCTAAAGTCTGATAAAAAGGCTATTGGTAACCTAGGTCAATCAAAGACTTTGATTCCGCCCATTCAAGTTGGAAGCTCGAAGCAAAATAAGTTTTGTCATCTTAAGGCTAAAGTATGATAAAAAGGCTCCTGGCAACCCACGTCAACCAAAGACTTTGATTCCGCCCATTCAAGTCGGAAGCTCGAAACATAATCGGCCATGCCCTCTCGAGGCTAAAATCCGATGAGAAGGCTCATGGTAACTCAGGTCAACCAAAAACTTTAATACCGCCCATTCAAGTCGGAAGCTCGAAGCATAATCGGCTATACCCTCTCGAGGTTAAAGTCTGATGAAAAGGATCCTGGCACCCAGGCTATGCCCTCTCGAGGTCAAACTAAGCCTTTGATTCTGCCAGTTCAAGTGGAAGCTTGAAGCAAAATTGGCTACGCTCTTTCAAGGCTAAAGTCCGATAAAAAGGCTCCTGGCAACCCAGGTCAAACTAAGCCTTCAATTTCGCTAGTCCAAGTCAGAAGCTCGTAGCAACATTGGCTACGCCCTTTCAAGGCTAAATTCCGATAAAAAGGCTCTTGGCAACTAAGGTCAACCAAAGACTTCGATTCTGTCCATTCAACTCGGAAGTTCGAAGCAAAATCAGTTACGCCCTCTCCAGGCTAAAGTTCGATGAAAAGGCTCCTGACAACCCAGGTGATCAGTGCATAAATACGCTGTATTTAAGCCATCAACTAATGCTAAATTATGAAAATTAGCCTTCAAATGATCTGATTACTTGTATCTCAATGATCTACAAAAAAAAACCTCAAGAGCAAAGAATATATCAAAAATCGAACCTAGCAAACAAAGTCACTAAAGGCAGTCTCCAGAAAGACAACGTCCGAGGACAACCCCATGTGCAACCGGGCAAACAGATGGTTTGCGTTCCCCGAACGATCGATCGTGAGGCCCGATCGATCGGAGAGGGCCCCGCTCTGCAGATAGAGAGTTTCAAACTTTCGATCGATTGGCCGCGAGGCCCGATCGATTGAAGATTCTGCCTTTCTGCAGACAGAGCCTTTGCTATGTCCGATCGATCGGTCGCGAGGCCCGATCGATCAGAAGCGCCTATCCAAGTCCCGCAACAACCTAGATTGGATGATCCAGATTTATCATGGGAGAACTATAAATCGCATACGTTCGAAGCCCTATTTATCCGCGTCTCGCATGAAGAAATAGAGCCGACTATTAATCTGATTTTGGTTCCGAAGTTTGCAATCTCAAGAGGAAGGTGAAAAGAAGAAGAAGAAGAACCGCCATGAATCCATGCTCGCTCTCCATCAACCTCCATGCCGTCATCCCCACCATGAGCATCTAGTCTTTGTCTAGGGTTTTGGATGAAGCCCTAGCCATTTTTAGTTTTCTTATGCATAATTAGGGTTTTGTAATTCTATTTGGGGAATAGCTTGACAAGAACTTTATTAATCATAATCTCTAGATTTTTCTTTTCGATTCTGAATGTTTCAATGTTAATCTTTATTGATTGGATGAACCAAATCTTCTTGTCTTGCTCTGCACTTTACGTCCCTTTCATCTCGCAAGAGATGCGCCATGCCTCGAAAGAAGGCACATGCTCTAAAAAAACGGACCATGCTAAACTAAGATGGCGCATGCCATGTGTGTGATGGTAGGTACTTTTAGCTTTAATTGTCATTCTTTTGTAAAATGAGTTCTGCTAAAGGGAGACGGTCCGTTCCCTAAAAGGATGGACCGTGCCGACTGAAAATAACTCTTGCCGTCAAAGATAATGATCCCCGTTGAACTCTATTACGACCTTCATCGTAATGAATCAAAACGCCCCATTAGAAAGAGCAAACCCTAATTGGTATAATTAGGCTAAACAATGGTTAGTGGTGGATTCTCCGCCCTAGATTCTCTCTTTGATCTACTTCGTTTAAATTAATTGCTTAGCATTAGTTTTAATTAAGTTTACAATAATCAAACAACTTCTTCTCCCTAATTGCTTTAATTCTTCAAATTAAATAATAGTTACCAATTCACAATCCCTGAAGAACGAAACCAATATTTAACCCTTACTGCAAATGATTCGGACATAAGATTTCATCCATTCAAGTCGAAAGCTCGAAGTAAAATTAGTTACGCCCTCTCGAGGCTAAAGTCTGATGAAAAGGCTCCTGGCAACCCAGGTCAACCAAAGACTTCGATTCCGTCCATTCAAGTCGGAAGCTCGAAGCAAATTGGGCTACATCTTCTCGAGGATAATGTCCGATAAAAGGGCTCCTAGCAACCCAGGTCATCCGAAGACTTCAATTCTGCCCATTCAAGTCAGAAGCTCGAAACAAATTCGGCTATGCCAACTTGAGGCTAAAGTCCGATAAAAAGCCTCCTAGCAACTTAGGTTAACCAAAGACTACGATTCCGCCCATTCAAATTGGAAGTTCGAAGTAAATTCGGCTACGCCCTCTCGAGGTTAAAGTCTGATAAAAATACTCCTAGCAACAAAAGACTTCGATTCTGCCTATCCAAGTTAGAAGCTCATAGCCAAAACGGGATAAAAAGGCTCCTGACAACCCAGATCAACCAAAGGCTTCGATTCCCCCCATTCAAGTCAGAAGCTCGAAGTAAAAATGAGATAAAAAGGGTCCTGGAAATCTAGGTCAATCTAAGCTGTCAATTGTACTCATCCGAGGCGATGAGAATAAGCCCAAGGTCCTGCCTTTAGCACTCGAAGACAAATTCCGAGGAGACCAATGCCTCGGCACTCTATAAGCCCAAGGTCCAGCCCTTTGCACTCGAGTACAAAGTTCAAGGCGATCATCGCCTCGACATTTAACAAGCCCAAGTCCCTGCCATTGGCACTCAAATACAAAGTATGACGCAACCAATGCCTCGGTACTCTACAAGTCCAAGGCCCTACCCTTGGCACTCGAAGACAAAGTCTGAGGCGACCAATGACTTGGCACTCTACAAGTCCAAGGCCCTGCCCTTGGCACTCGAAGACAATGTTCGAGGCGATCATTGCCTCGGCATTCGACAAACCCAAGGCCTTGCCCTTGGCACTCGATGACAAAGTTCGAGGCGATCATCGTCTCGGCATTCGACAAACCCAAGGCCCTGCCCTTGGCACTCGAAGACAAATTCCGGTACAGAAGTCACCATCTCGGCATGCACCAAGTACAAGGAGACAACCTTGGCACTCGAATACAAAGTCCAAGGAAGGTGTCACCGCCTCGAAATACACCAAGTCTAAGGAGACAACCTTGGCACTTAAAGACAAAGTCTGAGGCAGACGTCGCCGCCTCGGTATGCAGTAAGTCCAAAGATTCATCATTGACACTTAAAGATAAAATCCGAGACTCCATCGCCGATGTCTTGCCACTTGAGCAAAAGTCCAAGCTTACTGTCTTGGCAAGCAATGACAAAGTCCGAGACCAATGTATCGACATTTGATCGAAAATCCAAGCTTAGTCTTGTTACTCGGGTCCAAACACTAGATTGTTACCGATCATCACCTTCTCTCGACGGCTGACGGTTCCAAACTAGTCAGGAGGTGGTCATTCCAACTCTGTCAGCACACTCTACCCTCCGTGTCATGGCATTCAAAGCAACAGATAGTTGGTATGCAATCGATCGACCGACATCAACGGAACATCCGACAACGACCGATCGACCAAAGTTTAATATTTTGTGAGAGATGCCGCAATAATAATCCATCCCCTGGACCGTCATCGACTTGTAGCAACCGATCGATCAATCATTGGCTGGGGGTCGCACATGTCCACCCACGCACTCATTGCCTAATGAATATCGTCAGACTTTGATATTCACCAATTAAAGGCGACTATACAGATATGCCAAATCACACTTAAGCCCGATCAGAGAATTGTACTTGCAAACAAGGGACATAGCTATACAATTTCAATATAGGGAGCCTCTCCAACTAGATAGAGATCAAGATACCATTACTTATCAGTCAATCCGATTCAAGTGGCATTTGCACAAAAGGATCATTCAAAGATGAAGAGCCATCTTCCTTTGGGTTGGTTGAATAGCATCTCATCCAAACCTATTGAGTTGGCTGTACAAACTTCACAAGTAAAGATCCTCCCTTTCATCTGGGGATGGGCCCGCGATAATTACCACGTCATCATCTGGATCCGACTGCAGTCCTTAGTGAACACAGTATCTAGGTGTAGTTGGGTGTCGAACAGTGATGGATGAATTATCGCGAGTTGATGCGTTTTAGAGAAGCTAGCCGAAAACCTGGCCGACTCGATCTTTAAAATCACCTCTTATGAGGATGAATATCGAAAAAGCCACACGTCAAGGTATACCATGCTTCACGTTCATTTTGTTCGGTTTTTCAGCACCGATGCAACGACACCTTATACGCATTCATCTAACGTGCGTATGAAAAGTTACAACTGTCAAAAGATTTTGAGGTCATTTTCTTTGAAGATAGGCATCAGTTATGCTACATGTCAAAGGGTACGATGTTTCATGTCCACTTTGGCTAGTTTTTTAGTGCCACCACAGTGGCACCTTATACGCATCGATCCGACGAATGTATGAAAAGTTACGGTTGTCGGAAGCTTTCGAGACCTTTCCCTTCGAAGACTAGCATTAGAGAAGTTACAGGGCAACGAAGCTCACGCCTTCCAACTGGTTAGCTGCGCGCCCAACCCACAACAGGCCAAATTTCGTGCGTGCTTGCTCCTGGTGACAACTGATTGGAACGACGATGGGGGAGGGGGGGTATTCTCCTTGCACTTACATAATCAATTAAGCGGTGATGGCGACAACTCCAAGGGGATCCAACTCTCTCCCCTACGCGTACTCCATCGCACATCGACGATAACGACCCCACGGGGGGGGGGGGGGGGGGGGGGGGGGATCTCCCTCTCTTCTCCTGTTGTGCGGGCAACCGTGGAGGAGGGGGAGGCTCGATCGGTTTTCCCCAAGCCCCAAAACCGATCAGCGTGGCATCCAACTTGCGACTAACCTCTACACCTCGATTCGGAGCCTACGGACCGATCTTCCTAGATCCTACGAACCCATCGGTGCCGATTCCCAAACCAACGAGCCAATCCATCTCAAGCCAGCTCGGGGGGGGGGGGGGGGGGGGGGGGTTCGAACGGATCGCATCCACCCCCCCACGCATGTACCACACGTCGTGCAGCCGACAGATGGGAGGAAGAGCCAGGGATTTGATAGCACGACCTGCCTAATAGTGGGCAGATGCTTTGCCACTAAGTTGTGACCTTGTTCCTCTTTCCACCGAACCCGGTTGTGATTCCTATAACAGACAATAGCCTTTTCCTCGAACGAGTCCCAGCAATATCCAATGAAAACTTTGCGACGAAGCCCACTTGCCTTGCCGCAGCCAACTCCGTCTCAAGAGCCGATAATTCCTCGCACTGATCCCTGCAAGCTACCAACCTTAGCGAATAAAAGCAACTCACACAACAGAATGCCCTCACCGCTGTCGTCGGTCATCCGATTGAGTTCTTTGATGAGATAAACCCTGTCCCGCGTCCTTCTAGAGCCAGTTGGCGACATAGAGGGAGGCCACGGTGGCGAGCATTGCGAGCACCAAAGAAATCTGGGATCAGGGAGGCAAGGCTGGTAGGCGGTTGCTCGATCCTCGACTCTGTATTGTTGTCGCGTTATTACCCTCTTTTCGATCGGGAAGGGGAGGGGGAGGTCCGACCCTCCCCACGCATCCGAAGTGTGGCACACTGAAGCATGATAGAATTCAGTCAGAAAAATTATATCTAAAACGTGCATCCTGAAGCATGGTACACCGAAACATGGTAAAATTCAGCCAAAAAAACTAAGTCTGTAACATGCATCCCAAAGCGTGGCACACCGAAGTATGGTAGAATTCGGCCAGAAAAACTAAGTCCGAAATACATATCCCGAAGCGTGGCACACCAAAACATCGTAGAATTCAGCTAGAAAAATTAAGTTCAGAATGCACATCCCAAAGCATGGCAGAATTCAGCTGGAAAAACTAAGTCTAAAACACACATCCCGAAGCGTGGCACATCGAAGCATGATAAAATTCAACTGAAAAAAGTAAGTTCAAAATATGCATCCCGAAACGTGGTATGCCAAAGTATGGTAGAATTCAGTCGAAAAAACTAAGTCTAGAATGCGCATCCTGAAGCGTGGTACACCGAAGCATTGTAGAATTCAGCCGAAAAAATTAAGTCTGGAACGCGCATCCTGAAACATGGCACACTGAAGCATGGTAGAATTTAACCGAAAAAACTAAGTTCAGGAAGTCTACCGCCTTGACCCGTGCCTAAATTGACAGCTCTGGTAGTTCGAGCCTACTGACCCCATAGCACCGAGGAATGCCCGAGCTCGAGCTACATAACGCAGCGGGAGCTTCTTTGCACCTGGAGATCCTAGCTGACCCACATAACCTTGACCCAACTGGGAGGGGGTAACTGTGGGTGCAAAAATTATACTGGACCAGACCAGACCCACATGGGCTCACACAATGGCCCAAGTATGCAAGCCCAGATCTAGGATCAGTGTCACCTCAGCACCGCCACATCATCACTTCCATATGGAGCACATGCTTCAGCTATAAAAGGACCCCTATGGCTAACAGAGAAAGGGTTGGTTAGTTGATCAGAGGAAGAGGAGATTCTAGAGTAAGAACCAAAGTTCTCTATTTTCTTCGAGTCATCTTCTAGTTGCTACGTGCAACCCCACTGTATGAAACTTCTCCCGGCCTGTCGAGAGAAAGCTCACCTCTCATTTACTCATATTATAGTGAATATCAGATGACACCTCTCACCCGGAGACGTAGGTTGAAAGACCGAACTTCAACAATAACTCTCTATGTCATCTCTCTTTCTCTTATAATTTCAATCTCTTTAAACCATCCAATTCAATTAAAAGTTGTGTGGTGAGGTCTTCGATCAAGACGATATGAAAATTTCTCCCACAAATGCAGCTGGAGCAGGTCCCATACGTGACTTTTATCCCCATTTAATGACCAAACTGCCCCTTGGTGTATGCCCCTCCGTCCTTGTCGCTATAGAGCTTAACCCACGGATTGCTATAGTGATTTCACTGTAGTATTTTTTTTTAAAAAAAAAACTAGATTAAAAAAATTGCTACAGTGAAATCATTATAGCAATTGTTACTTAATTCGATGATAAAGAGTAACAATTTGCGATTGTTACTCTTTATTACCGAATTGAGTAACAATTGTTATAGTGATTTCACTGTAGCAAGGATAATAAAAAACAACAATTGCTATAGTGGTAGCAAAGAGTAATAATTCGGTGATAAAAGAGTAACAATTGCTACAACGATTTCACCGTAGCGATTTTTTTATGTTTTGCTACAGTGAAATCACTGTAGCAAATGTTACTATATTACCGGAATGTTACTCTTCAAGTGATTTCATTGTACAACTATGAGTAGAGGTAAAATGATTATTTTTCAAGCAGTCAAAGAGTAAAATATATTTTTTTCCAAATTAGAGGACAGGCGCAAGGCCACCTTGTTGTGAATCCTTATAACTATAGTGATAAGTTGTTAGGGACCTTACGCACATTGCCTCAAATTAAAAACTAAGGCCCTAATTTTGAATAAAAACTTTTCACTATATAGTAAATTTAATAATATTATTATATTAAATATCATAAAGTCTTATTTAGAGTTTTCGTCTTAGGTCTCATCTTGTATTCAGTCAGCCTGCACTTATCGCTCCCCGTCCATATCCTTGTATAGAACCTTCAGCATGTGGACTAGAGAGCATTTTTGCTGAGTGCATTTTGGCTGCCGACTCCGTTTGCTGCGTTTATTGTGTGCCATGTAGTCCATTTAGAGGGGCAAAATGGAAAAGACAAGTCCGATAGCAAGTGTAATCCCTGTTATACCCTTTTAAATCGATGATGTGACACACTGTGACTGGGTCAGAAGTTAACGTAGCAAACAGTGCTAGCAGCAAATATACCTTCATTTTTGCTGCCCGATTGATTTGATGTATTAGCTTACAGCACAATCATGATCTGCCACGTCGTTTATTAAAAGGGCACAATGGAAACTACACTAGCTAGACTCCACTTACCCTTTTTGTCCTGTCTTCTGGTCGACGTGGTAGAGCATAATTGGACCTTACATTGAATTTAGGGGCAAGCGGCAAAGGAGTTCAGATCTCCTCCGGTAGGTGGGCCCTGTATACATCACAGCTGCATGATGGCAGCCGACCCGAAAGTGAATAGTACTCCAGCCGACGGCATGTGGCATGCCGGGCCCACCGACCGGGGCCGACCGACTGTAGGACAACTGACCCCGAAAGGAAGCGTCGGTCGAGCAGCCGCAGGAGGGCCCGCAATAAAGCACCACGTGCATGAGGCGTGAGGCATGCGGTATGCACGTGCAGAATGAAGCAACATAACAGTCTCAAACAATAGAAGATGGATGGTTGAATGTGAATTAAGATTAACATGTGACATGCTCAACCCATCGTAGATCATCCGACAGTGGTCCGGTCTAGGGATGGCAACGGGTCGGGTTTGGGGCGGGTCGGTCCTATTCCGAACCCGTCCCATTATATTTTATCTAACCCTATATCCGTCCCAAACCCACGTCGGGTTTTGACTTTTTTGAGTACAATTTTCAAACCCGACCCAATTAGTATTGGAAAAATCCGTGCCCGCCCCACCCCACCCTGTTTATGCATTGCAGGTCAATTCGGGTTGGGTCGGCTTTATAAAAACTATATATTTAATTTCTTGGGCCCACTTAATCACAGCTTTAGATGGCAAATGTTCCTCTATATTATGATCACACAGTTATAAGCACAAGTCAACTTATTATATGATCTTGATAAGTTATATACTCGGGTTGGGTCGTGACGGTTGGAGTAAAACCCGAATCCAATCCGAACCTGATCAGGTTTCAAATTCATATCCCAAACCCGCCCCAAACCCATTTTGACCATCCCTAGTCTGGTCGTTGTGGGGAGTCCAAACTTTTGATGCGCACTGCGCACCAAGTGAGGCGCCCCCCCATGGGAAACATGGGACCCAAGTAGGGGTGGCAATGGGTCGTGTCGTGTCTAGTTTCGTGTCGTGTCCAAAACCCCTAGATCCGGACCCGACCCGTTTAACTAATCGTGTCTAGATCCTAAACCCGTACCCAAAACGCTAATAAACGGGTAGACCCGATAGGACCCGGTAAGACCCTTTTACCACCCGGCTCTATTCAGTTGACCCGATCCAACCCAATCCGACTCGACCCGAAAGACCCGCTTGTATTATATATTATAGTATCGGAATGCGGGTAGACCCGACCCGACCCGACATGACCCGTTGAATACTAAACGGGTCTTCCCGGGTCTACCGTGTCCAGGCCCTAATCCCGGACCCGACCCGTTTATTAAACGGGTCTATCGTGTTGACCCGTTTACGACCCGAACCTGTTTAGCCCTGACCCAGACCAGCTAACTTCGTGTTGGGTCGTGTCGGGTCTGCCGTGTCGGATCCGAAATTGCCAGCCCTAGACCCAAGTTCCAAATCAAAGCCGGACTAGGCCCCAGCTCACTTCAGAGCGCCTTGTTCCCGGCCCTACCGCGTGCTCAATACGAAGGGCGCATTTCTTTAACATTAGCCCACACATTACGGGCCGAACACCATGAAGTTTTTGAACAAGATCTTAATTACTATTTGCACCCACAGATATATTTATTGAGTTAGGCATCCAACTGACTGGGACACCCCAATCCAAAATGGGAGGAGGAGGAGGAGGAGGAGGAGGAGGAGAAGGAGGAAGGGACGGCTTGCACAAAAATCGAAAAAGCAGCGGGATGGTGAGATGCACGGACACTATCATCGTTCAGCTATAACAGAAGGAAGAGGAAGAGGAAGGAGGAGGATGAGAAGAGGTAGAAGGTGGTGGCAACCTGCATGAGAATCAATGAAAGAGGCGGGGATGATAGGTTGCACGGGCACGTACCGTTGGTGGGGGCAGAGTGCACGATTGCCCTTAGCATGAGATTGTATTTTGTCTACTATAAATTGGATGCCCTTATCATTTTAATAATGATCACCCTTTTGAATAAAGAGAATCCATATTGAAAAGAGCTCTACAAAATTGAAAGTATAAAGGGATCGAACCATGCCCCCTAAACTTGACACCAATCAACCTGATCATTGGATATTGATAGTTTCAGAATTTGTTGATTTTTTTTATCAGGATGATCATCTCGTTTTAGACTACATAATTAATTTTTTAAATCAATATATTCTAAAACCACTAGGTAGATGCATTACAACTAAAAGCTTTATGGATCGACCATCCATTTTAACCATTAATTTGAATAGCACAATTGATACGTGTATATGATTTAGATTGTGCCGAGTTTTGTGAATGTATTATCTAGGTTCGTAATGTGATCATCCTTAACCACTACTTAGATGTATTACAACTAAAAGCTTTATCGATCGACCGACCATTTTAACCATTAATTTAAATAGCACAATTGATACGTCTATATATATGATTTAGCTTGTGCCAAATTTTGTGAATGTATTATCTAGGTAATGTGATTATCTTTATAAATAAATCAATAAATTCTGAAGCCTCTATCTAATGATTAGACATAAAATAAGCATGATTTGATAATTAATACTCCAACTCATAATTCTAATAAATTAAATTTAATAAATATCAAAGTGAGTCCGGAATAACAAGGTAGTATCTCAAATAGGTTAATTACTCCTAAATCCCTCCATAGGTTTTTATTTAAGCTAAATAATACAACTTGCTAGGGTATTAGCTAAAGTCCCTCCCAAAGGATGCATTTGTCCATCAAGTTCCTAACCAACAATTTTGATTTTTCTACTATTTAAATTTCAAAACTGTCTCACCAGCAAGAGTATTCATTCGTTTCTAGTAAGAATATCCATTTGTCTTCAGTATGAGTATCAATCCGTCAATTAACACTTTGCATGTAGCTGTTGCTACAATAATTTCACTGTAGCTACTACAACGAAGATATTATAGCAAGAATATACATTCTTCTCTAGAAAGAGTATACATTTGTCATCAACAAGTATCTATTCGTTGGGTGTATGACATTGTGTATGTTGCAGTTACTGCAGTGATTTTATTCTACCATCTACAGTGAAATACTGTAGTAAGATTATCCATTCGTCTAGAGAAGGAGCATCCATTCGGCTTATTGATACTCTTACTTGGAGACAAATTGATAATCTTGCTACAGTGAAATTACTGTAGCAACAATCAATTCGCTCAATTTATACTCCTACCAAATCGAATCGTTAGTCTTGCTATAGTGGTTTTGCTGTAGCAGCTATAGTGAAAATCACTACAATAGTTATAATGACATCATTGTAGCAACCGCTACCTACAAGTACAGTGTCAACCGACGAATGGATATATGATACTCTTCCTGGAGATGAATAGATACTCTTACTGTAGCATGTGAAGAGTAAATAAGAATGAGGGACTTGTTATAGCACGCAATGTCTCGGAGGGGTTTGATGCAATATTGAAACATTGCTTGTCCCTTAGCTAATATAGCATTTGCTAAGAAGACTTGAGGCTATGTCTCACACCGGACGAATGACGATGGAGCTCCGGGAGACTAGCTTGGTCTGTAGAATTTCAAACCGGGCGGGACGGTGCTCGGAATAAATCCTCCATTCCATCAATGAATACTCTCTCTCTCTCTCTCTCTCTCTCTCTCTCTCTCTCTCTCTCTCTCTCTCTCTCTCTTTTGACTGACACCGGATGATAAGCTCGAGGAGACTTGTTCTGTATAATTTCCAACCGGGACGGTCGGTGCATGGCACATGAGCCGATAGCTTAAAACAATAAATTCTCTTTTATTTTTCAGAAGTAGGTTTATATATATATATATATATATATATATATATATATATATATATATATATATATATATATATAGTGCGGCATGCGGTAAATGCGGCATCGCATCGCTGCCGTTTGATGAACCGCTGCGTGCATGTGATGCACGCAGCGCGTGCATCAGACGGCTGCGGTGCGGTGCCGCACTTACCGCATGCTGCAGCATAGCATGCCCATATATATATATATATATATATATATATATATATATATATATATATATAAAGAGAGAGAGAGAGAGAGAGAGAGAGAGGTGCTAGAATGCGGCATGCGGTGCGTGCGGCATCGCACCGCAGCCATCTGATGCACTGCTGCGTGCATTGCATGCACGCAGCACATGCATCAGACGGCTGCGGTGCGATGCCGCACGCACCGCATTCTAGCATACCCATATATATATATATATATATATATATATATATATATATATATATATATATATATATATATATATATATATATATATATATATATATATATATATATATATATATATATATATATATATATATATATATATATATATATATATATATATATATATATATATATATATAAATAAGTGCCTCTAGAGGATTTAGAATTTGATGATTTTTTGTGAGGATGATCAACTTGCCATAGAGAGCATGCTCACCAATTTTCATAAAATTCTTAAACCTCTAGATAGGTTTCTCAAAGTTATCTCATAGAAGAGTTATCTCACTGGATCGTTATCCTATATATATATATATATATATATATATATATATATATATATATATATATATATATATATATATATATATATATATATATATATATATATATATATATATATATATATATATATATATATATATATATATATATATATATATATATATATATATATATATATATATATATATATATATATATATATATATATATATATATATATATATATATATATATATATATATATATATATATATATAGAGGCATGCTATAATGCGGCATGCGGTAAGTGTGGCACTGCACTAGTACCATTTGATGCAACGCTGCGTGCATGCGATGCACACAGCGGGTTCATCAGACGGTTGTGTTGTGGTGTCGCACTTACCGCATGCCGCATTATAGCATGCCCTATATATATATAAATATATATGTGGTCAAACTATAGTCTAACTTGTAGATTTTTAAATTAAATAATAACTATTTTCATCTGGTAACCAATAATATACAAATGGCGTTTAGCGGTTGTCAAAAAAAAAAAAAAAACCCAAACAAAACAAAACTGGCAACGGGCTCTTGGCCTAGTGGTATTTTCTCTCTCCCTTGTTGGACAAGTTCCATGTTCGATTTCCGGTATGGATACCATGGAGTAAACTTTCCCCCAAGGCCGTTGTGCCTTGTTTGCACGTGAGAATCCTGGCCGTTGATGTCATGTCCACGGGATTGTGAAATTTATCAAGATAATTGCTGATGTTGCTGCCTCCCCCCCCCCCGTTTCGATATCTAGACCTTTTTGAGGTCTTGCTTTAGCGCCATGTCCTATGACGGCTCGGTCGGTCTAGCAAAAAACAAAAAAAAACAAAACCGACGTTTAGGGCTGATCGTGTAACAAAATCCAGCACACCCTAGCTTGGTCACCATATACTAACAAAAAGCTAAGTTGCGAGTTTCTTGTTGAAGGCTCATGGGTCACGATTAATTGATCGGATGCTATGAATGTATGTTCTACAAAACCAAGTCAAAGTACAAGAAGCAAATCAACAAGGATGAGTTATATATGCTGTGATATTTATTAAATAATATTTTTTTAGTTTGTGATGGAACTGTTTCATGCCATTTTCATTTTTTTATTTCTATTTCCAGTAGTCGATCTACAAACGTCTTCGAAAAAAAAATTCTTGATTTTTTATTATTTTTAATGTGCTCTTTTGTTTGAGTGTCTGCGTCCTAATCGTTTATCGTGTCCGAAGGATTGCATTGGAGTTATGTGTGAATTGACCGACCAGTCGGCCGAAAAACCAATCATTTCATAAATTTATTAATGCTGATCGGTCTATCCGTGGGAGGATTGGACCGATTCCAAGTTAAATGTATGCGATGTTTGGAAGTTTTAATATTTAGATTTTCGATGGCGGTGAAGTTATCGAGATTGAAGCTAGGGCAATCCTTCAAAGGATGAAAGTCATAGCCTCTAAAGGACGGCGCTTCTGTTGTTGTCGTTGAGGGTGAGAATCAGATTCTGATCCATCTTCTATCGGATGGGGATCTGTTCCCACCATGGCGGATACGTAACATAGTATCCGACTGCAGAATGCTTGCTCCTAGTTTTAGCTATTGCAGGTTTTCCTATGTTAAGCGGGCTAATAATGTTTGTGCTGGTGCTCTGGCCAAGCACGCTTTCACGAGCTTCCAAGCTTCATTCTCTTCTTCCTCTATCCCTTATTGTATTTCATTCTCTTCTTCAACAAAGGTCGATTTAACTATGGTCAATGTTTGACTGGAAGTCAAAATGATCATTTTACCATCATGGTGACCTAACCCAACATTGGAATAAGCATTCAAGGTGTTCATCTGCTACTGAACAAACTCAGGATACTAGGGTGCCAAGGGGCACACACTCACATGGTGAGTGGGGAGGAGCACAATGCACAAACTTCGGATTTAGTCAGGGGTTCACAAGGTGGAGTAGGAATGGAAGGGACTCATGCCGACATAAGTTGATCTAGCTTCGTAGCAATGGCATCCACCTTATTGGAGATATTTGTTGATCTAGATTGCTTATGGATGTCTCCTTTCTTTGGAGTGGAAGTGGACCCAAAATGTCCGTCTCTATTCGAGGATAAGAGTTGAAGAGAATTATCAAAGAAGATCCTGAAGACCTACCACACTTTTACTTTGTTTTATTAACATAAATGTCCCGCCACAAGCGGCGTCTGTCATCTGACGGTTGAACTCAACCGGCCCCTCATAGAAGGTTTGGACTATTTGCCACATGGGCACATGATGTAGGGGCATTTTCTTAGATGGTCTTTAATTTGTTCATAAGTTTTATGGAAGTGCTTGCCATCTAATTGAGCAAATGTAGTAATGGGTCGCCGGTACTGATTGGTTATGTCAATTGGGAAATACTTCTTAAGAAATTCTTGTTGAAGTACAGTCCAAGTTGTGGTTGTATTAGTTTTTAAGGTGTTTAGCCAAAACTTGACTTTTCTTTCATAGAAAATAAAAACAATCTCAACCTAATTGCTTCATCATTTAAGTTTTACAACTTGAATGTCGTGCAAATTTCCAAGAATTTGTTTTAGTGATTGTATGGGTCTTCGTTTCAAAGCCAATGAAAAGTTGGAAGCATATTAATTATGCTTGATTTTATTTCAAAGTTACCCATTAGAGTGGCGGGTAATCTAATGCATGACTGGGAAGTGTAAGTTGATGACGTGAAGTACGTTGTCAGAGTTTGGGTTCCTCTACCGAGGTTTTCTACATTCCTGGCTATCTTTGGTTTACAAAGCTAAGATCTAATACTGTCAAGGGTGCACTTGAATTCTAAGTAAAGTGAAACTATATGTGCACTAGTAAAAGACAAATAAAACTAAACAGAAAAAGAAATAGAAACGAATGAACGATCTAATTAACTAAGGAACGTAAAAGCTATAAAATTTCTGCCTAACAAAAATCAGCAGATATGCATATATTAGAAGCGTAATACATTCGTTGTATGAAAGCCCGCTTTTAATGAGGACGACAACAAACACATATATGCCACCCTAACGTATGTGTCAAGCTTTCCTAGGCGGGCTTGTGTATATGATGCAACCTGATATGATTTCAATTATTGAGTGATGTAGTACGTGGTATTCAAAGATTATAAAGGAAGACTAGAAAGGCTAAAAAAAAGAGGAGACAGAGCTACTTATATGAAGTTGAGGCAATGATTGATCCATGTCCTCCGTAATAAGGTACATGAAAAAAGAAAATATTAATGAGAGAGACGAAGAAAAATAAAGACACTAAAGGAAATTCTACTAAACCCAAGTCTACCTACTATTAGCCAAGACCCTCATAACGATACCAAAATTTATGATCATTTTCGATCACGACCGATATATTTACCGGTTGTGTTTTATTTATAGGGCTTGATACCGTTGTTGTCCACTGAGACTGGTAAGATAATGATCAAGCTTAGAATAAGTAGTGTTTTGGTTTAAAGGTAAAAGGTTTTGGTGTTATTAAACTAAGGAGAGTAAAGCAACTAGAAACAAGATTAAAGAGAATTGAGTTATCGATTGGGGAAGATCCAGGGCGACGAATCCACCACTAGTCTAATAGCGAAGTTCTCATATTATTATTTCAAGTTTAACCTATTGTTATGGTTTGCACTCATCATGCTATCAATCACTACTAGATAGACATGATGGGTTAAGAAGACCTTGTGAGCATACCGATGGTCACAAACCATCTTGGGCATGGCAAGATCCATCCTTTATAAGGCACGTACCATCCTTCCTATAGCATTGATTGATCTCGGATTCCACTCTCAAGTATTCTATAACTTTGCATAGCAACCTAGGATGAAAGTGCATACTGATAACATCCTATGATGTGTATAATCAAGAAAATAATAACCGAGGGCACATACATTTGATTACTAGAATATGTGATTGCTAAAATGATTCATTAAAAGAATTCAAACCACACAATAATTTATAAACAAGAAAAATTAAAACTAAAATAGAAATATAAAGAACAACCATACTTGACTAGTGTTTCATCAAAATCCTAGACGCAACCTTTTAGTTGTGCATGATGCCGATGGCATAAACGCTCTTTAGTGTTACTATGGCCATGCTCCTTAATTGTATTATTTTCCTTGACGGCTCTGAGGTATGCCTTCCGCTCTTCCCAAAAGATTCTTAATGGCTCCCCCAATACACTTTATATTTGCCTTCCTATTTAGGGTTCAAATCTCCAAGAGATATAATCTAGTCGCTTGCGTTGCGTGCCCGAATCGTCAGGCTCAATCGATCGATGCGAAAGCACTATTGATCGGGCTTGACACGTAAGCTGAGTGTCGGCTTGTATGTTGGCCGATCGATCGACTCGATCAATCGTGCTTTGCATCTTCACTGTCTGACTGGTTCAGTGGGCACCTCGATCAATCGGTGCGATCGATCAAGATTTGCAATAGGTATGGCAACAGTGCAGTTTCGGGTGAAATCAAAACTGCACTGGAACATCGAACTACCACACCGAATCAACACTGCACCGTGACAGTATGCCATTATCTAAAACCGATACCCCACCAAGAGGTGCGGTGCACCTCGATTTATCACTATATTGGCCTACACGATACAGTTTTTTGTGGTTTTGGTCAAAACCGAAACCGCATCGGTATACTAAAATCGAAAACCAAAACCGTACCATGACGGTTTTAAATTTTGGCTAACCAAAACTGCACCTTGCGGTGTGGTTTATTGCGATTTTTGGTTTTAAACCGAACCGCTGCCATCCCTAATTTGCATGCATTGTCTAGCGAACCCTATGGGGGCCTCAATTGATCGGACTTTTGCCTTGATCGATCGGGCTTTCGCCTCGATCGATCAGGCTTCTGCCTCGATCTATTGAGGCATCCTTTGGGGCTGCCCCGAGAGGGGTGCTCATGGATTTCTTTGTTCTTTCTTCGCCTTCGCTCCTAACTTGCTTTTCTTATATTGTTTCCAAACGTATTGGCTCGATTTCTTGTAAGTGAAGGAAGCATGCATAAGTTTATCTATATCATCATAGCAGGGCTGAATTAACGTAGGTTTAGGGGCACAAATGTGATGCATTTAGGCACCGATGACACTAAACATACTCATAACCGCTACGTACTAGCCTGATCGATCACCGTAGAGTCCACCACACACCAACTTGCTCCGATTCACAGCCAGTCAAACAGACTATCAATTTAACTCGATCTAGTCAGTCCACCAAATCGATCGGTAAAATAGTCAAATATGTATACCTTCATCGAAGATGACATGATCTTTTTGATTAGCTAGGTTGCCGCAACGATCCTGACCTCCACGATGGTGCAAATTCATGACGATGAAGTGGGAGAGATGAGAGGAGGGCGTTTCTAGTTTTGTTCTTTGCCGTCAAGAATTGTCTAATAGTTGGGAGGCATCTCATTTATAGCTAAACCCGGACACCAACCCAAAACCCTAATATCCTGTAACATCCGCCCCAAACACACAAGATATTGTCCGCTTTGCCCGTGCCCGCACGACAACTTCCCAGGGAGTCACCCATCCTGGTACTACTCTCGCCCGAGCACGCTTAACTACGGAGTTTTTACGAATTCCGTAGCGGCGCACGGTTTTAAAACGCGTCTTCTATGTTTGAGAGGGGAAATTATATAAGTAGCTCAGGATCTTCTTCTCTCCAGACGATGTGGGGCTAACTCGTGGCCTTGTACACCTCACCTCACCTCACCTTATCCGTCTTGGCATCCCAGCCTCAGGAGTCTTGGCTCTTGGCTATTGGATCTTGGTCGTCACATATCCGGAACCAATCCAAACATATATCCATAGCATTGATCTAAGGGTTAGGACTTGTCACTGGACCACATAACGGGTGCGACTTTAGCTAAGGCCCATTAGGTTTTTAACCCAAAATCCTAACGGGGTTTACACATGGCCAATCTCATACCACACATGGGCGGCTAACCCAATAGTAAGAGGACCCAACTTTATTCAAATGCTATTTGGTTTAATGAAATGCGTAGCCACTGCAGAAGAGAACATGCTTAAATGCGGGTGGTGGTAGATGCATTTTACATGTTGCCGGGGAGAAAGAAAATGCATCACACGATTTTTGCCTTATTTGTTTCAATCGATTGCGGAAGCCGCATAATGGTTTGCCATAGGGGGGGGGGGAATTTTTTCTAACCACAAAACCCGGGTCAAGGATTGAGTTCCTGACACTTCGTTATAAGGATCTCCTCGCCCTCCTAATCAGCCGATGTAGGATTATTCTTTCAACAGTCACTTTGGAAGCATCTCATAATATATCATATATCATTGAGCTTTTAATTTATGGCGGCTTAGAGCATCTCCAACAGGGCTCTATTTTCGATCCAGGTCCTTTGTTTTATACATAAAATAATATATAGAGTCCCCATCACTCTAATGGGAGGGCTCTAAAACATAATCTTTTAATGTTTTATGTATTATTATCTTTTTTTTATTGTTTTTTTCATTTTGACCCTTGTCTTATTCAAAATTGATTGCAATCCAAATAAGACAATATATAGAGCCCAGCTCTAAAATGGAACCCCGAATACGGAGTTTTACAACCCAATTGGAGGTGGCTCCGTCTCTAAAATAGGGTTTTAGAGCCCGTTTGGAGATGCTCTTTAGGAGCGTAATCCCCATCCCTTGTACGTACGTATCTGAGAGGGACAAATCCAATCTAACTCCCCTTTCGTTGGCCCGTGGTTTTTTTTTTTTTTCGGTAGAAACTATGAGGGTTCTATTCATTGGCTCATGGTTGGTGGTTGTGGGTGTGTGGTCGATTTAGTTGGCTTTTGCCTATTATGAGCACATGAATTAGAATTTGAGTACGGTAGGTGATAGTGAATCAGATCTCTAAATGGAAATATTATGTAGGGGCTTTTGCAAATCGATCCTGAAAAATATGGTGGATTGTTTGTTAATACCCTTTTAAAAATCACTCCTAACGCGCGCATCCATACTTGTAAAATTCTGAGTTGTGCACATCCATCCCACTGTTACCATCCGTCAACAAAGACCGATTTAACTATGGTCAATGTCTAACTATATCCTGTTGGTGACTTAACCCAACATTGGCCCACTACTTACGACTGCGAGGCGGACCTATGTGGAGACTAGGTGGGGCCATGGCACCCCCAACATTTTTTAAAAACTCTTTGAGTCTTTCCTTGCTGCTTTGAAAATTTTAGAAAAAAAATCTACATATGGCCCCTCCATAATTTTCAATTCTTTACTTCCTGGGTCCGCCTACCACTCGCTACCAACTTATGATTGTCTCATTGTGATCACCTCTTAATTAGGGAAAAGCCACATCGAGGGTAAAATCGTCCATAAAATTGGACGTTTGTAGCTACCAAACAAACAAGAAATATGGTTGGTTTGTTTTTTTTTTTTTTTATGGACAGGCCAGGCGATTATAGGGTTGGAGGATAGGTGGCTAGAGCATGGGCTCAAAGAGGTCTAGAGATCCAAACAAGAAATAAGCGTAGCATAACTGCTGCTTTTATTAAATTACATAATCTCGTGAGCACGACATCAACGATCAGGATTCGCACGCGCAAGGCCTTGAGGGAAAGTCCGCTCCGCGGTGTCCATTCCATGAGCCGAACATGGAACCTCTCCAACGAAGAAGAGAGAGAGTACCACTCGGACAAGTGCCTGTTGATAATTGGCATTATTATCAAGGGTCGATTTGCAAAAATAACTCGAGGAAAAATGAGGTTCGATAAGAAATCTGATAAAAAGATTGGCCAGCGTCGGTGCCGCCAGATGTGCCTATCCTTCTCCTCTTTTTTATTGTTGGAGTAGGTGGAGTTTTGGTTAGGGGCCTAAGTCTCTCTCTCTCTCTCTCTCTCTCTCGTTAGGGGCCTAGGGCTCTCTCTCTCTCTCTCTCTCTAGGGTGGCTGTCTGGCTTGTGGGCTCCGGGAGGCCGCTCTCGTCTCACACGAGTATGATGGGATATCCGCTTCTTCTCCTTCGGATCCATTACGTACGTGTGCAAATCCTCAACCGAATACCATAAAGATTGTTTGGGACGGTTCGAAATCAATAAGAACCACGTGAAGCCTTTTTTTTTTTTTCCATCGACCAACCTTCCCTCTTTTATTGTATTGTATTTGAATTTGCCTCCCCCCCCCCTCTCTCTCTCTCTCTCTCTCTCTCTCTCTCTACTTCCATGAGCTTGACTTTGCTTCCTACAAGACTAGTAATTGTTGTAGCGATCCGAGATTCTCGCTCAACGCAACACGACTTATGTAGTACCACCCAATGGACACAACCATCAAAACCAAGCAATAGAAAGAACCGATAAGTAACACCAAGGACCGTACGATGAGGAATTAGCTGCCACAATGCACACTCCGTTTGCTATTAACGAAAGTGTCCTTGTATATTTACTTTCGTATGGCACAATCTCGAAAACTAGTGGTTTGTTACTGGCCGTTTTCGTTACTGGAGCAGAGTCGATTCCAACATCAACGGGGGAAGGGACCTTAGTTAACATAATAAGACTGTGTTGCGGTTGTTGCCCCCTAGGCTATGGTCAAGGACCTACAGTATCGCGTGTGGTGGTAGACATCTCTCTCTCTCTCTCTCTCTCTCCTTTCATCCATATATATGTATATGGTTATGAGCCCGACATTACACCGAACAGGAGGTCGACCCTAACTAAACTAAGGGTGGTGCACAGGAGGTTGACCCTACTAGACTCCCCCCCCCCCCCCCCCCAATAGGGCCAATACCCTGTTGGTGCCTTGTGTTCTATTCTTCCCGTCTCCAAGACAACAATATTGTATCTCCCACATTAGGTGAGTCAATGCTTTTTTTCTCTCTCTCTCTCTCTCTCTCTCTCTCTCTACCCCCCCCCCCCCCCCCCCCCCCAACAACCATCCAGTGCTCTTTCAACTCTAAAGATCAATAATATTCCCTCGTGCCAAAAAAAAAAGAATATTCCCCACCTGAAAGTGCCACAATTAGCGGCAGAGGTTTGGGGTCGTCTTGTTTGACCCATACGGGTAGGCTTCTTTTGGAGTACTGGATCTCACTTTTTCATAAACTACCACTAACCATCCAATTAAACAACACTTTCATATGTTTCACACTTTTCACTCTATGATTTGCTCATCATAAGATCCAGGTTTCATGCTGATCCCATGATAATCGATCTCGATCGAAGTACATCTTTGTCACTGAGATTATTTAGGAATTGGAAAGAGATTGGATTCAGAGCTATTATTACTCTAAAAGACTTTGAATAGCCTAGGTAGTTTTAATGTTTAATAGTATTTAGGGTTTAATGTAGGGGCAACATGCGGTATTGATTGGTTTCGGTCGATCTTGAGCCCAATTTTCTTTATATTCTAGAGATAGAGGTTCACTAGACAGAAGCACCAAAAGCAGCCACTTATTCAAGGAAATATTTTTGCTCCGGTATGGGAATGCTTTGATATGCTTGGTGCATCTGGATCGTTCATGGAAGAACAGAGAGCCGTCGGATTTGTACTTTACACATAGCCACAACCCATGCATCTCATTCATGCCCATTTTTCATACAATCAGATTGCTCCATTTTTTCGTGCACATTAGGAAACGGTCCAGATGCGATACTGAGCATCTAGAGCGTCCCCCCATGGGAGTAGTTTTTTTCCCCTTATTCAATCGATTGCCCAAGCATCACAGCCGTTCGAACGATGTAAAGCCCCCAACCCCTTGGTTTGGAGGGATATATAAGAGGAACATTAGGAGAGAAGCAAAGGGGGTACCTCTTTGGGGGAGCAACAACAACAGCAAGCAAGGGGGGACCCTAGGGGTCCACCCCCTCTTTTTACTCTCCTAGTCTGGCAATAGCGGGGAAGAGATGCAGTAGGGGGAGGAGGCTCCTCCTACTCTCCTCCGACCAACAATAACGACAAATTGAGGAGAATCCACGACCCCCTCCTCCCGGCCTCCTCGTCCCCTACCGGTGGCAGCAGCAAGAGGGAGGAGGTGGCCGCAGCCCCCCCCCCCCCCCCCCCCCCCCCCCTTCCCACTTCTATTTTCCTTGGCCGATGAGCACCACAAGTAGCTTAGGGCACAACTCCGACCTATCCCCCCACCCAACCACCTGCGCTGTGCGACCTCATCAGAAGGTGTACGTGGACAACCACCCTCCATCCCGGTTGATTCACGACGACGACATAACGGTAGAGGGCAAAAACGATCCCGATGACAAAAGCGGTCCTCAACGACAAAGGTAAGGACTTTGACGACATCGGAGATGGCGGAAGCC
Organism: Chamaelirium japonicum; assembly: GCA_947650365.1. Classification (NCBI taxonomy): domain Eukaryota; kingdom Viridiplantae; phylum Streptophyta; class Magnoliopsida; order Liliales; family Melanthiaceae; genus Chamaelirium; species Chamaelirium japonicum. Next base: position 31,535,930 of record OX393559.1, read on the forward strand.
AAAGATCTATGCGTGTGTGAATGAATGTACATAAGTGAGGATATGCGGTAGCTAGTTTGCGTGCCAAGTAGGTGGACCGACTTGTGGACTCTAGGTGTTTGTCAGTTCAGTTGGACATCTCATGGGCAGGAGACCCTCGACGAGCGAAGGGGGGGGGGGGGGGGGGGGGGGGGTTGGGCATCATGGAGCTTCCTCCAATGAGTCGGCTAATCTGTTTCAACCATCACGACTGGGTATATATACCTAAACCCCCATTATTTTATGATTGAGAGGCGAGAGAGCACAACAATATAAATGTAACCGATCTCGGATGATAGTGGATTTGCTCACCCCGCCTCGTCGGCACCCCATGGTTTTTCCCTCCCATGTTAGGGAGTGTTTTTCCACATAAGGTAATTCATACAATTCTTCTCCCATATTCTATCAGCAAAAATTCGAGTCCAAACCACATACACGATCGTGAACATTAAATGGCTCCTTTGTGGGAGGAAGGGAGCCAAATCGTTTCGTTGGCCAAAACCCCACTAATTAAAATAGTAAAAACATAAATGAAATCCGCCCCATATAACACTCAAGGATGAGATGCATGTTTCGAACCTACAAGATGACATCACCATCGAACACCATCATATTCCTAGGTTTATCCCTGCTACAATATATGTATATTCGGTAGTTCTTTAGACGTACGTCATCGATACGTGGGACTCCACTTATCGTACATGTGTATATAATGACCAATGCTCCTAACGAAAGAATCAATATGTTCTCCTCCAATATCTTTCATGGTATTAGAGTCAGACTTTAAAAAATCATAACCCTAACTCCGATCTTCAGTTGTCGGCGATTTGCTCCCTCTTCGTGCTGACAATGATCCTTGATCGTGTCTCTGTTCCCTGCAGTACGTGACCTTCACGTCCCTTCTGCATTGAGTGGCAGCGACCGCAGGTCCAACGTTTGAAAAATATGCTTTGACAGTTATCTTTCCGCGGTCTACATGCAACACCCTCCTTGTCTTCAACCTCCGCCCCAACACGTTTGTTGTCTGCATTGGGGCATTTATAGACTCAAACAGACCCCTGTTTGAGAATTTTCGATATGTTTCTCCAACTTCTAGCTTCACTGATAGCATGCGTGACTGCATTTTTCACTTGTAGCTCACCTTGTAGACATGCTATTATGCTTCTCTATGTTAACGACATAATTCTTATTGGTGACAAAACTGTCAACATCGCTTCTTTATAGAACATCTTCCACAACAATTTGAGATGAAGGATATTGGGCGCTTTGTTCCTTTCTTGGGCTAAGGTTGCTTTCTCCTCTCATGGTTATTTAGTCTCTCGGAAGAAATTCAATTTAGAATTGATTAATTGAGCGCTTGCTTTACTGTTTTCCGTATTGCTGACATGCCCATGGAGCTTTATATGAAGCAATGTTCTCGGATATTATGCCAGTCACAAATCTTACTATGTATTATCAGCTAATTGGAGTATTTGTCTACTTGATTATTACTCGGCCAAAAATTACATTCAAAGCTAGTTTGTCAGTAATTCTCAGTCAGTTCAGTATGTCACCTTCTTGCACGTTCTTGTTTTGGTACTTTTGTGGCACTTTGTTCCTTAATATTTCTTGAACTTAATCTCTGGAGCTTCGTGCCTTTAAAGATACGAATTGGGATGTTGACTACTAATCACGGTTGACAACCACTATTTGTATATTTCTTGAAGATTTTCTTATCTTTTGGAAGAGCAAAAAGCATGATATCCTTTCTATCTCTAGCACCGAGGCTCCAACACACATAGTTGTTGTGATTCCTTCACTTTCGCGTCCTCTTCTGGATCTAAGTGTCGAGCCTTCTATCTAATATGAGGATTGGAGCAACATTAAGATTATCAATAATTTGGTGTCTTACGAACGCATAAAACATATTAAGATTGAACCATTACTCGTGCTACTAATACCTTGATAGATCTCTTAGTCCCTCCTATTTTTTCTTCAGAGCAGCTTTCAGACGTTTACAAAGACCATACGACACCAGACTTTCAACTTTTTCTAGTCGAACTCTCAATGTATGATTCGTCTTGATTTTGAAGAGAGTTGTAAAACTGCATGCATAAGAGCATCTCCAGCGACCGATCTATTCTAGCTAGTCAAAAATAGAGAGAAATGATCATTTTTCTAGAATAGATAGCCATACTTGAAACCCAACTCCAACAGACTATCTAGTATAGATAGCCATACTTGGAACCCAGCTCTAGTAGACTATCTATTCTAGATAGCCAATAGAGAAATGGCCAAATGCCCTTCCACACAATGGTGGAGCCAATAATTCACTCTAGTGTGGGCAAGAAAATTCAAAATCCTAAAAATTCTCTCTTTTCGTGATAGTGCAAGCATGGGTAGAACTTACAAAGCTACTATTTTGAGGGACACTGGATGCTGTCACGTAGGGGGAATTGATCAGGAGTCAGAGTAGCAAGCCGTGGGCTGCGCCAGTGCGGCCACACAAGGCTGCAACCTACGAGCGGCGAGCACTACGAGATCGCCTTCGAGGTGGGTTTGCTGGATATGAATTGTTTTTCTTTCTTTCAAATGCACTAATTGTATCTAGAGGTCTTTCTTGGTTTTAGGTTTTAGTGAGGTGGGGGCATCATAGGACTGGACTGACACATGCCTCTAAGGGGTATTAAAATTTGGATAAATTACACTTTGCCCTCTATAGTTGAGCTAAAAAATACTTCACCCCCCTATAGTTAAAAAACTACATTTTGCACTTTTCAATTCAGTTTGATAGATAAAAATTACCACATGAGGAAATTAAGTAGTTGACAAAAGGGATAGTGTGTTACATTTCAAACTTTAGGGAGCGATTTGGAACAAAATAAACTATGGGGTTAAGTATTTTTTTAGCTAAACTTCATGGGGGTAAAGTGTAATTGACGCTTAAAATTTCAAATCCCAGTGGGGGCAGGTGCCCCCACTGGGCCATAGTTGGCTCCATCTCTGCTTCCGCATCTACCTTACTGACTGATGTGGACCGTTACATTCAAATCCCCCCCCCCCCCCCCCAAAAGCTCCACTAGCCAAAAAATAACTATTCATTAAGTAGTCATCTACTTCAACTAGCCTGGTAGAGAGGTTGATGGAGACCTATTTTGGTGTTTTCCCAAGCCAAAAAAGCCAAGGGAAAGCAGTGAAGATTAAGGTAGAGATGTTCTAATATTTTGTCATGTCGTCCCATATCACCTATATTTGAAACTCCACTTATAGTGCATCCATCAATACCCCCTGATATAAATCCGTAGTTTTGGGTCCTTACTTCCTTCCATCATTTTACGCATGTTTTCATTTTACCCTTCACCATATATATTAATCTATACACAATATTTTGAATCCAATGTCATGAAAACAAGCAAAAGGGCTAGGACCGTAATTTGCTATTTTATCACTAATCAATTGAGTCTTATTTATCCATTTAAAATACAAAGGGCTATTATGGGAATAAATCCCACTAACCCATTCTTCCTTCCATTCTATTTTTTGTTTTCCATTTTGCCCTTCCATCCATTCTCTTCCTTCTCATCTCTTATCCATTAAAAAAAAACAAGGGCTATAATGGGAAGGACAATCCCACTAATCCACTAACCCAATTTTCCTTCCATCATATATTTTGTTTCCCTTTTTACCCTTCTCAATCTTATGTTTTAAAACAACATCAAGGAAAATGTTTGGGTATGTATGGGCATTGGAACTCTACCCGATTAGCTTTCGGGCATGGGTATAAATACCCCAAAACTCATACCTGAAACCCAATTGCTCCTCTAACTTGTGACCCGACCCCGACCTAAAACATCCAATACGGGTACAAATGTACTTTCAGGTATGGGCTTGGGTTGTACAAGGAACCTAAAACATTCGGTACGGGTATGGGTTACGGGTACAAATATACTTTCAAGTATGGGTATGGGTATGGACTGTACAAGGATTTTAGCAAGGTTGTACAAGGTTATGGGCATAGGTTGTACAAGGTTTGGGTAGGGTATGGGTATAGGAACTCTACCCTATTAACTTTTGGGTATGGATATGGGTGCCTTAATACTTTTTACACGGCTTGGGTAAAATATGGGTATATAAACTCTACCTGATTAATTGTTAGGTATGGGTATGGATACCTCAATACCTATATTTGACACCCGAAACCCGATTGCCTCTATAATTTGTGTAGATAATACAATATGACATATATATAGTGTCCATATACCCCATATTTGGATCCTATGTCATTAAAACAAAACCAAGAAAGAAAATATTACATTCTTGCACTTTCTGTTGTGACCCTACAAAAATTATCAATATGCCCCTATCATTATTTTATGTGGCCATACCCTATACTAAAATTCACTATTTTTAATTTGTGTATGTGTAGAAGATCCATAGATCAGCAACTATTGCACGTGCAACGCATGTGCCAATTGCACTAGTATGTAGATAATGGGCGGTATCCCTAAAAAAAATTGATCAATCTACTCATCCAATACCTTTCGATCTCATTAAGATGAGTTACATGACAAATCATCACACTTTACGAACGGTGCCAATAGCTGACCAATCAACATTGAAAAGTGATGACCATCATACGGCTGTGATGAACCAGGACTCGCCTCCTTACATATGGGACACCTTATTGGATCAATTCTCAAAAAAAAAAAAAAAAATGTTCACGAAATCCTTTTTTTTTTTTGGGTAAAAAAAAAAAAAAGGGTTATTGGCCTAAGATACCCCTCTAACGAATCCAAAATTAGGATAAATCCAGTAAAGCTTTTCATTTGAGCTCCAGCCCCTCTAATCAACCAAATATTAGGATAAACCCCTATGTTTTTTTTTTAATCTCGAGACCACCCTCTCTTTTCTTGATCAGCCATGGCGGAGCGGCAGACTCAAGTGGCAAAAGCTGAAGGTGGCCGCGAGTAGCAGTGAAGAAGGCAACGGGTGCTAGCGACGAAAGAGGAGATGGAAATGAAGTAGCGGTGATAGAGGCAACAAGTGCGATCTGCAGAGACGTAAGCAGCAACGGTGGTGGGGGGTTCGGTTTAGCTTTGGGATTCCTAGGTCTAGGGCTCATCCCATGGGTTCTAGATCCTTCGGTCAGGTCCGACATTGGCAGGGGGGGTTGGTTAGGTCCAGCGGCTGCGGCGGTGGCAGCTTAAGATGAGTGGCAACAAAGTCTAGTTTTGAAGTGAGGTGACGGGCATTTTCATCCACAGGGTCTGAGCTCAAATGAAAAAGTTGTCGGAACTACAGTTCGAAGCCATCTCCTAAGAAGGGGGGAAACTTTCAGCACATACTACGTACGTTACAACCACGGGGCCCACTACTACTCAAGGGACATGGTGTAACAAGCCCCAGCACATGGGGGTAGTGCCCCCCCAGCACTTAGAGCGTGCTGATAGGCTCTGGGCAACGGTTGTAGCGTAGGCATGATGTGCTGAAAATCTTCGCCCTAAGAAGGGCTCAAGCCTCCCCCCCCCCAAAGGCCTCCACGTGGACACGACATTGGGATGACACAGCACGTGCAGCAGTCCACAACAACCTCTGGAAGAGGTGATGGATATCATTGGCATTTCTCTTCCAAGATTGAAATTTTGCTTTACTTTGTCCCCTTTTTAGCATCCTTGTGAGTGAAGACATGATTTGGGTGGAGAGATTCCCATGTGAGCTGATCAGTCTGTAACTTCAATGTAGAGAGAGAGAGAGAGAGAGAGAGAGAGAGAGAGAGAGAGAGAAGCATGTGAAGAATAAAGGCTTCATCTACTAAGGATCTCAAACAGTGGGGGTGATGGAGGTGGTGGATGGACATTTAAAACAGTGAACGTGTAGCCAGGCAATAAAAGGGTGATAATTGGATAGCAATGGGACACGTCACAAACAAAGATCCCTTCGACCTTTGGATCGCTTCTTCTTTGCAACCTGCAAGAAACGCAAACTACCACTGCAGACAGACAGCAGACCATGCAATCAACTTCATTTGGCCATCACCTTCACTTGGGTTCCACTCTGCCCCCAGTGATCGCAAATGTCCAGTGATGGGGCCCGCACCAACCTCAGCCGTGCGACGCAGCAGCAGCGGCAACGATGCACGCCCCCGCTGAAAATACCCATCACTGGCTATTTTCTTGCTTTCTTGGTACACAGCGGGGGTCCAGCTCACCACACAGGCGCTCAGCTACATAGCCGCTGTAGAAAGGCCACCTGGCCCACAGAAGTCGCTACATCACGAGCAGACGCGCCACACCGAGCACTGGAAGGACTCACCTGGACCCAGAAAATCGCTGCACGAAACGAGCGGAAGAGCCACATCGAGCGCGAGAAGGGCCCACCTGGCCCTAGGATATACATCACCTGCACACACAAGCAGGAGCACCACATCAAGCTGAGAAACCCGGGATAGTGCACACAAGGAGCGGTACCACTACCAACTGCCCAAAGCAGCGGTGGAACTGATAGTTCGGGCCCAGCACAGCACAGCACAGCTCGATCGATGATGAGCCTTCGTTCGTAAGAAATGTGCAGACTGCTAATCAATCAGCCAAGGTTCCTCCCCCCCTATAAAAATTCCTGATGAGAGGTCTCCCCCCCTCTATGGATCCTTTCACCTCTGCCACTGCACAGCCTTCCCTTTTGATCTCATAACCTATCATAGCAATTGATGATGGAAGCAGGCTACGCAGCTACGGCGCCGATCTACACATTCTGATCCCCCTATTCGGCTCAACCAACATGGGGGTATGTCCATCGATTCAATTACATCGGAAGCCTAAACCACGTTAACCATGCAATATTCGTAATTACTAGGCCTGCCAACGGATCAAATTCGGGAATATTTCGAATCGGGCAAGATCTTTTTTTAATCATATCTCATACCAAAATATTAATACCAAACTCCGAGTTTTTGGATTCAGATCGGATTCGGATCATGATCCGTTTCATTGACAGGTCGGGGAGGTCAAGACATCAGAAACAATCAAATAGAAACTCGTGACTTCTAAGTTTACATCCTGATTGGATTGGGCCAATGGATTCTGTGATCCATATATCCGACGGTTATAATAAAATGAATGGGTTGGTCATCGGAGGGACTATGATATATATCATAAAGCCGAGTAAACTCTTAGGATCAGATCTTATTTGGATCGGATCAAGGTAGATCCGAATTCGATCCGATTATATTTCAAATTGGGTCAGACCATTTTTAACCGGATCTCGAACCAAAACACTAGTACCAAACTCGCGATAGATCCTATTTTGTTGAGAAAGATATCTGTTGCCCCCCCCTGCACCAACATCTGTCCGAACCGCACCCACATTAATACTTTGCTCCCAAGATTCTCATAGACCTCCTACTGGTGCTTCAGAGAAATGAAAGGATGTTTGTGTTCCTCCAGATTTTGCATTTGTGTAGAAACTGAACAGGGAGAAGGAAATCCAATTCCCACTTTTCCATTAAACCCATCCACCAAGATGCTGACAGCTCTTTGGAGTAGGTATAAGTTCAATATGGCTGACCCCAGCTTCATAACTTCCCATCAATTAGAGCCCTTCTCCCCACCTATGATTCCGCTGAATAGCTTCCACACAATTGATTCAACTAGGGATGAATCAGACATAGATAGATTTGGAAGCAGCCTGCTATGGGGATGTAGTGCAGAGTCGACTCAGAACGGCGTGGGTTCAAAAAGGTATTACGGAACCGAAGAGTGGCTCAAGTTTGCAAGACTGGCTTTGCCCATGGATCCCCGATGCCCGCCCGTGGGTCAGGTAGAAAAATAGATAGAGCTTGAGGTTCCAGGTTGCACACATGGAGTCAGACCTAAGACCTAAACTGGAATTGTGGAGGAGGCGAGATGGTAACTGTTGGAAGTTTTCTAAGTAAAATGGGGTTTATAGTCTTTTTAAGCTTGTTTGGATATTATTATCTTTTAAGCTTTTTTTCCCATTTATTCTGTCTTTTAGCGAGCACATGGGATGTCATCGTTTGAAAAATAGCCCTCTAAGTTTAATATGATATTGTGCTTTTTGGGCGCTTTTAGAGGCGCACCTTGCACTTTAACAATTTGGGAGAGATGAGCACACTCTTGAAGGAAAGATTTATTGACTACCAGAAGACTTTCGACTTTGGGAAGTCGAGGGGATCAACAATGCAAGACTGTAAACCGAGGTCAAGCTAAAAAAGTGGTCTAGTGTTAGCAAGCCTGCACCAGAAAATAATATGACAACATTTAGATTAGATGGCCAATAGTCCAAGGCTTCAGATGATAGAACACAACAAAGAAGACGAAGCGTATCAATATCGGAGGACACTGGCGCAACACTTGGCCCAACGAGAAAGAGCCAAGGGTACAAGGATGATCAAGAACAAGAAGGCTATTTTTTCTTTATCGAATCTAGTTAGAATAATGGAGGAACGGATCACGATTTTCCACTAAATTAAAATGCCATGGTCATCATTGTACTACTCATCGGCAGTGGCAAAACCATGAACCTCTCTATCTAGCGAGTTTGCTTGGAGATTGGGCCTCAAGAGCAAGGGAACACCTAAATCTTCCACCATAAAGGCGGGCTAGCTCACTTCAAACACCAAGAAGAAAATGACACTATGAAGAAGGCGATTCTTCTTACATTAAAAAAAAAAAAGCTAAACGACAAGTTAGTCGAATTCTTTAAGGCAAGAGAAATTTATGCAAATCGAATTGAAGAAGGAATGCTACAGCTAAAAAGGGAGAAAAGGGTACAAAAGAAAAGGAAATTAAAGTAGTTCTTGTGATTTGTGGTTATGGTAGGGTTTCATAGTCCTTTGGTTTTGAGTTAGATTATAGGTTTTTATCATGTTTTGAGAAGGATGGTTTTCTTTCAATTATGGACATCTTGCCTATTTCATACTAGGAAATATGTAAGTGGGGACCAGACATTAAAACAATCTTACCTATTTGCATTAGGTTTTTGTATTTTAGACTTAGTTTTTTGTTTTATAGATCTGGTCGGATCATTATCAAATTGAATCGATATATATCCGATTTTGGACCAATCTATATTACTTCTTCGTGATTTGGACTAAGTTTTTCGTATTTTTGATATGATAGGATCATGATTAAATTAGATCGGTACGGATCCGATTTTGGAGCAATTTACATTAGGTTTTTATATTTTAGACTTAGTTTTCCTGTTTTTGTATCTGATCGGATCATTATCAAATGGGAACGTAGTGGATCCAATTTTAGACCAATCTATATTACTTCTACGTGTTTTGGATTAAATTTTTTGTATTTTGGATTTGATTGGATCATTATCAAATTGGATTTGTACGGATCCGATTTTGGACCAATTTGCATTAGGTTTCCGCATTTTAGACTTTGTTTCTCGTTTTTTATATTTGATCGGATCATTATCAAATTGGATAAATGTCGATCCGATTTTGGACCAATTTATATTACTTCTTCGTGATTTGGACAAAGTTTTTTGTATTTCGATCAATCGGATCTTTATCGAAATGGATAAGTACGGATACGATTTTGGACCAATTTGCATTTGGTTTCGTATTTTAGACTTAGTTTTCTTGTTTTTGGACCTAATCGGATCATTGTCAAATTGGATTGGTGCGGATCCGATTTTGGACAAATTTATATTACTTCTTCGTGTTTTGGACTAAGTTTTCTATATTTTGGATCTGATTGGATCATTATCAAATTGGATCGGCACATATCAAAATTTGGACCAATTTGCATTAGGTTTTCATAATTTAAACTTAGTTATCTGATTTTTGATCTGATCGGGTCATTATCAAATTGGATCGGTGCGGATCCGATTTTCGACCAATTTATACTACTTTGTGTTTTGGACTGTTTTTCGTATTTTGGATTTTATCAGATAATTATCAGATTAGATTGGTATGGATCAGATTTTGGACAAATTTGTATAGGTTTCCGACATAGTTTTCCAAATTTTTTTTGATCTGGTCAGATCATTATCAAATTAGATAAGTGTGGGTCCGATTTTGGACCAATTTATATTTGCATCTTTGTGCTTTAGACAAAGTTTTCCAAATTTTAGATGTGATCGAATCACGATCAAATTGGGTTGGTAAATATTCGATTTTGGACCAATTTGCATTAGGTTTCCACATTTTAGACTTATTTTTCCGTTTTTTGGATCTGATCGAATCATTATCAAATTTGATCGATGCTGATACGATTTTCGACCAATTAAAATTACTTCGTGGTTTGGACTAAGTTTTTTGTATTTTTGAATTTTGATCTAATCAGACCATTATCAAATTGGATTGGTACGTATCCGATTTTAGACCAACTTGTATTAGGTTTTCGTTTTTTAGGCTTATTTTTTCATTTTTTTGGTATAATCGGATCATTATTAAATTGGATCAATATTGATTCAATTTTCGATCAATTTATTTTAATTCAACGTGTTTTGGACCAGTTTTTAGTATTTTGGATCTGGTTGGATCATTATCAAATTGGATCGGTATGGATCCGATTTTGGACCAATTTCCATTAGGTTTTCGTATTTTAGACTTAGTTTTAAGTTTTTGGAGCTGATCGGATCATTACCAAATTGGACCAGTGTGGATCGATTTTGGACCAATTTATATTACTTCTTCGTCTTTTGCACTATGTTTTTCATATTTTGGATTTAATCGGATCATTATCAGATTGGATCGGTACAAATCCAATTTTGGCACAATTTGCATTAAGTTTTTGTATTTTAGACCTAGTTTTTTGTTTTTTGGAATTGATTGGATTATTATCAAATTGGGTTGGTGCGGATCCAATTTTGGACCAATTTATTTTACTTCTTCGTGTTTTGAACTAAGTTTTCTATATTTTGAATATGATACAATCATTATCAAATCGGATCGGTAAGGATCCTATTTTGGATAAATTTGGATTACATTTCTGTATTTTAGACTTAGTTTTTCGTTTTTTGGATGTGATCGGATCATTATCAAATTCGATCGGTGCAGTTCCAATTTTGGACCAATTTATATTACTTCTTCGTGGTTTAGACTAAATTTTTCGTATTTTGGATCTGAATGGATCATTATCAAATTAGATCTGTACGGATCCGATTTTGGACTAATTTGCATTCAGTGCGGATCCAATTTTGGACCAATTTATATTACTTAGTGTTTTTTATTAATTTTCTGCATTTTGAATCTAATCGGATCATAATCAAATTGGATTGGTGCGGATACGATTTTGGACCAATTTGCATTGCATTAGGTTTCCATATTTTAGATTTAGTTTATCGTTTTTGGATCTGATCGGATCATTATCAAATTTGATCAGTGCTGATCCGATTTTCGACCAATTTGTATTGCTTCTTCGTGTTTTGGACTATGTTTTCCTAATTTTTGATCAGATTGGATCAATATCAAATTGGATCGGTATGGATCCGATTTTGGACCAATTTGCATTATGTTTCTGTATTTTATACTAAATTTTATTTTTTTTTGGATATGATCGGATCATTATCAAATCGGATCCCTGATCGGATCATTATCAAACTTGATCGGTACGGATCTGATTTTGAACCAATTTGCACTAGATTTCCGTATTTTAGACTTAGGTTTTCATTTTTTGGATTTGATTGGATCATTATTAAATTGAATTGGTGCAGATCCGATTTTGGATCAATTTATGTTACTTGTTTGTGCTTTGGACTACGTTTTCTGTAATTTGGATCCGATCGGATCATTATCAAATTGGATTGATACAAATCCGATTTTGGACCAATTTGCATTAGGTTTTCGTATTTTAGACTTAGTTTTTTGTTTTGTAAATCTGATCGGATCATTATCAAATTGAATTGGTGTATATCTGATTTTGGACCAATTTATATTACTTCTTCGTGTTTTGGACTAATTTGTCCGTATTTTGGATCTTATACGATCATTATCAAATCAGATCAATACGGATACGAATTTGGAGCAATTTGTATTAAGTTTCAATATTTTAGACTTAGTTTTTTTGTTTTTGGATTTGATCGGATCATTATCAAATTGGAACGGTGTGGATCCAATTTTGGACCAATTTTTATTACTTCTTCGTGTTTTGGACTAAATTTTTGTATTTTGGATCAATCGGATCATTAACAGTTTGGATCGGTACGGATCCGATTTTGTACCAATTAGCATTAGGGTTCTGAATTTTAGACCTAGTTTTTTGTTTTTGACATCTAATTAGATCATTATCAAATTGGATCAATACGGATCCAATTTTGGACCAATTTATATTATTGCTTCATGTTTTGGACTAAGTTTTCTGTATTTTGGATCTGATCAAATCATTATCAAATTGGATCGAGACGAATCCGATTTTGAACCAATTTGCATTAAGCTTCCGTATTTTAGACTTAGTTTTTCTTTTTTTGGATTTGATCGGATTATTAACAAATTGGATCAGTGCAGATCCGATTTTGGACCAATTTATTTTACTTTTTCGTGTTTTGGACTAATTTTTTTGTATTTTGGATCCGATATGATAATTATCAAATCGGTGCCTACCGGCAGGTACGATACATACCAAGTGATATTTTGAACCTTAATGTCAAGAGCTCATCCAGTCATCACTATAGAAACTCGAATTTGACATCGAATTCGATAAAAATATATCATAGCAAGATGAAAAAAATCTTGAGATACACTTGATACCATACCGGATCAGCATGATTCCCGAACGATCAAGTTACAACTCATCTTTTCTACGCACACTGCTCTCATTTCCAAGTTTCTCATTTACTCTCCATTAATATTGGCACTATATGGCCCCTCTTATGGCCCATGTAGCAGTGGTGGAGCCCAAACATGCATGCCACTTATCACTTTACACTCTTATGTCCTCTTTTAAGGAACTTGGTTGACAAGTTGAACTGATTTCATGAGAACTCAAAACATCAAGCCCCCAAACATTGCTCAATCGTATCCTTATATCGAAAGAACTGTGTAAGGCCAACATAAGATACTGACAAAACCCTAAATGACAATAGTGCTATTACCCTTATGCAAAACCTCTTCACAAACATCAAATCACTTAATAATCAATCCCAAGTATCCAAAACAATCACAATCCACCTCTCACTCATTCAGTACGGGATATACACTTGAAAAAAGAAACAAAAAAAGACTATTGAATCTCCCCGAACACACACTATTACAATCATAATTGTCCATTCCTCATCATTTAATCCTAACCCTCAACAAGCCCTAAACATAGCAAGATTACACTAAACATATCGAAACTTGTCAACCTCCATTCCTCCATATATGCAAGGTAAACATGGCAAAAAAGGATAGGGGAGTTGGCAAAGCAATTGATGCTTGGGTGAGGAGATTGTGCCCCCCTCTCTCGATTTACCCAGGAGTGCGTAGAGAAACTTTCAAGTGGGACCGTGCGCATTCTTGGTAGTCTGAGCTCGAAGTGGGCCCATTGCCTGAAGGGTTTCGGGACACCAATCGATTTAAAAAAAAAACACTTTGAGCAGTAACATATTGATCTCATTTTAGAAACTTTGCTCGTGACTCATGGATTTACCTTTCCGATCACACTAAAAAATTTGTTTGAACCCTAATGAATAAAATAAGCTTGAACATGCATCCTAATGGTTTATCATCCTCATTTGGGGCTTTTAGAAGTTGTTAGGTGGTTAGAGGTTATTAGTGGTGGTTAGAGACTAACAACCTTCTACTCCCGTGTATATATACCCTCGTTGATGTTGGGGTCATTCATAATCAGAGATGGAAGAGATCATTTTACCTTAAAAATTTCATGAAATCATAGCAATTTTGAGGATTTTCCTCTCTCTCTCTCTCTCTCTCTCTCAATTCTTCACTTGCTTTGCCCGGCTTTGTGATTCTGATCGGCCACCCTTTTAGCACCATTGGCAACTCCTAATTTGATCTCAGATCCGCACCACCGGATCCCGACACACCTCAGATCTGCACTACCGGAGTTCGGTGTAGCACAGATTCGCACCACCAGAGTCTGGAACATTCCACGACGTTGATCTGCCCCGGTCATTCTCATCCGACACCACCGAATCTTTCCGATGCTGATCTGCCCTGACTAATCCGAACCATCGGAGTTCGAAGACCTTGGCCTTGTTCGTTCTCATCTGACACCGGCCACTCTCTTTCTTTGTTCTCATTGTACACCGGAGTATATAAAATTAGACATTCACACAGAATCTCTAGGCTTGTAGAAAAATCCCTTTGGATATGTAGCCTTTCAATTCCCCTAACAATTCTTGGGAAATAGAAAGTTCGTATAAATCCCTCCAAAAACATAGATATCATTTCATTTCGAGCAAATACTCCACCAAACCTAACTTGAAATTTGAGTGCATTCATCTTCACAAAAAGATACATGAAAATTACTAAGCAAACATAAAGATTCGTAAACGAAACTAAAAGGAGACGCGGTAAGGGGCGGTTCACATTACAAAACAATTTGTGTACGGATATGAGCGCTAAAGCCAATGCGTATACTAGGGGAAGGCGAATCCGTTCCTTGAATTTGCGTCATGCTAATTTATTGAGAGTTTTTCACCCTTTTTTCTTTCACGTTGAGTTCGGCATTATAACGAACATAATATATCCAGCTTTCTCAAACTCTATGGAGTACAGGGGACCAAAGAGAAAGGTTCAATGCCTACACACAAATCAATCCAGACTGCATGGACACAACTTCATACCTGATTCACTTAGAGATGATACAAAGACCCAAACGAAAGAGGAACATAGGCGAAAGCAGTGGGGTAAAGGATCCCAGACCTGATCGGCGGAGAAAATGGACTAACTCATCAGAGGGCACCGAGGATATCACCGGCGCCGCTGAAGGTGAAGGCCCCGCCCTCCTCCAAGTTGAGTACCTTCACGACCCCGTCCTGGGCGAGCATCGAGTATCGCCTGGACCTAATGCCGAGCCCGGCGGGCTTGTCACTGAGGTCCAGCTCGACCCCAAGGGCCCTCGTGAACTCCCCGTTGCCATCGGACAGCAGCAGCACCTCGTCCCCGACCTTGAGAGCCTCCCTCCATGCCCTCATCACGAAGGCGTCGTTCACCGAGACGCAGGCGATCGTGTCCACCCCCTTCGCCCGCAGCTCGCCGGCCTTCTCCACGAACCCGGGCAGGTGCTTCTGGGAGCAGGTCGGGGTGAAGGCCCCCGGGACGGCGAAGAGGACGGCCTTCTTGCCCTTGGTGAGCTCGGAGACGGTGACGGTACGCAGCTCCCCGGCGGCGTCGAAGTAGGAGAGGGTGGATTCCGGGAGATTGTCGCCGACGGAGATGGTGGGCAGCGCGGAGGTGGAAGAGAAGCCGTGGGCTCTGGCGGGGGGGAGGGAGGTGGGAGGGGAGAGACGTCCGGGTATTCTGGTGGCAGGACGGAAGTGTACGGTGGAAGAAAGGGAGGAGAGGGCGGCGGGGCGGAGGAGCTTTAAGGCGGTCGTGTATGCGGCGGTGGCCATCGCCTTTGCTCAACCGGTCGGAGTTACGGCCTCAGGGGATTATAGACAGACTATATTTGATGGTCCGACAACCGAATGAAAGGATCCATCTAAATCTAGGGGTGTAAAAAAAGCCCACAGGCCCGAACCTGGCCCGGCCTGGTCAAAAGCCCGACCTTACCCAGCCCCAAAGCATCATGGGCCGGGCTCGGGCCAACACCCTGTGCCTGCAGCCCCGTCCGAAAGAAAGTCCGAAAACCCGATCATAATACTGTAGATTTGGTTTATTTATATAACATGGCACGGCGCTTTCGTGCTGACTAGACAAAATGGCACCAAAAGCTGACTAGACAAAAAAATTGCTGACTAGACAAAACGAAACAAGTTGACTAGACAAAAAAAATAACTACGCATCATCACAACCATCCATACATAAAGGAATAGAAGCTGCATTTGATGGCTCCTTCAGAAATTAAATAAATGCTCTATATAGAATATTAATTAGAGAGAAAATAAGGAAAGAGAATCAATTAGAGAGAAAATAGGAGAGATAGGAGGGGGTGCGATCAGATAGTTTTGAATAATACAGACGGCTGCGATCAGGTTTTGATTAAATGGAAATAAAGAAAAAAAGAGATATAGGGGATAGTGGGGAGTTATCAGGTTGGGCGGTTGGGATTTAAAAGAGAGAGACTTGGATAAGAGCATGCATGCATGGCTTCGCATGGGTTGATGCGGCCATGGATGGCTATGATGTGTGATGTAATGCTTGGGATGGGTTTTTGAGAGCTGTGATTAGGTTTCAAGAGATAGAGAGAAAGGATGGAGTCATGTGCATGAGATGTGGACTTGCATATGGGATTGGATTTTTTGTTCACTACCTAGAGCTCGAATGAGCTGGTAAGGATGGGTCGACGGCTAATAGCGAGTAAGTTCATACGTGTATGACTTTGAGATTGGGTGAGATGTCTACAAATATGGTAAAAAGGTGGGGAGGAGGAAAAAAAACAGTGGACGTAGCAGTAAGTTCCTCCTCCCCACCTTTTTGTCATATCTGTAGACAACCCCGGATTACGTACCAAAAAAATTACATAGGAATGATGAGGTGCATTCGCATGTGTGACACATGTGTGTGTGTATGTGTGTGTGTGTGTGAGAGAGAGAGACGTATGTGTAGGGGTGGCAATGGGTCGTGTTAGGTTGGTTTTACATATGGTACATCATCGCGGTGCGGTGTGGTTTCGGTGTTACGGTGCGATTTCGGTTTTGCCCAAAACAACACCGAAACCGTATCGTTGCCATCCCTAGATGAAAGCGCTAGCTTTGTGCCAATCGGCACGGGAGAGAAAATGGGTGTCCCTATGAATGTCGTTGTTGTCGTCGAAAGTGTTTTGTTGCCAAAGACGTTCAAGTGTGTTACCACCGAAGACGGCCTGCTGCAGTGCCGACAGGGTGGCTCGCTACAGTGCCGACGGGCACATGCACTATCCTTTTAAAAAAACAGGTAGACCCGCTAAGACCTAGTAAGATCCGTTTAAATATCTAATTATTTATTTATTTTTAATTTTATCTTTCGTTGCAGCTTATCATCATGGGTGTCCTGATCACAGACGTCTATTGAACCCATCGCATACTATGATCGGATATTGGGTAGATCATTGGAGGGCCAATCACATCTGTTTCTTTACCTGCCGATTCAGACCGAGTGCGATGCACGGGTAGAGTATGAGTGCAACGGACGGCTATGATTTGGGGTACAGATAAATGGTGTAGAAGATTTGGATTCGGGGTTGGGGGGTTGGGCCGGTGGTTGCCCGCTTCGTGTCAGTTGGGGGGTGTCTTGCTGCCGAAGACGGCCCGACAAGTGTATTACCACCGAATGCGGCTCGCTGCAGTACCGACGGCCAAGTGTGTTGTTGTCGCACCAAAGGCTCCCGCTTCGTGCCAATCGGCATGGGCATGCCGAAGGCGGTCAAGTGTGTTGTAGTCGCATATGACGATGGGGGTGGGGGTGGGGGTGGTGATGCCCGGGGGGTGTTTTGCTGCCGAAGGCGGCCCGCTGCATTGTTGACAGGTGTGTTGCCGCCGAAGGCGGCCCGCTGTAGTGCCGACAGGCACGGGCATGCACTAGTCAACATAACATGGCACATCGGTTTTGTACTGATTAGACAAAACGGAAGCTGATTGGACAAACTGACTGGACAAAAATAAACCGAATAGATCTAACCATTCGTTCAAATATCAACGCATGATCTCTATTTCCCCGTCAACCAACTCCCTCCCATTGGTTTCAAATCCCAACCCATTTAAACTGCACAAATCCCTAAAATCCCGGCCCATTTAAACTGCACTAAATCTGACCGTTTATCCTATGATCGTTATTCACATCAACGGCTATAAACCATCAGGTCGATCTTGAGGAATCCGTTCGAATAGAGACAGTTGTGATTGATTGATTATAGGGGGAGGGGGAGTTGGTCGCGCCGAAGGATCCCGCTTCTTGCCAATCAACACGGGCAAGAAAATGGGTGTCCCTATGAATGCCGGTGTTGTCGTCGAAAGTGTTTTGTTGCCGAAGGAGTTCAGGTGTGTTGTCACCAAAGGCGGCCCGCTGTAGTGCCAGCAGATGGATTGCCGCCGAAGGCGACCCGCTACAGTGATGACAGGCACAGGTATGCACTAGTATATTGTAGTACATTGTCAGGTTGTATGGGTCGTCGAAGTACTATATATATTCAAGGTCATATAAAATTATTTATTAATTAATTAAAAATCATTGTAAATACTGCCAGACCATTTAAATTAGGGGTGGCAATGGGTCGGGTCGGGTCGGGTTCGTGTCGTGTCTAATTTCGGGTCGTGTCCAAAACCCCTAGACGCGGACCCGACCCGTTTAACTAATCGTGTCTAGATCCTAAACTCATACCCGACCCGTTTATAAACGAGTAGACCCGATAAGACCCATTTACTAGTTGACCGGATCCAACCCGATCCGACTCGACCCGACCTAACCCGATAGATCCGCTGATACTATATATTACAATATTGGATTGCGGTTAGACCTGACCCGACCCGACACGACTCGTTGAATTTTAAACGGGTCTTCCCGGGTCTACCTTGTCCAGACCCTAAACCCGGACCCGACCCGTTTATTAAACGGGTCATCGTGTCAACCCGTTTAGCCCTGACCCAGTACCGCTAACTCCGTGTCGGGTCTGCCATGTCAGGGTCCGAAATTGCCAGCCCTAATTTAAATAGAGCACGTCACAGGACGCCATACCGAGATCTAAAATCTTGGCTGAAAAAGATTCATTTATGTTGTTATTTAACCTCTTAATTGAGTGGAGGCAAATATATTGGGAGAAATTAAATCACTTCCAACAGTGGATTTGATTTTATTCTGAATACAAAGGAAATTAATCTCCATTCCACCGAGGAAAATAGATGGAGCGGCACCAGCCCGTTATAGGCGAGCGAAAATGAAAATTACCAAATGAGGAAATTAAGTAGTTGCCTTAAAAAGAAAAGAGAGAGGGAGTATTGTGCGAACATGTCAAACTTTGGGGAGCGATTTGGAACAAAATAATATGTAGGGGGGTTAAGTGTTTTTGATCTAAACTTCAAGGGGGAGGCAGAGTGTAATTTACTCTTAAATCAAAGGACAAGTTCCCATCTTAACTCATAACTAGTAAGAAATCTGATCAATGCCCGTATGAACTTGATGAACACCTTTTGACACAGACGACATCACAGCCATCCGGAAGAAATGTGCAATCATGAGTGAGTGTCATTCACTCGTTGGGGTGTGATTCACTTGTTAGAGAGAGAGAGAGAGAGTAATTAACATCAAATGACTATTAAATACCATTTAAATGGGTATTTATCATCATTATAAATGGTTTTTAGTAGGATTTATGAGAGAGAGCCGTGTTCACACACTGGAGAAGGATTTAGGCTCTTCAAAAGAACTTCACGTGTCACAACGCGGAAGAGAGGCTTCCATTTTAGTATTATACTAGTAAGAAACCCGGGCAATGTCCAGATGAACTTGATGAACAGCCATTTGGCACAGATGACATCACAACTGTTCGAATAAGTATGAAATCTAAAGTGAGTATGATTCACTTGTTAGAGAGAGAGGGAGAGAGAGATTAATATCAAATGATAATTAAATGCCATTGAATGAGTGTTTGATTATCTTTATGGTAGGTTTTTAATAGGATTTAAAATTGAGCCGTGTTCACACATGGAAGAATGATTATGGTTCTTTAAAAGACGTCCACGTGTCACAACACGAGAGAGAGGCTTCCGTTTTAGTATATAGTATAGACTACTAGTAAGAAACCCAGACAATGCCCGAATGAACTTGATGCACACCACTTAACAAAGACGACATCACAACCCTCCGAAGAAGTATGCAATCTTGAGTGATTACGATTCACTCATCCAGGTGTGATTCACTTGTTAGAGAGAGAAAAAGATATTACTAATGAATTTTCTAATTAACATCAATTGACCATTAAATACAATTGACTGGGGTATTTATCATCTTTATATTAGGTCTTAATGGGATTTATGAGAGAGAGTCGTGTTCACACACGAGAAAATGATTATGACTCTTCAAAAGTGGTCCACTTATCATAGAACGGAAGAGAGGACTCCATTTTTGTCATCAATGCCCGAATGAGCTTAATGCATGCCATTTAGCACAGACGACATCACAAAGTTTGAATAAGTCTAAAATATAAAATGAGTGTGATTCACTTGAGAGAGATATTTACATTAAATCCCATTGAATTAGTATTTATCAGCTTTATGGTAGCACTTTAATAGGATTTAAAAATAAACCGCATTCACGCATAGAAGAAGGTTTCTAGTTCTTAAAATACGTCCACGTGTCACAACGCGGGAAAGAGGCTTCCGTTTTAATATAGATATATAGATTGGATTAGATAGATACTATTCGATAGAAACCAAGGAAAGATCGTGCCGGAGGAAAGTCATCTAAATTGAGACATGCAAACATCGGGGTTGAATTCTCCGACGTCAGCAACCGTAATCAACGACAGATTAGACGTTCGTCGGTCGGTCGACCCCATCTCCCACTCCTTCAAGACGATCCATCATCGACATCTCTCGGCAGCCTCTCGAACTTCTGAATTTCGAACCATCCTCCGATCCCTGTATCAGGAGTGATGTTCGGAACAAAAGACCCCCTTTAAAGATTTAGCCGATAATCGAGGGCTTGGAAACAGCAAACCCTTGGGCATCCTCCAACATTGCAGATCGCTCGAGTATCTAATCGTCAACCAAGGGATTGGAGATAGCCAACCCTCAGGCATTCTCTAGCATTGTAGAATGCTCGAGGATTCAACCGTCAGCCACTGTCGAATGCAAATATGCATACTCAATGTCCCTTCGCTGGTTTGATTGCATATGGTATCCCCACGATTAATTAGCATTCAAAGCTATTGTTAGTTCGGTTCAAGTTGCAACACGGCTGACTAACCTGCAACTGTACAAAGCTATGTTCCCCATACGTATGTTTGACTGAAATGGCAGTTTGCCTAAGTCTAACCGATACAAAGGCACTATGGTGAGTACTTCGAATCATTAGCGTTGCATATGCTCCCGTTGTAACGTAAGGACACATGCCCCGGCCCCGTGCCTTGCCACAATTAGTTTAGTTTATGTTATGACATGGCCAACTAACCTACAACAATACAATGCTATATGCCCCAAACGTAGGTTCGACTGAAACGGCGCTTCGCCTAAGTCCAACCGATACAAAGGCACTACATTGAGTACTCCGAATCATTAGCGTTGCACATGCTCCTGTTGTCACGTAAGGACACATACTCCTGTGCCTCGCCACAGTTAGTTCGGTTTGGGTTGCGACATGGCCGACTAACCTGCAATAGTACAAAGATATGTTCCCCAAACGTAGGTTCGATTGAAATGGCACTTTGTCTAAGTCCAATCGATGTAAAGGCACTACGCTAAGTACTCTGAATCTTTGGCGATGCACATGCTCCCGTTGTCAAGTAAGAACAGATGCTCTCGTGTCTCACCACAATTAGTTCGATTCGGGTTGTGATACAACCGACTAACTTGCAATAGTACAAAGCTACATGTTTTGATGTAGGTTCGACTGAAATGACACCTCGCCTACGACCAACCGATACAAAGGTGCTACGCTGAGTACTCCGATTTTCAAACCTTCATCATTCAATAAGCTCAAGGATACAGCCTTGGCAGTCGAAGACAAAGTCCGAGGCATGCTTCACTGCCTCGACACCTGCCAAAGCCCGAGACGTCAATATCGTCTCGGCCTAAGGAGACAGCCTTGGCATTCGAAGACAAAGTCTGAGACAGGCTTTGCCGCCTCGGCACCTGCGAAAACTCGATACATCGATATCATCTCGGCCCAAGAAGACAGCCTTGACAATCGAAGACAAAGTCCGAGGCAGGCCTCGCCGCCTCGGTACTTGACAAAGCCCAAGACACCGACATCGTCTCGGCCCAAGGAAATAACCTTGGTATACACAGACAAAGTCCGAGACTGGCCTCGCCACCTCAGCATCTGACAAAGCCCGAGACATCGACATCATTTCGGTCCAAGGAGACAGCCTTGACATTCGAAAACAAAGTCCAAGGCAGGCTTTGCCGCCTCGGTACCTGACAAAGCTTGAGACGTCGACATCGTCTCGGTCCAAATAGACAACCTTAGTACTCAAATATAAAGTCTGAGGTTTCATCGTCGCCTCGGCATGCAACAAAGTCTAAGAAGACAACCTTGACACTCAAATACAAAGTCCAAGGTACCATCACTGCCTCGACATGTAACAAAGTCCAAGGAGATAGCCTTGACACTCGAATACAAAGTTAGATATGCCATTACCACCTCGGCATGCAACAAAGTCTAAGGAGACAACATTGACACTCGAATATAAAGTCCGAGGCACCATCGCCACCTCGATATGCAACAAAGTCCAAGGATACAGCCTTGTCTTCGAATACAAAGTCCAAAGCATCATCACTGCCTCGGCATGCAACAAAGTCAAAGGAGACAGTCATGACACTTGAATACAAAGCCCGAGACGTCATCATCGCCTTGGCATGCAACAAAGTCTAAGGAGATAGCCTTAGCACTCAAATACAAAGTCTGAGGTGCCCTCGCCACCTTAGCATGCAACAAAGTCCAAAGAGACAACCTTGGCACTCGAATACAAAGTCTGAGGTGCCATCACCGCCTCGGCATGCAACAAAATCCAAGGAGACAGCCCTGGCACTCGAATATAATTTATGAGACACCATTGCTGCCTCGGCATGCAACAAAGTCTAAAGAGACAACCTTGGTAATCGAATACAAAGTTCGAGGCGCCATCGCCACCTCGGCATACAATAAAGTCCAAAGAGATAGCCTTGGCATTCAAATACAAAGTCAAAGGTGTCATCGCCACCTTGGTATATAACAAAGTCCAAAGAGATAGCCTTAGCACTCGAATACAAAATCTGAGGCACCATTGTTGCCTCGGCATGCAACAAAGTCCAAGGAGACAGCCTTGGCATTCAAATACAAAGTCTGAGGCGCCATTGTCGCCTCGACGTGCAGGAAAGTCTAAGGAGACAGCATTGCCATTCGAATACAAAGTCCGAGGTGCCATCGCCGCCTCGGCATGCAGTAAAGTCCAAGGAGGCAACCTTGGCATTTGAATACAAAGTCTGAGGTGCCATCGCCACCTCGGCGTGCAGCAAAGTCCAAAGAGACAGTCTTGGCATTCGAATACAAAGTCTAAGGCGATCTCCGCCTCGGCGCTCAATGCGCCAGGAGAGACAGCTCCGGTGCTCGCAGACAAAGTCCAAGGTGACCTTCGCCTCGGCACTCAACGTGCCCAGAGCGATAGTTTCGGCGCTTGCAAACAAAGTTAGAGGTGATCTCCGCCTAGACGCTCAACACGCTCAGAGAGATAGCTCCGGCGCTTGTAAACAAAGTTCGAGGTGCTCCGCACTGCCTCAGTGCTCAACTCGTCCGGAAAGATAGCTCCGGTGCTCACAGGCAAAGTCCGAGGCGATCTCCGCCTCAGCGCTCAACGTGCTTGGAGATATAACTCCGGTGCTCGTAGGTGAAGTCCGAGGCAACCTCTGCCTCAGCGCTCAATGCGCCTGAAGAGACAGCCCTAGTACTCATAGGCAAAGTCTGAGGCGATCTCTGCCTCAGCGTTCAATGGACCCGGAGAGACAACTCCGGCGCTCACAGGCGAAGTCCGAGGCGATCTCCGCCTCGACACTTAATGAACCCAGAGAGACAGCTCCTGCGTTTACAGACAAAGTCTGAGGTGCCCTCTACCTCGATGCTCAACTCACCCAAAGAGATAGCTCCGGCGCTTACAGACAAAGTCCGAGGCAACCTCCACCTCGATGCTCAACGCGCCTAGAGAGACAGTTCTGACGCTCATAGACGAAGTCCGAGGTGACCTTCGCCTCGACACTCAACGCTCCTGGAGAGACAACTCTGACGCTCACAGACGAAGTCCGAGGATAGCTCGGCCTCGGTGCTCAATGCGCCCGGAGAGACTGCTCCGGTGCTCGCAAACGAAGTCCGAGGTTACCTTTGCCTCGACGCACAATGTGCCGGTAGAGATAGCTCCGACGCTCGTAGACAAAATCCAAGGCGACCTCCTCCTCGGCACTCAATGTGCCCAGAGTGACTGCTCCGGCGCTCGCAAACGACGTCTGAGGTGACATTCGCCTCGGCGCTCAAAGCGCTCGAAGAGACAGCTTCGGCGCTTGCAAACGAAGTCTGAGGTGACCTCCGCCTTGGCCCTCAATGCACCTGGAGAGACAGCTCCAGCGCTCGCAGATGAAGTCCGAGGCGACCCCCGCCTCGGTGCTCAATGCGTTTAGAGAGACTGATCCGGCGCTCACAAATGAAGTCTGAGGCGACTTCAGCCTTGGAGCTCAACGCGCCCGGATAGACAGCTCCGACGCTCATAGATGAAGTCCGAGGTGACCTTCGCCTCGGCTCTCAACGCGCTTGGAGAGACAGCTCCAGTGCTCGTAGACAAAGCCGAGGTGCTCCGCATCGCTTCGATGCTCAACGCGCCTGGAGAGACAGCTCCGGCGCTCGCAGGCGAAGTTCAAGGCGACCTTCTCGACACTCAACGCGCCAGGAGAGACAGCTTCGGCACTCACAAACGAAGTCCGAGGCGACCTCCACCTCAGTGCTTAACGCACCGAAGAAACAGATCCGGCGCTCGCAGACAAAGTCCGAGGTGACCTTTGCCTCGACACACAAAGCGCCCGGAGAGAGAGCTCCGACGCTCACAGACGAAGTCCGAGGCTACTTATTACCCTTATACCCCTTATTTTTTATGGATAAAATAGGATTCAATGGGTTAGTGGCAAAAAGTTTGTCGGTATTTGTAATTTGTGTAGGACAAAAATGGAAAGTGTAAGAATATCATATTATGGTTCTTGCTCTTGCTTTTGTTTTAATGACATAGGATTCAAATATAGGGTATATGATCAAAAGTGGGACTCAAAAGTGGGACTCATATTCTTGGTCTATATTTTTAATTTGTGTTGGGTCAAAATGCGAAGTGTAAGAATGTCATATTATGGTTCTAGCCCTTGATCTTGTTTTAATGACATAGTGGGTATAGGTATAATGGATAAAAAGAAGGCTAAAATGGGAAAAACCAAAAATAGGATGGAAGGAGGTGAAGGATCCAAAACTGGCCGGGAATTGATTAGGGGGTATGGATGCAAATTGAAAAGAGCTCGGTCATGGTAATAAATGACATGGTGTCTCCAACTGATAGCTCAGTTGGTAAGACATGCAATCCTTGGCCTTGGTCAAGGGATCAAATAATCCACTCACTCTGTAGTGGTGGGCCTTCCTCTCGTCTTAGTGGTGAGCCTTCTAGCCAGTGAGGTTATTAAAATCGGGATATTTGTCTCGCTTTTGTGGCGAGTTTTGATCTTTGGTAAGTCTTGTGCCGGTGCACTAACATGTGATATGCTGCCACTTCATCCATTCCAAAAAATAGAAGGGGAACTTTGTGATAGGTCATTGAAAACAGATCGGGTTAGTGAAAAGGAACTACATCAAGATTGTTTTGCACCTGGTCCCTACTGACAAGATGCAATTAGAGCAAGTCTCAATGTTGACTTTTATCCCTTTTAAATGATAAAAATTTCCCTTCATAATATGTCCATCCGTCTCCATCGCTAGTCACTTGCAGATTTTTGCTACAATGATTTCACTGTAGCAAAAAAATTCAAGTGATATTTCACAAAAAAAAAAAAAAATTGCAACAATATTTTCACTATAACAACAAAGTAACAATCTGAGCAGATTATCACTATACAAATATTATTACTCTATCTACAAAGATTGTTACTCTTTTGCTACATTGATTTTATTGTAGTATTTTTTTCCCGAAAAGATTTGTCAAAAAAAAAAAAAAAAACTACAGTAATTTCACTATAGCAGATTGATACTCAACAAATATTGTTATTCAATTTTTGCATATTGTTATTAAAAAAATATTACTACTCAATCTGTGCAAATTGTTACTATTTTGCTTCAATGATTTCACTGTAGCAAATTTTTTTGGCGAGATTTCATAAAAAAAAAAATTGTTACAATGATTTCACTGTAGTGATTTATGTCAACATTAGCATGTAGGGGTAAAATAGATATTTTTCAAGAGGGGACCTAACGTTAAAGCATATGTTTGTCTGACTTTATCACTAAACCGATCTGTTCTCAGGGTCCTATCACTAATAACCCCAAATAACATGTCATGGTCAACATGGGTTGGCATTTCAGTCTGTTGGAATCGCTCAAGTACAACACATAGTATGAGTTTGCCCGAGAGTTAGGAGGGCTCATCATGGTCTTTTTTCCAAGTAATGATTTATGGCCTCTTCCTCAAAAATGAGAAGGCCAGGGACATCCATATCATGTTATTTGTCCCATTATGTTTAAATTGTGAGCGTTGGATTAGATCCAACACTTAATAGTACACCTATTTGGACTACCCATAGGTTGCCAAGATGGGATGATAAGAGTTTATTTTCCCCAAGTTTGAGAGAGAAGAAGAGCAGGCTTTTGTGGTCCCCACTTAATTTTTAATGTTTGAGGAAGCTGCAGGAGTATCGATTTTGTGGTTTTCTCCTTATTCCGTACAAATAAGGAGGCCGCTGGAGTTGCTCTTAGTAATAGGTCCTTGACAATAGATTGATTTAGTGTGACGGTCTGTTTGGTTGGCGTGTGTTGGAATACGTCGGTTCCAACTTACGCGAGTTTGTGATTTTCAGCTGTTTGGTTTCGTGGGGAGGCTCCTGATTGAATGAGTTGCAACTCATGTGTAGGTTTTGTGGGAGGAAATTATGGCCGTCGTATAGTTTTCCTCCAACAATCGATTGATTGTTGACTTTGAGTGCGGTGCACCGTAAAGTGCTGAGCTGTCACGCAGGCACTATTGAGTAGGAAGAGAGATAGAAAAAGAGAGAAGGAGAAAGAGTTGGCATAGGATGTGGTGACGAAGTTCGACCGAAACCTATGTCTTCGTGCGGTAAAACGCAACATTTGAATCCACTAACTCTGAAAAAGTAAAACTACTATCGATAGGTCGAGGAGTGCTTATACAAGTAGATAGAGAGTAGAGTAGACTTGACTAGAGTCTGACCACCATAAGGCTTAGGGAGCTCTGAAAAACAAAAAGTATAATTGAGAATAATGAATTTCAGTCTAGATTATTTATACGGTCTGCTATTTATAGATTTTGGGAATATCTGAAACTTTGGTAAATATCTAGGGGGGGTTTACTAAGTCCCAGACCTTTTCTATGGGCCCTAGGCAGGGTTGGCGGGTCCCACCGTCGTCTTCGTAGGCCCCAGGCAGGGCTGGTGGGTCCCACCGTCGTCCTTGTGGGTCCCTGGCAGGGCTGGAAGGACCCACCATTAGGCGTTAGCCAGATTTTACATCCACAGGTTTCGATTCTATAAAAATAAAGGAGCTTGTACCCTACGGTTTTTGGGTGGAGTTCCAACTCATACCGCTTGGGAGGTCTTTTCCTTGTGTGTTGACCCGAGTTCCTCGAGTGTTGACTCTCTCTTGACTACGGACGTTGCGATCTAGGGTTTCTTTCCCTCCTCCTCTCTGACTTCTCCTATTGTTTTCGTCTGCAGTGGATGGCACGATCGATCTAAGGTTTCACTGGGATTTCCTTTCCTCCTTTCTTCTGTCGTTCTTTTATTGCTTTCGATCGTGGTGAGCTACTTATTGTTTTTTATCAAGGTGAGCTACTCGTTGTTTTCGACCGTGGTGAGCTACCCTCTCTGGTTTTCTTCCTCCATTGTATGCTCCTCGCTCTCGACTATGGGTTTTTTTTTCTCAAAAGTTTTGATTTCTGAAACGTTTGATCTGATCTTGGGTTTGATGTTGGTCATTTGCATGTCTGAGCATTTGATTTGCATATTTTTGTTGATCTAGGGTTTGATGTTGGCATTTTGTATCTTTGAGCCTTTAATTTTCATACTTTTGATCTGATTTAGAGTTTGAATTTGGCTATTTTTATGTCTGAGCCTCTGATTTGTATACTTTTGTTGATTTAGGGATTGATGTTGGTCATTTGCATATCTGAGCTTTTGATTTACATACTTTTGCTCGGATTCAGGACTTAGATTTGTCCAATTTTATGTCCGAGCCTCTTATTTGTTAGATTATGTTGACCCTTTTAATATCAAAGTCTTTGATTTTATTCAATTTTGTTATTCTAGGGTTTAATTTTGGCTTATTTACTTTGATCTGCTATTTTATTTGGGCTAATTTTTATCATTTTAATATATAAGGGTCTAATTTGCTACCAAATAATGTCATATACTGTATAAATTTTGGTGCTATTTTTTTGTCTAAGCCTCTGATTTTCTTAAATGTACTATGATTTAGGGTTTTTATTTTTTTCTTTACATGTTTGAGCCTTTGATTTCACTTTTTGACTACAAATGTTATGTTTTAAAAAGTTTATATGCCCAGTTTTTCGCTTGTTAGTCTTATGATGTTCAGTTTTTAAGAGCTTATATGTCCAATTTTTTATTTGTTAGCAATGTTATATTCAGTTTTTTAAGTGCTTATATGTCTAGATTTTTTACTTGTTAGCTTCCTATGTTCAGTTAGTATGAGAACTTGGGTCTATCTAGGGTTTGTTTTGGCTCATTTGCATGGATGATCATTTAATTTATCAAAATATATTACTATATTAGATTTTATTATGCCAAAATATTTAAGAGGCAATGATAATTATTTAACTCATTATGTTATGATCCAAATGGCATAACAACCTTGGATGGCATGATGATATTTATACAACCGATTACCACCATATCTTGTGGTGTGATTATTAGTGTAAACTTGAGCTTATTATCCAAAACTAAGCAAGTAAATATGTTTCTTTAAAGAGACGATAATAACACCGTTGATGTAGCGTAATAGAATTTTTTTCTAAGTGTTAATGATGATTATGTCTTTTTTTTTCTCTAAGAGTCGATGATGGTTATGTATTTTTTTTCAAAGAGGCGATGATAATTATGTCCTTTTTTTTCTTCTAAGAGGCGATGATTATGTTTTTTTTCATGAGGCGATGATAGTTATATCTTTTTTCTAAGAGACAATGATAATTATATCATAAGGTTATGATGATGTGTTCAAATACATGCATGCAACTGATTACCACCATATCTTGATCCAAAATGATCTGACAATCTTGGATGTCTTGTTGAAGATTCTCTAAATATGTAAAAACTGAACATATATACAGTCAAAAACTTAAATATCATGGTCAAGTACCTGATCCTATTATCCTTGAATTTCTTCAGGGTTTTATAGTTATATAGAAATATTTATAAAAGCTAATACAATGCTTTATATGTTGGGGCATTTGAGATGAATCATAATCAAGATATTGTATACATCACGTTAGTGTCAACAAAATTATTTATATTAGTTGGTGGATTTATACTTATATCAAGATATTACACATGTCAGTTTGCTGAATGGGCTAGACTCATATCCAATATAATCAAAGATGTCGGGAAAGAGATGTCCACCAACTTAGGCATCAGTAAGGATATTATGTGCAACAAGATTGTCTTGAAGGAGACGATGAAGTTAGGGTATAACACGGACAAACATGAGTATAAATCTTTAGAGTGCTTAAAAACTGGACATAATAGTGAATATATATTACCCAAAATTGAAAAGTAAAACTAGATATAAGAAGTATAACAAAAAATGGACATAGCAATAGGCGATGATGAAATGCCCAAAGCATTATAGTTAAATCTATCATGCTCAGATCTAAGATGACGAGGCAACCTTGGATGGTCACATGTAAGCAATCGGATGCAACCTTCACTTGGGATGATATAGCTTGGGCCTACCTGAGCCTCGTATTTTGATTTAACTGTATAAAAATTTTGCATTGTACTACGTACAACTTATTTTTTGAAGTTTTGATTAAAAATATGACATCATCGAGCAATGGTAACTGGGTTGGAAGAGTGACTCGGTTTCAAAATATAAGATACAGGTGCAGTCGGAAAGCAATTATCAAAATATCTGAATCCAAAAAAAATTCTGGCAAATTATACTAATGAATATATCCGAGAAACAATATTTGAACGGTCACAACCAGATGATGTTGCATGGCTAGCGAAGTTGGAGACCAACGTAGGTGTCATAAACATATTGATATTTGTACTTTTTTGTTCTATTTAAATGTAATAGTTGTAAAAATTGTAGTCAAGTAACCGTATGTTATTATGGACCTGATTATTTAATGAAGTATAAAATTAATTTATAGTTTTAAGTTCAAAGTTGTCTAATTTATTTTTTTTACCTTAAATAGCATTCTCTCTCTCTTTCTTCTTACTCTTTTATATATATCTCCTCTCTCTTTCCTATCTCCTTCTATGTTCTATATATCTCTCTCTAAAAAGAGCTTTCTCTTTAAAAAGTAGGATTCTATAGTTTTCTCTCTCTAAAAACTGGGTAAAAAAATATTATATTTCTAAAAATTGGGCTTTCATAGCATTCTCTCTCTAAAAACTGGGCTTCCATACCTTTCTCTCTCTAAAAACTGAGTTTTCATAACTTTTTTTTAAAAAAAACAGGGTTTTTATAGTATTCTTTTTCTAAAAATTGAGTTTCTATAGTTTTCTCTATCTAAAAACTAGGTTTTCATAGCTTTCTCTATCTAAAAACAATGCTTCCATAGCTTTCTTTCTCTAAAAACTATATTTCCATACCTTTCTCTTTAAAAACTAGAAAAAAAAAAGCTTTTTTATAAAAATTGGACTTTCATAGCATTCTCTCTTTAAAAATTGAGCTTATATATCATTCTTTTTCTAAAAATAGATTTTTATAGCATTTACTTTCTAAAAAATGGACTTTCATAGCTTTCTGTATTTAAAAATTGAGTTTTCATAACTTTCGCTTTCTAAAAATTAGGTTTTCATAACATTCTCTTTCTAAAATTAGGTTTCCATATATTTCTCTCTCAAAATACAAGGTTTTTTTTTATAGATTTCTCTATCTAAAATTTAGACTTTTATAGCTTTCTCTCTCTAAAAACTATATTTTCATAGCTTTCTCTCTCTAAAAATTGAACTTCCATTGTATTCTCTCTCTAAAAAAATAACTTCCATAGTATTCTCTCTATAAAAACTGAACTTTCTTATCTTTCTCTCTCTAAAAATATATTTCATATCTTTCTCTTTTAAAACTAGGTTTTCATAGCATTCTCACTTTAAAATCATGATTTCATAGCTTTCTCTTTTCTAAAAATGGATTTTTATAATTTTATTTCTCTAAAAAGTGGGTTTTTATAGCTTTCTTTCTCTAAAAACTAGGTTTTCATTGCATTATCTTTCTAAAAATTGAGTTTTCATATATTTTCCTTTCTAAAAAATGGATTTCCATAATTTTTTCTATCTAAAATATGGGTTTGTATAGCATTCTCTTTTTAAAAACTGGATTTTTATAGCTTTCTCCTTCTAAAAATTGGGCTTCTATAGCATTGTCTCTTTAAAAACTGAATTTTCATAGCTTTCTCTATCTAAAAACTAGATTTCTATAGCTTTCTCTTTCTAAAAACTGGTGTTCCATATCTTTCTCTTTCTAAAACTTTATTTAAATTATTATATATATATATATATATATTAATAATTTAGTCATTGATCTAGTCACAACTATATACAGCCAACTACATCGTCCAAAACAATGGAGTTGCAACTATACCATTTGAAATACATCGAACCAAACAATAGAGTTACAACTATATCATTCCAACTACATTGAACCAAGCGGCAGAGTTGCAACTACACCGTTCAAACTACCTACAACCAAACATCTTACTTTCCAACTGCGACTGCACACATTGAAACTACACTGTGTAGTCAGAACTCCCTCCAACCAAACAGACCGTAAAGGACAGACAATAAGATAGTTTTGCACCAGGTCCCTCTCGAAATAGATGCTTTTAGAGCAAGTTCCTTTGTTGATGTTTTCTCCCTTTTAAATGACAAAGTTGCTCCTAATGCTAAAATCATAAATGTTGCTCTTCACTACAGCAAAAGAGTAACAATATGCAATTGTTACCCTTTATTATCAAATTAAGTAACAATTGCTATAGTGATTTCACTGTAGGTTTTTTTTTTTTGAAATCTTGATAAAAAAAATTTGCTACAGCGTAATCACTGTAGCAATTGTTACTCAATTCGATATTAAAGAGTAACAATTGCTACAGTAGTAGAAAAGAGACAATTCGGTGATAAAAGAGTTACAATTGCTACAGTGATTTCATTGTAACAATTTTTTTAATCAAAACTACAGTGAAATCACTATACCAAATGTTACTCTAATTACCGAAATGTAACTCTTCATGTTATTTTTTTGTACCGCTACGTGTAGGGGTAAAATGGTTATTTTTTAAACAATCTAAGGCCGAGTTTGGTAGGCAGAAAGTGACGAGAAAGGTAAGAGATTCCCTCCCTTACATGATGTTGGACGTGTTTGGTAGTCGGGAAAGTGAACATGAATCCAAATAATTTTATACTTAAATTACCCCATATTAGTGTAATGGGGGGGGAAAGTGAGTGATTTCTCTTTCCTCCCACTCTCGGGGTGTAAGACTTTCATTTCCTTTAATGAATTTTTCCAGCACCATACAAGACGTAAGGGTAAAATGGACCTTTTTCCAAACAAGAGGATATGGTGTAAAACTATCTTGTTGTCCGTCCTTATCACTCTATCGATCTGTTGTCAGGGACCTTAGGCACATTACCCCAAGATTTATCCTATTTTGGATCATATCTGTATATTGATTGATTGTTGGATTTGATCAAATAGTATGGTCTGAACCTCTCTTGGACACACTTGGAAAGATGCAATCTTTCTCTTGATAAGTTTATGTTGCACACTACAGGTGCTGTCCTGACCGTCGTACAAAAAAAAATCTTGCTGCTCCTTATCGCAAAAAATATAAATCCTTCTCAATGGAGCATCTGTTCGGACTGCTCTCAACATTCGGTCAGGCTACGAGACAAACACCTAACGTGTTGACTTTTTCTCGGAAGGGATCAAGGAGCCCCCCCCCCCCCCTCTCTCTCTCTCTCTCTCTCTCTCTCTCTCTCTCTCTCTCTCTCTCTCTCTCTCTCTCTCTCTCTCTCTCTCTCTCTCTCTCTCTCTCTCTCTCTCTCTCTCTCTCTCTCTCTCTCTCTCTCTCTCTCTCTCTCTCTCTCTCTCTCTCTCTCTCTCTCTCTCTCTCTCTCTCTCTAATTGAGTCCATAAGTGAACATCACCCATGAATGGAATGTTATAGAATCACTAACAACCGTTGGTTTAGGTAATTAGACAGTCCATTTTCATAACATGTGACCATTGAAACCAACTAAATGAATGCTAAGGGTCTGTTTTGTTTTTCGGACCCGCAAAGTAAAACCTAGTAGATCAGATGTGGGCTAATAAATCTTCGAGTTCGAATGGTAAATCTGATTTCCTTCATTTTGTCTATGTCCCATCTGCCACCACCTGTCGTTGCTCTCCACTAGGGCGATTGGTGGTTGGCGGGGGTGGTGGCCAGCGGCAGGTGATGGATGGCGGGGCGGAGGCTGACGAGGGTGGTGACATGGGTCAGGGAATGTTCTCTCGATCGTGCAGTTGCTTACATGACATAAGTCAACAGAGCCTTTTACTAGTAAATCAAAAGCTTTATTTGGTCTTTTCAGAGTAAAACTTTTTGGCTGCGAGTAAACCTCATGCCATTTACTTTAATAGAACTTTTTGAATCCAAAGCTCAAACAGCAGTAAAGTAGAAATAGTAAAAAATTTACCTCGTTAACTTTGCTAGGTAGCCTGTTAACCGAATAAGGGCCTGTTTGTTTTTTGGACCCGCAAAGTAAAGGCTAGTAAACCGGATGTGGAGTAGTATATCTCTCAGATTGACTAGTAAATCTGATTTTTTTCTTGCTGTTTGTATTAATCGACTAGTAAAGTAAACCATTACTTCTAGACGGCTGTTTGGTTTGAGTAGTAAAGTAAATAAAAAAGTAAATCCAATTTTCTTCTTGTTCATCAGCCTTAGATCTGCAAAAAAAAAAAAGAGATGGATCTCGTTGGTGGAAGAAACGAAGATCCGACACGTTTTGAAGGAGATGTACCCTGGAGATCTTGCGGCGGAAGAAATGCAGATCCGGCACAATCGATATGGCAGTGGAAATCCGGTGCAATTAGAGGCGGAGCTGTAAAACCCTTCCTTGTTTCTCATTGTTGTGGTGGAAAAAACGGAGACACTTGCAAGATGAACAAGTAGAATCACGGGTTGGGCTCTCTCGATGTTGCAGTTGCTGACATGGCATGGGTCAACAGAGCCTTCTACTAGTAAATTAAAAGTTTTACTTTAACTTTTTCATAGTAAAATTTTTTGGCAACTAGTAAACCTCGTACCATTTACTTTACCATAACTTTTTGGATTCAAACAGTAGCAAAGTAAAACTTTTACCCCATTTACTTTACTAGTTACCATGTTGACCGAATGCAAAAAGGCTAGTAAATCGGATGTGGGCTAGTAAATCTTCCAAATCGACTAGTAAATTTGATTTCCTTATTGTTGTTTGTTGACCAGTAAAATAAACCATTACTTCTGGACCACTATTTGGATTGACTAGTAAAGTAAATTAGAAATTAAATTTATCGGTCGCTCGCCAAACACCACGCTAGCCACCATCCACCACCCCCGACGGTCACCGACAATCCGTCGCTACCCCACCGACCGTCGTCCACCACTCCCGCCGACCAGCCCCCACTGCTCCACTCCTACCAATCACCAGTCCCCCGTCGTTGCTCACCATCGGGGGAGGTGGTGGATGACAGGGCAAGGATTGGCGGTCAGTGGTTGGCGGTAATGGTAGCCGATGGTGGATGGTGAACGACGGGGCGGCGGCCGACGGGGGTGGTGACCGGCAACGACAGTGCGCAGTGGCGAGGGGTGGGTGGTGGCCGGTGGGGCAGCGACAAGCGGTGGTGACCGGCAACTACAGTGCGCAGTGGCGGGGGGTGGGTGGTGGCCGGTGGGGCAGCGACAAGCGGTGGTGGGTGGCGGCTGACGGTGGTGCTTGTCGGCGATAGGCGGTGGTGGATGGCGACCGATGGGGGTAGTGGTCGACGATGGTGATGCACGGCGGCCAGCGGGGTGGCGATAACCGGTGGTCGTGGTATCCCCTTAGGGCTCATCCCTTGGCCCATAGATCGTGGCTGTTGAAACTTGGATCATCATTAGAGAGGAATTGAATCCATTAGGGGATGCTCTCTCGGTTGTGCAGTTGCTAATGTGGCATGGGTTAACAGACCCTTTTACTACTAAATAAAACGTTTTACTTGACTTTTCCATATAAAAAAAAAAAGACTTTTGGCTACTAGTAAACCTCCTGCCATTTACTTTACTATAATTTTATGAATCCAAACATTAACTTTACTTTACTATAAAAGTAAAACTTTTACCCCCATTAACTTGACTAGTTCGTATGTTGACCGAAATACAAATATATCGATAGTGGGGAGGGACCGAGGGAGGTTGTTGGAGTGGAAAAAAAAAATCCACTCCCTCGTTAGACTGACATGGTAAAAATGACTCCCCCAAATTAAGCGAGTGCTAAGGAACCTCCCTGGAGATGGTCTTAGCGCGTTGGCACATGATAGACCACCAAAGGATCCAAACTCGCCACAATTGCCGAGGGAGACCCATCGTATTGAGCGAGCGCAATATAAGTTGGGTGAGCCAAAGAGAGCCATCGTGACCGAAACACAATTGATGAGAGAGAGAGAGAGAGAGAGAGAGAGTATCCGAACCAACAACCCCCGGTGAAGAGAGAGAAGGGTTGGTGGTAGTTGAAAGATTGACTGGACCGAACGGAACCCCGCTATACTGTACACGCACGCACATTTCCTCCGCGTATTGTCATCGCCGTCCCTCACCAAACCCCAACATCGCACCCGTATAAAATCGCCCACCCCTCCGCCCTCAACCTCAACCTTCTCAGCTTGCAGAGAGGGTTCTTCTGTCCGTTGCCCCTTCCCCCCCGCCCCCCCCTTGTAAATCCCTCCCTGGCTCACACCACCATGGCCGCCATGCTCTCCCCCGCTCCCCTTGACCATACCTCCACCACCATGACCGCCCTTCGGCAAACCCTGAACCACAACACCCTGCCAACCCTCAAATCCAAACCCACCCTCCAGTTCGTCAGCCGCCGCTTCCGATGCATCTACAGCCCCGACATCGCCACCAGCGGCGGCGGCCCCTCCCACTCCTTCCCCGGATCCAGCCGCGCCGACTGGCAGAGCAACTTCGCCATCCTCTCCAGCAAGGTTGCCGTCTCCCAGCAGCAGAACGAGGCCGGCAAACCCAACTCCGTCGCAGACAACCACCACCTCGCCCCCGTCCCCGTGGTCAACGGCCACAAATCCGCCGTCCCAGCAGCCGAGATCATGGATCTGGTCCCGATCGGGAACCTCCCGCGGCCGCTCACCATCACCGACTTCTCCCCGGCCCCGATGCACGGATCTCAGCTCCGCGTGGCCTACCAGGGCGTCCCGGGGGCCTACAGCGAGGCGGCCGCCGGCAAGGCCTACCCTAACTGCGAAGCCATCCCCTGCGACCAGTTCGAGGTGGCCTTCCAGGCGGTGGAGCTCTGGATTGCAGACCGCGCGGTGCTCCCCGTCGAGAACTCCCTCGGCGGCAGCATCCACCGGAACTACGACCTCCTCCTCCGCCACCGCCTCCACATCGTTGGCGAGGTCCAGTTCCCCGTCCACCACTGCCTCCTCGCCCTCCCGGGGGTCCGGAAGGAGTACCTCACCCGGGTCATCAGCCACCCGCAGGCCCTCTCCCAGTGCGAGCTCACCCTCACCTCGCTGGGCCTCAACGTGGCCCGCGAGGCCTTCGACGACACCGCCGGCGCGGCCGAGTACGTGGCGGCGAACGGGCTGCGCGACACGGCGGCGATCGCGTCGGTCCGGGCGGCGGGGCTGTACGGGCTGCAGGTGCTGGCGGACGGGATCCAGGACGACTCCGGCAACGTCACCCGGTTCGTGATGCTGGCCCGGGAGCCGATCATCCCGCGGACGGACCGGCCGTTTAAGACGAGCATCGTGTTCGCCCATGACCGGGAGGGGGCGTCGGTCCTGTTCAAGGTGCTGTCGGCGTTCGCGTTCCGGGACATCAGCCTGACCAAGATCGAGAGCCGGCCGCACCGCCACCGCCCCATCCGGCTGGTGGACGACGCCAACGTCGGGACCGCCAAGCACTTCGAGTACTTGTTCTACGTCGACTTCGAGGCCTCCATGGCGGAGGTGCGGGCGCAGAACGCCCTCGCCGAGATCCAGGAGTTCACCTCCTTCCTCCGCGTCCTCGGCAGCTATCCCATGGACATGACCCCGTGGACCGCCGCCCCCCCGCCGGCCTCTCCTCCATCTTGATGGATGGGGATGGACGGTCAGATTGGCTTAGTCTCCCCCAACCACCACCACCAAATTCCGATGTCGATCTCCTTGCGTTAGATTGTTTATTAAGGACATGTTAATCTTTTTTTTTTTTTTTTAATGTTTAGTGCCTCTGTTGATTAGTTTATGGACTGACCGAATCTAAATGATTGGGTTGGTCACACGGGAAATGCCAATTGTTTTGCTATATATATAATTATTTATATATTTCATTTTATTATAAGGACACCCAACCATAATTGTGGGGTGCTGTGGAGCTGTCAAAAGAAAATGATCATCATATTTGACCACTATACATTGCTAACATCAGAAAATAGAACAATGGCAAGATTCGAGTGACCGAGCAAACCAATAAAGTAGCTAAAGTGGTTGAGAGCGTTTTTTTTTTTAGTAAGCAAGTGCAGCGTACCAGACAAGTGGCAAAAAATGCTCTCCAGTAAGTGCATGAGCATCAGATAAACCAGGGTTGGTAACCAACCCTTTTGGGGTTTGTCTCTGCTCTTTTTTTGTTTTTGTGGATGGATATTTTTATTGCACAATTGTAGGGGTGAGCGTCGGTTTTGTCGGTCGGTTTCGGTGTCGGTTTTGTCGGTTTTATTTTTTTTCGGTTTTCGAAAAACCGAAACCGAAATGGTCGGTTTTTGTCGGTTCGGTGTGATCGATTTTCGGTTCGGTTTCGGTTCGGTTTCGGTTAATATGAGTTATGCTTGAACCCTTGGCTCTTGAATCTTAATCGTCAGTTCATCACAAATAAGGGGATGATTATGTTCTTACATAGTGCCAAAATGAAAATTCAAAGCAAAATCAACCGACGTTCACTCTTTTGAAGCATTGTAGATCTAACATAATTACTTCGTACTTGCACTTACTGGAAACAAAAGTATTATGACCGTTGTGTTTATGATTTAAGAAGTCGGGTCGGTTTTTTCGGTTTCGGTTCGGTGTTTCATACCCCGAAACCGAAACCGATTTAATCGGTTTTGTCGGTTCGGTTTGTTTTCGGTTCGGTTTGATGTTCGGTTCGGTTATTTCGGTTAAATTTTGGTCGGTTTCGGTTCGGTTAGGCGGTTCGGGTCGGTTTTTGCACAGCCCTACACAATTGGCTTGTTCTGATACCAGTTGTTGCAGAATAAACACGATCAAAGAGATATAAATATAACCAAACAGATTTTCTTTAACATGATTTGCTTGTAACCAGAATAAATTCACCGATACAATGATTTTTCTTGTGACGGTACATCACGTCCAATGCTTCGGTCCGTTCGACCACCTACTATGTCCTTGCGCTTGCTCCGGTCCATCTCTAGTCGACGACTAGGTGTAATCTACGGCCAGTGTTTCATTTTGCGACGCTACCTGCGCCTATCGCTCCCAATCCGTCGTCCGTCGATCAACGCTCAACACTATGTCATCCCACACCTTTGGAAGAACCCTTGTTCTATGACCTCCCTCTCTGCACAAACAAGCCCAAAACTTCTGCTTGTGGCTTCGAAACCAAAAACTTCTAAAATTGAAGTCATTGGACAGAAGAGTCGCCGTGACTTCTTCTGGTTCAATGGTTCATTTCCCATAGAGCATCGTTGTAATGAGGTGATTGAAGCGAATTGGTAGAGAAGAGAGAAGAATAAGGGTTTTGTCTTCATCTTTGATCTCTACTCCGATATTCAATAATTCAAATGTGATCCGACTGAATTCATTAAGGTACTGATGGATAGAAGTACCCTCCTTCAAGCGGAACATGTAAAGGTACTGCTTCAAGAACAACCGATTTGTAAAAGACTTCGTCATGTATAGGCTTTCAAGCTTCGACTAAATCAACGCCACGGAATTCTCATACATGACTGTAAACTTAATCTCTTTCCCGAAACATTATCAGATGTTGTTACATGCATGAATGTCAATCTCTTCCCAATCCGCCTTTGATATATTTGCAGGATTCGTCTTAGGACCATACAAAGCTTTGTGTAGACCCTGTTGAATCAATAGATCTCTGATGCTAACTTGCCATAAAATAAAGTTAGACTTCCCATCAAATTTTCATACGTGGAGTTTGAGATTTGACACCTTAGATATGTTAGTTGCCATGACAATTGATGAAGAACGATAACCTTCTAAACGAGGCTCTGATACCAGCTTGTTGTGGATATTGCTAGACGATATCGAATGAACAATTCGATACCAATTCGTTCCGACCACGATGAGTCCACAAAGATCAATTGCACAAACAATCATCCGACAGATAAATACGGAACAAGCAATCCAACACAAGATAGAAAAATAGAAAAGGCAAAGATGAAACAACTACAAAGCAATTACAAATGAGAGACAAGAGTTTTACATGGAAACCCTTGCGGGAGAAAACCATGGCGAAGAAGATCAGACGACCCCCTATAATGAAGAACCAGACAGAGTTTACAAGTAATGCACAACTTCAACGAGATAAACTCCCTTCGTCGAGAGCACCTCCTTCTTCACCAAACCCTCACCAAGCCTCCCTTAAAGAAAATAATATTTCATCATCAATCCCAAAACCCTAGACCCCCTTATATATTGAGGAAATAGGTATACACAAGCTCTATCCCAAAATTCCCATACGATGGCTAAAAAATAAAGTCCAGAACGCATTAGGATTGGATTGACTGTGCTGACAGAACCAATCGTGCGCACAACCTGGGCAAGTTGTGCGCTCGACTTTCTTGCGCTCGAGCGACCAGAGTTGTCTCCTGAGTGAGAAAGGACGCGACAGTTTTTTTTTCTAGAAATTCGAGCATGTCGTGTGCATGATCTGTATAGGTCATGCGCACGACCTAGACAGATCGTGTGCATGACCTAGTATGAGAGGAGAGTTTGAATCAAGCCATCTTCAACATGTACCTTGATTGTGGTTCAGCTGACCCAATTGTCGTCCCGACTATCAGCCAATCAACTTAACCAGATCGAGTCATTCTACATCTACTAATAAGTATGCCAAGAAAGGTGCCACATCTTTGTCAAAAATGAAGGAGCATGATGACAAGCTATCATACCTAAGAACATTTTTACTATGGTTTTTTTTTTTTGCAACAGATGCTACGTAGGGGATCTGGATCATTCCCTAATATGCAGAGAAAAGGAAGCAATCTTATTGTATGTAAAAAGGGTATTAGTGAGGTGCACGGGTCGTGGTTTTGTGAAAAGTATAATCGGACGACTCCTATTCTTCCATGAATGGTTCAAATGCCTCACTTAGCTTTCGGATAAAAAACACCCTGCAGCAAAAAAAAATTATATCATACCTTAGGTGTAGGGAGCCTTCCAAGGGCTCACCATCTACTATCAATTATGACCACACGATTCCACGAGCAGAGGAAAGCACATGGGTAATAGTTCGCTATAAGGAGAGGATTGTTACCAATAAGACCAGGCGAGCAAATGGAGATAATTCGTCTGACTATAAGAAAATATGGGGCTCTATGGTAAGGGGGACCTGAATTCCAGGTTCAATTGAGGCCCATCCCTTTTGGCTTACGTTGGAGACTCTACGAAATAAACTTCAAGTGGTGAGTGATACTCCTTTTTTCTTCTCGTCATCTTCGTCTATTGCATGGTTGGTTGGTTGTATTTGGGGAAAAAAATTTGTTGCGTGGGGGATTTCGCAGCAGATACTGACTGAGCATTGGGACCATTCTGTAATATAAAGGAGAAATGGAAAGCAGTTTGATTGTAAGTAAAAAGGGTATGTATGCAGTGCACGGGTCAAGGCTGTGTGTAAAGTATAGTCGGACGGCTTTCTATTCTTCCATCAACGGTCTAGATGACTCACTCAACATATGCAGCGATATCCCCACACAACAATTGTTTTTTCCATGTATTTGACTTAGCAGAATTGCCCAACTAGATATGGGTGCAAAATCTGGCTAACGCCCGACAGTGGGACCCGCCAGCCCTACCTGGGTCCCACAGAGATGACAATGGGACCTGCCAGCCCTGCTTGGGGCCCACGGAGACGACGACGGGACCCACCAGTCTTGCTTGGATCCTGCCAAGGTAGTTACAGAAACCGCTCCGGGACCCGGATCCTGCCAAGGCGATTGCAGAAATCAGTCTGCGACCCGGATATTTTCAAACCCTTTAAATAGTAGACTAGCGAATATTCCAAATCAATCTTTCGATTCGCAGATCAAACTTTCGAATTCCAGAGCTTAGTCATCCCTTTCTACTGTTCCCTCTGAAGACATAGACAAGTGAAACTTGACCTGTCGAGGTCACTATATTTCAGAGATAGTGATTTAAGGTTGCGCCTTACCGCACAATAACATGAGCTTCGGTTGAACTCCAATACCATATCCTCGCTTACTTTCCTTTACTTCTCTACTCCTCATTCTCTCTACATATAAGGTCAAGTCAAGTCAAGATCGAATCGATTGATTGTTGGGCGGAGTCTTCGGACGGAACAAAGATCATACCCCACAGTTTGGCGCCGTCTGTGAGATAAACTACTAAAAGCTTAGGTCACTTAGTGCAATAGCAGCAGGTTAGTCGAGCACACTACCAATCTATCTCCAACACCATACTTCCCAACTCCATTGATTGAGCAGATAACTGATCGGATACGAGCATTTTGGGTGGCTATCGCTACTACTGAATGGCGAAGACAAGACCTCTGGATCACCCAAAGGGAAGTAACAAGCAATACGATCAGCCACGACCCACGACTTGGTCAATGAGTTATTGGCTCAACATCGGTCCTCATTCTACCCGACCAGTGGTTGCAGCTCATTCCGGAAATAGGAGGTCGGTTGATCGACCAGCCCCACAACCACCCAGACAGACGTTCGATCAAACTCTGCCTAGTCCAACAAGGGATCCACATGCCACTTACCAAATCTCAGCGATCGACTTTCACCTACTGGTGCTAGCAAAGCAAAACCCCTCTCTCATGGCTAAGAGAGATGACATCAAGAAGGTCGCTTCCGACGCAGGAGTCATCCTCCCATCTCTACCAACGGTTAATGAAGTTGAGGC
Organism: Chamaelirium japonicum; assembly: GCA_947650365.1. Lineage (NCBI taxonomy): Eukaryota > Viridiplantae > Streptophyta > Magnoliopsida > Liliales > Melanthiaceae > Chamaelirium > Chamaelirium japonicum. The sequence continues at coordinate 31,578,507 of OX393559.1, forward strand.
TGATCACCAACCTCGGTAATCTATATCCGAGCCTTGAAGGATCTCCTATAATCGCATCGATATTCACGAACGCTAGGATAGGAGACTGGCTCCTTTGGAAGGTTCTCGAAGGCAGAGCATTTGGGAGCACATCGAAGACCCCGGGTCCAAGTCCTCTTTGGGCCGTAATCATGTACGACATGCACATAAAGGACCTAACCTCTGAGTTTGACACCGAATAAGGGATCTATACACAGAGAATTGATCTCGCAATCGCCTCCTTGACCTCAAACCTCATGGCACAACCCACCGCGATACCATCACAACCAAGCCACACGTCAAAGTGAAGATCTTCAAACTTCGCATTATGACCAACCACGAGGTCAAGAACACGGTCATCGGGTAGGATACTCATCAGCCGGGACTCTCTATCAAAATATCCTCCAAGCACCTTTTATGAAGAATTGGAGAACTCCTTTCCTACCAAAGTTCAACTACCTCAAAGGTAATCCTACCCTCCATATTCTCTCCTTCAAGCAATCCCTGATGTGTCACAAGGAGGAGAACAACGTCCTTTGTCGTCCCTTCACCGGCAGCTTGGATGAACGCTCCCTCGACTGGTACCACAATCTTCAATCAGGTTCCATAACCTGATTGGAACCTTGCTGGACCTCTTAGTCCAACACTATCGGTTGAACCTCAAACCGGAAAAGAAGCTTGACTCACTGTATTGACTAAGAATCAGAACATATGAAATACTTCGCAATTTCACACGAAGGTTTAGTAATGAACATGCAGCCCTTTCCGGATGACACCTCGATGATGAGCCCATTATGCAAATCTCCATCCTCTAGGAGGACGAAGTTTATCGATTGGAATCTCCCTATTGACCAAATTCAATATGAGGAGTTCCTTCGCCGTCCGATTCCACTACCACCCGATACCAAGCTCATTGCCGACAAATCCGTGTATTGCGACTTCCATTGTAGTCACGGTCATCTGACTATTAGATGCTTTCGACTGAAGTATCATTTGGAAGAGCTTTTGCAAGGAGGCCATCTACAAGAGTTCACCATCGGCAGGCAAGATCAACAAGCCTCCCCATTAGCCAAAGCAAAAGAGACATGATAGATTCGAACTGTGTCTGCTCGACTCTCATCATCAATACAAATACGGGCCAACATATTTGGAATTCACGAAACTCTACATCACCAGCTTCTCACGGGAAAAGAGGTTGTTCGACAAGTTTGACATATCCATAATGTCTAATCACTAGCTAGCAAAGAAGAGAGCTGGGTTGAAAATCAGTCATGGGCTTGACTTGGCCTTCCATTATCTTCACCGACCATGACTTGCAAGGTTTCCATACCCCACATCGAGATCCTTTGGTATTGCAGCTCACCCTCAATGGAAATATAGTCAACCAAATACTCATCGACACTGGCAGCTTGATCGACATCGTGTTCTCAGACTGTTTCAAACATTGTAGGACATATGTATGAAAGCCTGGATGTTGTCCCAACGGTCATCACGGGCTTTAATGGCGAGCAAAGTATGACTATGGGAGAAGCGAGATTCACACTCGATTTTAGCAAAGAGATGCGAGTGTCGGTGAGATTCACGGTTGTTAAAGGAACCTCGAATTATAACATCATCCTCGAGCGACCCTTCCTTTATCAAATCAGTGCAGTCCCTTCGTTATACCACAAACTCCTCAAATTCCCATCAGGGGAAGACATTTTATGCATCCGAGAGGACCAACAATCCGAATGCTCATAAGAAGTAGCAGCAACAAGGACAGATCGGAGAGTGAATTTCACCCCGCCAAAATACCCAACAGATGAAGCCGATCCCTTAACAAGTTAGCAACTAAGGGAGCCTCCAATACTAGAACTTTCGTCGATGGAGTGGGAGGTTCTACCTTCAATCGAGAAGATCGTCCGAATAGATATTGGCTATGGAGATTCTCCTCGAGAGACATTTATCGAAACCGGTCTCAGTGCCATAGAAGTATAAGATACGGTGTCCTTCCTCAAGTCCAAAGTTGACATTTTTGTATGAAACTTCGACGATATGCCCGGGATTAATCCGGATGACGCATATGATCGACTCACTATCAAAGAAGGGGCTAATGCGATCAAGCAAAAGCCTCAAACAATGAACGGCTGGCCATAGTCCAAGAAGAGATCGACAAGTTACTCGCGATAAGCTTCATTCATGAAGTAAAGTACTCAACTTGGATCTCGAACATCGTCATCGTCCCAAAGAAGAATGGAAAGATCAGAGTCTGCATCGACTTCACCAATCTCAACAAAAGCCTATCCTAATGATTCGTTCCTCATGCCAAGGAGAGACAGACTCATCGACGCCACCGGTGGGCACGAGCTTCTATCTATCATGGATGGATAGTCTGGTTATAATCAAATCCTGTTGCATCCAGATGATCAAGATAAGCCTTGCTTTGTGATAGATATAGGCCTCTATTGCTACAACGTCATACCCTTCGGTATCAAGAACGTGGGGTCAACTTATCAGAGGCTAGTCACGAAAATGTTCAAAGAGCAAATTGGCCGCAACGTCAAAGTCTACATCGATGACCTGCTCACCAAGAGCCGAAGCCGAGCGGAGTATATCTCGATCTCTTTGAAACCTTTCAAATTCTGAGGAAGTATCGCATGAAGCTAAATCCAGCTAAGTGCGCCTTTGGAGTACAATCGAGCAAATTTCTGGGCCGGAGTAGTATCGAAGCAAATCCAGATCAAATCAAGGCGATCCTCGAAATGTCATCACCTTCTAATCTAAAGAAGGTTCAGAGCCACACAGGAAGGCTAACAACACTCAACTGATTCATCTCCAAATCTTTAGACAAGTGCAAGCCGTTCTTCGACAAGTTTCGCAAAACCAACACTTCAGGATGGGATACAACTTGCAAGCAAATATTTCAAAACATCAAATTCTATCTCGCTCGAGCTCCTTTCCTGATTACACTTTCGCTTGAAGAACCACTATGGGTATATCTTGCCACTACCAATAAAGCCATAAGAGCAGTCTTAGTCAGTAGGAGGGATGGGGTTGAATGCATTGTCTACTACATCAACCATACCCTTCTGCCAGTCGAAAACTCGCTATTCAAAAATGGAGAAAGTCGCCCTGGCTCTTCTCACTACTACCAGGCGACTTCGCCCCTACTTCGTCTCCCATTTGGTCATCGTCATCTCCGAGCATCCTCTCAAAGAGATCCTCGATAAGTCTGGTCGATCCAATTGGATGACAAGTAGGTAATCGAGATGAGTTCACTTGGTGTTCAATTCGAGCCCCGAATCTCCATCAAGGGACAATCAATGGCTGACTTCCTTCGCCGACTTCCCTATCGAAGATCCAATTGCTCTTGAAGACGATCCGGATATGCATCTCGACAACGACGAGCAATGTGTCAATCCTGGCCCTAAGGCCTCCAATCTGAGCCTCGAGGCTCACTCAACGACAGCTGCACAATGAAAGCTCTATACCGACGGAGCTTCAAGTGCCATCGACTCGATCGGGAATTGGGACAGTTTTGATATCCTCCGAGCTTGATCACTTGCAAAAGGCCATCCTTTTTGGATTTAACACCACTAACAACAAAGCCGAGTACAAAGTCCTCGTTTCCGGGTTAGAGATTGCTCAAGCACTGGGGTAGATCACCTCACCGTTTATAGTGATTCCTAGTTGGTGATCAGGCAAATCAATAGGGATTACGTAGCACAAGAAGAGATAATGCAAAATTACCTGGCCTTTGCTTTAAGGATATCAAGTTTATCCAAATACCGAGAGCGGAGAATTGCGAACCTGGCGCTCTCGCCAATACCGCCTCAGTACTAGGAGGTCCAATCGATCAACGTCAAATCCATATTGAATATCAAGAAGTACCCAATGCCAGTATTGAGAGCAACGTGATGTTTGTTGTAGCTCGTGTGTCCTGAGCATGGATTTTCTGTATTAACATTAATAAAGATGACTTTGGTTATTGCTTTAATTAGAATACTACTTTGGTATATGTTAGTACACATATAATAAAGGACCCTAGAGAACATAGTAGGCCACTGAGGCGCTTGGTGGATCCATGCTTGGGAGACCCAGTGGACCAGTTGTGTGTAAACCTAGAACTAGTTCACAGCTTAGATGATGCCGATCGCTTCACCGAGAACAAGTTGTTGGCACGTAGAGGATGTGGTGAAGTCTCCACCACGGGAATGTGGGATTCCCATTCACCTGACCAAGCACGATGATCGTATTGAATAGGAACCAAGATGGTGCGCAGTTCAGTGATTCAGACACTGGTGCATAAACCGTCTTACTACTATAGATAATATGTCCTTAACCCTGAGGGCAAGGTACAAAATCTCGACATATTTCACGAAATATCGCGAAATATTTCGGTTTTCTCAAACCTCGGCACGAAATTCGTATTGTGATATCGAACGAAATAGGAATCACGATAATATCGCGATATTTCGTGCGATATATTTGTTGGCACGAAATATCGCGATATTTCGTGGATATTTCAGGACATTTCGGAAAATTTCGAGACATTTCGGGAAATTTCGGGATTTTAACACCGAAATGTTGGGACTGACTGAATATGAAAAGGGACTGGGGGTTTCGGTTTCAGCAGCTTATTTATATATAATAAATAAGTTGTTGGCAGCTAACTATGAAAAATACAAGTATGTTTCGGTTTCAGCAGCTAAATGTCGTCTTACTTAATTTTTATTTTCTCCATTTACTTTAAGTTATTATATGTAAATAAACAAATACCCCCCATTTGATTTCAATAAAAATATCAAAAAAATCAAAAACCAAGTGAATCAAAAAGTAAGTTTTCAGTTTTAGTAGGAGAAAACAGTTTTTTCGGTTTTTCATAAAATTTGTATGTTGAGAAAAGTGGTTAAACCAACTCATTTTTAGCTCAAAAAATTCCACAAGATGTAGAACTACAAGTACATCTAGAAAACCATGGTCCGTCAAAGAAAATTTTGAATGTATAAAAACTTTTCTTTATAAAAACTCATTTTTTCAGACTTAGTAAAAAAACAGTGTTTTGCATTTCAGCATAATTTTTGCACGATTTCAAACTTGCACAACTTTCTTGTTTTAAGTTCATTTTCAAAATCGTTTGAAACATTAATTTAACAATCAACTAATCTTTATTTTGGAAATATTTTTCTCCACAAAAAAGATTAAAAAGCATTTTAAAAACATAGATCAAAATAGGACCAAACAAGACTGCACAAGACTCACAGACTCAAATGCTAAATACATGCTTTGTGATGCTCTACACCCGTAGATAGGGTATAAATATTATTTGAGTGTTCTAAAACGTGTATCTATACTTAGTTTATGACTATCCAGAGTTTCATTCAAAAATTCCAATAAAAAATTAATATTTCCACTATTTCCATCAAATCACAATATTTCCACACTGTCGAAATATTTCCACGAAATATTTCCATTTTCCAGGAGGTCGAAATATTGACCGAAATGGAAATTTCGAACCTTGCCTGAGGGACCATGTACACTGGGCCAACCAGTTATGTGGTGCTTTTATGTGCCAACATGTGAAGACCTTTCATATTCCAATACCACGGTACGTTGGGTTACCCGGCTGGCGCTTGAGTGACATGTAATCCCTACATGTTATCTGACGTTCAGTGTTGGATGGGTACGTTTTGATGAGTCAATCTGTCCATACAGTTAACCCAGGCCTGGTGGTTGTCAGTATGACTGACGATGTTCCGGATGCTAGGCATAGCACCGGAAGGTGTGTGGTGTTATAGATGACAAGTCATTAATTCCTAGTCAGATGATCGATCGGTATCTGACGGTGCTCCCCACCGCCCGAGTCGTATCATGGCACCTGTAATATGAGGGACCAAGGATTATCAGAGTATAGTAAAGAACAGGGTTACGAGGGAGTAACATAAGTTTAGGATCACTAGAGTTCAACTCGCATCGCACTTTGGGTGGCTACGCGGGTTAATCAGATTAAGGCTGATTAACGGAATTTTTGGTATGTCACCGGAATAGTTAATTAGAGATTCGATTGGAGCTAGAGATCCTGAACCCTGAAGGTTCCACCCTGTCGTTGCGTATAGGAATTGATCCCTGACCTGGTTGGATACGTTGGATATGAAGTAGCGCGATAGAGCGCAAGCCCGGAGCCTAAGAACCTAATTCACATGTGTTAGGGGCCGTAGGGGTATTTTGGTAAATACTAAAATATAGCTCAGAATATATTGAATATGGATCTTAGAATGAGCGGAATAATTCCAGGAGCTCATAGGAGCTGACAAAACTCGATTCCGAGTAGCGCACCTCACTCAATCTCTCTTTCAGTTTTTTACTTTTCGTGAAGGGTGTTTTCATCCAGGCTTCACGATAGACATGTGGAAACCCTAAAAACCGCCCCCTCTTATCCCTATCCACTAGGGGCGGGCTCTAGTTTGCTTGTAGCACTAGGAGGCCGGTCCTATAAGAGGAAAAGAGAGGGAGGGGCCGGCCCTAATGCTCCCCCTCTCCAAAAACCCGACCCCCTCTCCCTCTCTCCCTCTCTGAGGTTTCGGCCAAGGAAGAAAGAAGAAGAAGAATGAAGAAGAAGGAGGAAGGAAAGAGAAGGAAGAAGAGATAAAAAAAGGAGGAGATCTCGCGGCTCGCCATCGTCTTCGCAACGAATTTCTCCGTCGGCAGATAGGACTTCGAGGATTCCTCAATTCGCAATGGACAAGGTGCTATCCGACAGCTTCCCTTGCGATTCACGTGTGGTTCATCATCGTTCCGTTCTCACTGGATTATAGATCCACAAGGTATGATGATTCTAAACACCTAACTAGATGCATGCATGTCTTCCGTAGATCGTAGTATGCCTCTAGGGTGTCCGCACATATGCTAAGATCATAGATTTGCATATAGATTGTTATGTAGAATTAATTATAATGAAACATACACCATATGATATTCGGATCTATCTTTTGCTTCCATTGCGACTCTGATAACATGATCCAATTTTAACAATTGGTATCATAGCACGCTTTGGTGTGTGTTTCATGCATGAATTCATGAAAACATCATGTGAATATATGATGGCATATGTTTTCGTCGGGGTTCGACGTAGATCATGCATATGGATTGTGCTATGTATCATCTTTTTACAGGTGCCGCGCTGAATAGTAATTTGTGATTGCATGCCTCCGGGGGTCGGACCTCGGATTTAATTTTGCATTGATTATTATTGTGCATATGGATTTTAAGGCTCTAGATGGGCGAGGTGGAGGTTGCCCACCCTCGGTTCCCTGACCATGTTTTCTAGGATTGTTTATTTTTCTTTCTAACGAAATTGTACACGAACGAGCATTTGCTCGGAGCATGTTAGTTTTTCGGTCATAGAAAGAAAGAGATGATGCTACATCCACGATTCGGACAAGCGGTACCATGGAGTGCAAAGACCCGGCAATAGCGTGCACGTTGGCGATGATCGGGATCATCGTCGGAGATCGTGTAGAATGGAAGAACAGGATATCTTGGCTGTGCTATTCAGGTTCAGGGGTCGGGCCCTGGACTTGATTCAGTTTGGATATTTTTCTTTTGTTCTCTTTGTTAGTGTTTAGAGAACCCCGATGATAATTTAATTATCTATCTTGCTTGTGAGTTAGTCTCTAGATCAGGCTTAGGGTTAGTACTAAGCTTATGGATTCATCGGTGTCTCTATATGGTTCTAACGTGCGAATCTCGTGGCTAGCTAAAAGGAAAGGTGGTAACTGCTCTCATGGTAGTTCAGGTAGCCAAGTACTGTGCACCGAGATAGACGCAGTGTTAGATTTGTTTAGAGATAACTAATGTCCCCATAAGAAGTATGATAACCCTAGTGGGATGTCTTTTCCCCACATGATCTTAGCGACCAAGTTAGGTTAGGATTATACTAAGTGATACCCGTTTTTAGTTGACGTTTGATGGTAGTGTGAACTCATCACGTTTTGGTTATGCCACCATTAGGTTGAGGTCCGGCGGAGGTTATCGGATGTCCCTATTTGGCCAGCATCGAAACCTATAATGAGATGAGGTCTACTATGACATCAGGCATCAAATTGTGAACGAGGCGTCATTCTAGTGGGAGTCCTTTCCACGTTGACCTTAAGCTAGGCTCCAGATATTAGGATTATGGGCAAACTAGTGAGGTATCAAGATCCTTAGAATCTATGTAATGTGATCCTTGCAAGAAAGGCGAAGGCTAAATATTCAAGGTAGGGACTATAATATTTTTCAAGGATACTAATGCTTTGCGGGAAGGTTTGTAATCCTAGTGGGAGCGCGGTAGACCAGGGTCTAAGTCTAGGAGGTCGTGACCTTTCTAGATATGCATAAAACCTCATAAAGAAGGGACCTATAAGAGGTTCCCTCCAAAGGGGAGCCCCTAGCCTCCACAATCAACCGGCTAAGGGTCTGGGTGGGAGGTATGTAGTTCGATATTCCCACCGGGTGAGAGCTGTATTTCCTTCCATGCTAGTTCACCTAGTGGTTTCCTTCGGGATATGGAGGATGCCGGTGGCAGTGGGTGACGATTTTTTCCTGTACCACGGGAGCCTATGAACCCCTACCGACACCACCTAGATTTATGGAAAGCATCCAAAAGCTTGTATGAAGCTGCCATTGCTGCGCACGCGGGTCACATAAAGCTGGCCAAAAGGAGACTAGGAGGTCTTTTTAGTTTGCCATGGGTAATTTTGATGAAGGCTGGGTTGTAAAAACCCCGTTGGCAGAAGCGGTTGCATGCTCTCACCGAGATGCTGTCTCTAATTCAAGGCCAATAGTCTCAGTGCTCGAGCCTAGAGAATTTAGATTCCTGGATGTTTTTACTTGAGGTAGTGAAGACATAGCGGCTGGAGTAAATATTATCTATTTTTAAATTCTATAATATAAATTGTAGTAGACCCTAATTTTTGCTTTAAACTATTGTTTACAGAAATTATGACCAAGCTCCACCCCGTTGCCTCCATCCTTAATGATAACAAACTTACGAGACCAAACTACGAGGACTGGAAGTGTAACCTGATGCTCGTCCTAAGAGTTGGCAAACATAAAATTGCCTTGAGTACCCCTCAACCAGCCATATCGGGACCAAGTGCTACTGAGGCTCAGTTGAAGGAATAGAAAGACTGGCTAGATGCTGATGAGATGTGCAAGTGCTACATAGTGGCATTCTTGCAGACCGTCATTCAGAAGCAAGTCGAAGACATGGCCTTCGCTTCAGACATGATGTTTTATTTAAAGGGAATGTTCGAGGGTCGTAGTCGGGTAACTCGTTACTTGACCATCAAGAAATTGGTGTCCACAAAGATAGCAGAGGGGACTTTAGTTCGGGATCATATACTGAACTTGTTTGGCTATGTGAATGAGCTTGGTTCCTTCGATGTCATCTTGGATGCAGAGATCCAGACCGACATTTTCCTCGCGTCTTTGTCAGGAGCGTTTGAGGGCTTCGTTACCAACTTTAACCTTAACCGGTTGGAGATGTCTAACGCAGAGCTCCTAACGGTGCTCTAGGTGGCAGAGGATTGGATGAAGGCAGGAGCTTAATCCCTAAACATAGAGCGAAAGTCTTTTCTGAAAGCCAAAGGCAAGTTTCAGAAAAGAAAGTCTAAGAAGCCCGTGAAGATGGGCAAGGTGCAGTCGCAGGTTCCTAAGCCGAATGGTTCGACGAAGCCCAAAGGAAAATATTTTCGATGTGGCAAGAAGGAACACTGGAAGGGTGACTGCCTCGCGGCTCCCAAGAAGGCTAAGACAAGTATATCTCAAATCCACATAGTGGAATCCTTTGTAGCATCCAGTTGTTCTCCAGTTTCATGGATTGTGGATTCTGGTTCCACTAACCATGCTTGCAATAATTTACAGGGGTTCAAGGAGACAAGAAAACTGCCTGATGGGAGATAATCCTAAGCATAGGAACTGAGGCCGTGGCAGAGGCTGAAGCAGTTGGAGATATCGTCTTGTAGTTTCTTGATGGAAGAAGTTTATTACTTAGAGATATACTTTATGTACTGTCCTTAAGACAAAACTTAATTTCTGTTTCCTTATTGAATAGTGAAGGTTTTTCAGTTTTATTTGATACTTCTGGTGTGTCAATTAAATTGAATGGTTCCTTTGTTTGTAAGGAAAAGATACATAATGGTCTCTATATAATTAACTCCAATCATAAGCAGGATAACATAACTGAAGCCTGTGTGGTTAATTCATCTAAAAGGAAAAATTCCTCAGATAATCCAACACTCCTTTGGCATCTAAGACTTGGACACATAGCCTCAGACAGGATTCACAGGTTGGTTAAGGTAGGACTTTTAAGTCCAGATATTTCAGAAAACCTACCAACGTGTGAGTTTTGCCTGGAAGGCAAGATAACTAAAAGATCTTTCCGAGCCAAAGGTAGCAGATCTCAGGAGGTATTAGAGTTGGTACACACTGATGTATGTGGGCCCATAAGTATCTATGCCATAGGAGGCTTTGAGTATTTCATCACCTTCACGGATGATCACTCGAGGTTTGGATACATATACCTAATGCGGTGAAAGTCTGAATCTTTTGATAAGTTCAAGGAGTTCAGAGTTGAAGCAGAAAAGCAGACGAGTAAGAGTACTAAGTCTCATCGATCGGATCAAAGAGGCGAATACCTATCGGATAAATTTATTGGGTACCTGCGTGAGCATGGGATCATATCCCAATTGACTGTACCAGGGACACCACAACAAAACAGTGTATCTAAGAGGAGAAACCAAACTTTGTTAGACATGGTTCAGACTATGATGAGTTATGCAATATTGCCACCTAGTTTTTGGGGATATGCCCTAGAGACGACAACATATATTTTGAACTTTGTTCCATCAAAGTCAGTACCTCTAACTTTTTTGGGAGCTGTGGTTAAAGCGAAAGCCAAGCCTGCAGCACTTTAGGATTTGGGGTTGTCCAGCACATATACAAAAGGACAAACGAGATAAGATAGAGTCAAAGACTAAGGTATGTCTGTTCGTTGGGTATCCAAAAGGGACAAAAGGTGATTTATTTTATGATCCTGAGGATAGAAAGGTTGTCATCTCGATGAACGCCGTATTCCTGGAGCATGATTATTTAATAGACCATAAGCCCACCAGTAAAGTAGTTCTTGAAGAATTGCTTGGTACTGATGGAAGTACGCAGACAAAAAACATAATGGGAGCCAATACCACTAAGATAAACGATACTGTAGAATTGACTCCTATGAAACCACCGTAGGCTCATCGCAGTGGGAGGACCACAAGAGCTCCTGATAGATACATTGGAGAAGCCTTCTTGGTAGATCCAGAGTTTCATGAGGATGATCCTCTGAATTATGACGAAGCAATGGTATCCTCTGACCAGTAGTATGGCAGAAAGCCATAGAGGCAGAACTGACATCGATGTCTCAAAACTCGGTCTGGATACTTGTAACATTGCCTCACAATATTAAACCTATTGGGTGTAAGTGGGTGTACAAAAGAAAAAAAAGATCCGGATGGTACCGTTGAGACTTACAAAGCTAGACTAGTCGCTAAGGGTTATACCCAGCGAGAAGGGATCGACTATGACGAAACCTTTTCGCCAGTGGCTATGCTTAAGTCAATCCGAATCCTCTTGTCCATTGTAGCCCATTATGATTGGGAGATCTGGTAAATGGACGTCAAGCCCGCATTCCTCAATGGGGATTTGGAAGGAGACATCTACATGTCTTAGCCTCTAGGCTTTGTCGTAAAAGGTTAGGAAAGTCTGATGTGCAAGTTAAGTTAGAACATGCGTTTTGATCATGCTATCCAGTCTTATAGATTTGAACAGAACATGGATGGACTATGTGTTTATAAAAGGAGCGATAAAACTACAGTAGTTTTTCTGGTACTTTACGTGGATGATATCCTTCTCATTGGAAACAATGTTGGAACGTTGTCTACAGTGAAGGTGTGGTTATCCTCTCAATTTGACATGAAAGACCTGGGTGAAGCGAGTTATGTTCTAGGGATCAAGGTAACTCGAGATCGCCAGAACACGACTCTCTCGCTATCACAGTCAGCCTATATAGATACTATCTTGGTCAGATTCAGTATGCACAACTCCAAGAAGGGACTGGTTCTATTCAGACATGGAATGAAATTGTCCAAGGATCAGGGTCCTAAGACTCCTGAGGAGAGGGCAGAGATACAGAAGATACCTTATGCTTCGGCTGTAGGAAGTCTGATGTATGTTATGCAGTGCACGAGACCAGATATATGCTATGCAGTAGGCATGATGGGCAGGTATCAGTCAAATCCGGGTCCAGGGTACTGGACTGCTATGAAAAGTATACTCAAGTATCTCCGTAGGATGAGAGATTATGAGTTAGTTTACTCTTCACAAGAACTGATGCCGATTGGGTATACAGATTCTGACTTTGCATCAGATCCGGAATCCAGGAGATCGACGTCAGGATTTGTGTTTTCATTGGAAGGAGGTATTGTCAGTTGGAGGAGCGTGAAGCAGGGATGCATCGTGGATTCGACGATAGAGGCTGAATACGTTGCGGCGTGCGAAGCAGCTAATGAGGCGATATGGCTCAAGAAGTTCCTCACGGACTTAGGATGTGTACCGGGAGCTCAAGATCCTATTGTCCTTTACTACGACAATAATGGAGCGGTAGCACAATCCAAGGAGCCAAGATATCATCAGAAGAGTAAGCATATCAAGCGGAAATACTACATTATCCGGGACTTGCAGAAGCGAGGGGAGGTTGCAGTGACTCAGGTAGCGTCTGCAGATAACATAGCGGACCCTTTCACAAAGGCGTTACCGACCAAGGCTTTTAAGAAGCACGTAGATGCCATGGGAGTTAAGACTGTTATTCCCCGCTAGGCCAAGTGGACAATTGTTGTAGCTCGTGTGTCCTGAGCATGGATTTTATGTATTAACATTAATACATAAAGTAAAGGACCCTAGGGAACACAGTAGGCCACTGAGGCGCATGGTGGATCCATGCTTAGGAGACCCAGTGGACCAGTTGTGTATAAACCTAGAACTAGTTCACAGCTTAGGTGATGTCGGTCGCTTCATCGAGAACAAGCTATTGGCAGGTAGAGAATGTGGTGAAGTCTCCACCACAGGAACGTGAGATTTCCATTTACCTGACCAAGCACAATGATCGTGTTGAACAGGAACCAAGATGATGCACAGTTCAGTGATTCAGACACTAGTGCATAAACTGTCTTACTACTATAGATAATCTGTCCTTAACCTTGATGGACCATGTACACTGGGCCAACCAGTTGTGTGGTGCTTTGAAGTGGCAACGTGTGCGGACTTTCCATAGTCCAATACCACGGTACGTTGGGTTACCCGGTTGGCGCATGAGTGATATGTAATCCCTACAGGTTATCCGACGTCCAGTGTTGGATGGATGCGTTTTGATAAGTCAATCTGTCCACACAGTTAACCCAGGCCTGGTGGTTGTCAGTATGACTGACGATGTTTCGGATGCTAGGCATAGCACCGGATGGTGTGTGGTGTTATAGATGACAAGTCATTAATTCCTAGTCAGATGATCGATCAGGATCTGACGGTGCTCCCCACCGCCCGAGTCGTATCATGACATCAGTAATAGGAGGGACCAAGGATTATCAGAGTATAGTAGAGAACAGGGTTATGAGGGAGTAACAGAAGTTTAGGATCACTAGAGTTCAACTCGCGTCGCACTTTGGGTGGCTACGCGGGTTAATCGGATTATGGCTGATTAACGAAATTTTTGGTGTGTCATCGGAACAGTTAATCAGGGATCCGGTTGGAGCTAGAGATCCTGAACCCTGAAGGTTTCACCCTATCGTTGCGTATAGGAATTGATCCCCGACCTAGTTGGATACGTTGGATGCGAAGTAGCGCAATGGAGCGCAAGCCCGGAGCTTAAGAACCTAATTCACATGTGTTAGGGGTCGTAGGGGTATTTTGATAAATACTGAAATATGGCTCTAAACATATTGAAAATGGATTTTAGAATGAGCGGAATAATTCTAGGAGCTCATAGGCGCTGACGGAACTCGATTCCGAGTAGCGCACCTCACTCAATCTTTATTTCAGTTTTTCACTTTTCGTGAAGTGCGTTTTCGTCCAGGCTTCACGATAGACCTGTGGAAACCCTAAAAACCGCCCCCTCTCATCCCTATCCACTAGGGGCCGACCCTAGCTTGCTTGTAGCACTAGGAGGCCGGTCTTATAAGAGGAAAAGAGAGGGAGGGTACCGGCCCTAATGCTCCCCCTCTCCTTTTCTCCCTCTCTGAGGTTTCGGCCAAGGAAGAAAGAGGAAGAAGAAGGAAGAAGAAGGAGGAAGGAAGGAGAAGGAAGAAGAGAGAAAGAGAAGGAGGAGATCTTACGGCTCGCCATCGTCTTCGCAACGAATTCCTCCGTCGGCTCATAGCCCTTGCACTCAGAGATAAGACTTCGAGGATTCCTCAATTCGCAAAGGACAAGGTGCTATCCGACAGCTTCCCTTGCGATTCACGCGTGGTTCATCATCGTTCTGTTCTCTCCGGATCATAGATCCACAAGGTATGATGATTCTAAACACCTAACTAGATGCATGCATGTCTTCCGTAGATCGTAGTATGCCTCTAGGGTGTCCGCACATATGCTAAGATCATAGATTTGCATGAAGATTGTTTTGTAGAATTAATTGTAATGAAACATATACCGTATGATATTCGGATCTATCTTTTGCTTCCGCTGCGACTCTGATAACAGGATCCAATTTCAACAATGTTATCGCCGCGGTGAAAAGGGGTGACAGTTGGAAACAGCCAATCCTCATTGTCGACTTGGTCTACGATTGATCAGATTGGAGGGAGCCAATCCTCGACTTCTTCAGGCATAGTAGATACCTGAAGGTCCAATTCGAGCCAAACGACTGCAGAGGAAACTCCCTCACTATCGCCTCTTAGGGGACGACCTTTATTTCCAATCTCACAGTGGGATGCATCTCAGTGTGTTGGCCCTGATCAAGCTGAAGTAATTTTTGCCAGTATCCATACTGGAGCTTGCGGCAACCACTCCGGCGGCAGATCCCTTGAGGAAAAAGTCAAGATTTAAGGCTACTATTGGCCTACTATGGCTAAGGATGCTTGTTTATTCGTTCAGAAGTGTGAACCCTGTCAGCGGCATGCCCGGGCGATCCATATTCCTGCAAATAAGCTTCACCCTTTGACAAGTCCTTGGCTATTCCATCAGTGGGGGTTAGACTTTCTTAGACCTTTTTCTTTAACTCCTAGCAAGAAGAAGTATCTATTGCTCGTAACCGACTACTTTACGAAATGGGTCCTATATACAGAACATGTATAATAATAACGCACCATACAAACAATTCTAATAAAGAAATTAACAACCATTTTATTAATCAACCATGGTTTTTACAAGCCCTATACCACATCTCACTCAACATGTGTTACCACCGTATTGAAAAATAAAGCATATATTTCACATCGATCTAGCCCCCGTGTATTGCGGGTTCGACTCCTCTCCACTGATGATCATCTTCCTTATCGATCACTGACGATTTGGGGAGTGATATGTGGCGATTTAAAAACGAACGACCACGATCCGATGGCCATGGGATGAACCCAAGGCTAGATGCCACCACCAGCTGGCTATCGTCCACCACCTGCCGACCACCGTCCTTGTCGTCGTTGCCAGCAACCACCCTATCGACAGCTGGCCACCACCACTGCTAGTGACCACTCCAGCTGACCACTGGCTACCCGCCGCAGCCCCGTCGATCACCACTTGCCGCCGTCGCCGGTGGCGGTAGTGGCTGGTGGTCGGCAGGGGTGGCCGGCTGTCGACGATGGCTAGTGGCAGTGGCCAACGAAGAAGGTGGCTAGCAGTGGCAACAGGTTATGGGTGGTGACCGTGGGTGGTGGCATCCCCCCTTGGGTTCCTCCCATGGCCATAGTTGTGGTTGTTGGTTTTCGGATCGCCACATGTCGCTCCCCAAATTGTCAGCGACCAAAAAGTGAGACGATCATCAGTGGAGACTAAGGGGTGGCAATCCTTAACCTGACCCGAACCCGATCGAAAGTTAGCGGGTTTGGGTTTGTCCGTTCGGGTCATAACAGGTTGACCCCACTATCCCCTTTATTGAATGGGTTGGGTTTGGGTTTATACTTATAACCCGATCGACCCGTTTACCAAACGGGTTGTGTCAACCTGTCCCGACCCGATCAAACCCGACCCAACCCGATGCTACTCAATCAAACCCAACCCAACCTATCAAACACGAGTGTTTTATATGGGTTCTATTGAGCCAACTCGACCCGAGGCATTCATTAAACGGGTTAAATGGGCCGGGTCAGGTCAACCCCATTTATTAGATGGATCGGGTTTGGGTTTACGTTCTTGACCCGTTTATTAAGCGGGTCGGGTTTGGGTTGAGTGTTTTGCCCTTATGCCTATGTCTCAACCCGACCCGAACCCTACCTAGCCCTGACCCGACCCGACCCGACCGACCCATTGCCGCACCTAGTGGAGAGGAGTCGAACCGCACGGTTTTTTTTTGCTTGAACTGATTACTGGAGGAGACTCGAAACATTCAATATTCCATCACCCAAAGGACACAAGCTCATCCTTCTCCTCCTCCCTCTCGTTACTTCCCCCAATTTCCTGCGATCCGGTGGCGCGGCCTCTATGTCCGGCGGCGACGGTAGGGTTTGTGATAAACGATTCAGCACATGGTCCCTCGCGTAGACGGTAACCTCTCTCTCTCTCTCTCTCTCTCTCTTCCCCAAGCCGTACCCCTAACTCTCTTGCTCCTCGATTCTTTACCCTCTAACCCAAATTCCAACCCCAACACCTGATCTGACAATCCATAACCCTAGCGCTATCGCCGATTTCTCGACAATTGTCCAATCTGTCCATCCTTTTTTCGCCATCAGTCTCTTTGAATTTAGTAGAAGTTAGTTCAGTTCTTGCTTAACGTTTTTATAATATTCATTGCTTGAGCTGTAATTTAAGCTATGCAGAGTTTATTTTTTTTCATGACAATGTTTGTTTAGATTGTTGCATGATCCATGTTGGAAGTTGGAACCGGATGTCGGGGAAAACAGTAAATCCATGAACTGAAAGTAGTAAAAGAATACCAAGATGATTCAGCTATCTGTTGTGAATCGAAAATCTGCCCGTATTTTTTCGGGTGATTTTTTAATTTTATTGTTATAATTGCTACTTACCGATGAGATGGAGTGGTTGGGTTGGATTGTTTGGATGGCTAGGTTGTTAGTTTGGTAAATTGTCGGTATTCACTTGTAATGAAATTTGGGTTGGGATTTTGATTCTGGTTGTATGCTTGTTTAATCGATCCACATTGAATAAGAAAAAGAACGATGAGCTTGGTAGAAACAAATTATTGGAACCCCCTCTCCCTTCTCCATCCAGGGATGGAGGAAGGATTTTCTTGTAGGGTGCTTGGTATGAAGAAAGGTGAATTGTTCGACACAACTTCTGTATTTTTTATACATAGTACAAATTGGAAAAATTATCTTGGAACACAAGAATTATCTTGCACCAAACACATGAATTTTTATAGCCGACATTGAATTGATAAGAAAACATGTGAATTTTTTAAAATTATTAGTTTATAACACCATTGACTGCTAAAGACCTCGAATGCTCCTATTTTTGTTTAACTTAGTGATGCAAACCTTGAGTCGGGTAGGTTAGCTTGGCTACTAGTGGATTTTTATGGACAAAATTTAGGGCGACCAAGTTTAAATTAACAACCTATAATGACAGATGTGGGGGTATGACTTTGGTATTCTCTATGTTTGGGGAATGTAAAATGAATTTAATCCAACTTTCACAAAAGTGCACACATAAAGGAAAACAAGCTAACAAGTGTGCACAAATTGAAAAGCAAAGAACAACCAACAACAAAACTAATGTGTGTGTGTGTGGGGGGGTGGCTGCATGCGATGAGGTAAAAGAAGTAAAAGCAAACCATGTATTTTCTAACAACTTCCATCAATGTTATTCTAGGTTTTCCCCTCCTTGGACCTTCCACACTAATATGGAACCCTCTTCTTATCGGGGTCGTCTTTGCTCTACGTTGTACATGCCTACATGGCCAAACCATCTTAGTCTATTTCATTATCTTGTTCTCAATTGGTGTTGCTTCAACACTTTCTCTACTGCACTCATTCCTCTCTCTATCCCTCATATTTTTTTGCACATCCACCTCAACACCCTTATATCTGCCAAGATCATTTTATGAGCTTGAGTTCTCTTTAAGTGGCAGTATCATGAACCATATAGCATTGCAAGTCTTATTGTTGTCTTGTAAAATTTACCATTGAGTCTTAAAAGCATGTGTTGATCATATAGCACTCACAAGGCCCCTCTCCACTTCATCCAACCCGCTCTAATCATATTGGATGTCATCATCTCTCTCTTCATTATTCTGTGTGACAGATCCAAAATACAAAAAACAATCACATTGTTTTACTTCTTAGTCATCAATTGTGAAATGGGCTTTATTATCATTATTATTTTTATTAAAACTGCACTCCATATATTATGTTTTGGCTCGATTTGTTTTTAAGCCCTTATCTTCTTAACAAAGTCTTCTCCACAACTCCAATTTAGTATTTCAACTCATACTTGTCTCATCGACTAACACTATATCATATGCAAATAACATACACGGATACACCGCAATACTTCTTCTTGAATATTAGTAGTGATTGTGAGTTCATCAATGACAAAAGTTAGAAGATATGGGCGTAAGGCTAAGCCTTGGTGGAGTCCCACAGTTACTGGAGATTCATTTTTGTCGTCACAATTACTTCTGACACGAGTAATTGCTCCCTCATACATGTCTTGAATCCTTCTTAAAGTCCCTACAAATTACATCTCGTGGTACTCTATCATAAGCCTTCTCTAAGTCGATAAAAATCATTTGCATATTCTTTTTCTTCTCTCTAAATCTTTCCATCAGTTCTCTCAGCAAGAAAATTGTATCCATTGTGGACCTTCCTGGTATAAATCCGAATTGGTTCTTCAAAATTCTTGTTATCTTTTTTAATATTTGTTCCATCACCCTCTCCCATAATTTTATGGTATGACTCATATGTTTAATTCCACAATGATTAGAACAATTTTGAACATCGCCTTTATTCTTATATATAGGTACCATAATACTTCTCCAATCATTTGACATCTTCATTGTTGTCAAGATTTTATTAAACAAACCAGTTAACCAAATTAATCTAGATCTTCCTAAGATTTTTCAAACTTCAATTGGTATCTCATCAGGGCTTAGTGCTTTACCTTTATGCATCATTTTCAAAGCCACCTCCTCTTCAACTATTTTAATTGAACGATAGTAAACATACCAATCGCTAGATTGTGGTTGTTCTAAATATACTCCTCCATTGGGGTTCTCATTCATTAATTTATAAAAGGAGCATTTCCATTTGTCGTTAATCTCATATTCCTTCACCAAGATAGTATTGTTTTCAATTTTGATGCGCCTAACTTGATCTATATCTCTAGTTTCCTTTTCCCTCATTCTAGTTAATTTGTATATTTCTTTCTCACCTTCCTTGGATCATAGTTTATCATATAATTTATGAAAAGCTGCAAACCTAGCCTTACTAACTAGCTTCTTGGAATCATTCTTACAGATTTTATACCTTTCTACGTCCTCAATGTCCTTTTTTTTTGTCATTCCTTAAAGCATAATCGCTTTTCCTTAATTGCCTTTTGGACTTCATCATTCCATCACTATCCCCACACCGTTCGATAACCTCTAGATTCTCCAAGAACCTCTTTAGTAATTCTCTTAATACAATGTCATTTTATCCCACATCATACTTGGTGTACTTTCCACGACCCAATTCCCCTCTTTTACTAATTTCTTTTTAAAGGTCATATAGTTCCCTTTGAAATTCCACGACCTTATTCTTGGGCCTATTTTAACTTCTTTGCTTTTCTTCTTGCTATTAAAATACACATCTAAAACTACTATCATGTGGTGTGTTGTCAAGCATTCTCCTGGCATCACTTTACAATCTTTGCATATAGATTTATCATTTCTTCTTAATAGTAGGGGTAATGACAATAATGCAAATAAACTATCTAAAGATGAATATTTAATCTGTCTTTAATAACATTTAATTATCCAAGCAAAGCAATTTATATTATTTTGTATTTAAACATGAAATGATGGGTACACTTATCACTTTTTAATGTTACTAGATTATTTGTTGTGAAAAGGATAATTCCATGTAGATAAAAATTATTTTTGACAATGTTTTCTTTTTATATTTAGCTTTTTAGAGAGCAAATAATATTTGTGGAATCATTAATATTTTTGAAAAAGAGTAATTATTGATAACTTTCTAAATCAATTATTTGGCAAAGATGGTGAATTTTATAGCACGCAACAAATAAAGAATAAAGGAAAAAATTGTGGTAGAGAAATGTGTCTGGTTTGTGGGTTAAGAACTTAAGTCATATATTTGTTTACCCAAGAATACTTTCTCTCTTTGTGCTGAGGCTTACATCGATCTTGTTCCCAAGGTACAAACCCACACACTCACACATGACCGAAGTCCTTCACGGGACATGGTCACTCAGGAGAAAGATAACTCGATCTTTCCCTCTTGCCCTGATATTAAAAAAAAAAAAAAAAATCAAAAGAGAGTACTTTGCTTGCTGGAGAATAGAGATGGAAAGAGACTATCGGAAGGATTAGAAACATAGAAGATTTCAGGAGTGCCAGATTTCAGGAGTTTGGGTTCCCTTAACCATACTATGTATGGGTAAGCCAACAATCACCAACACATCATTAGCTTTTTAAACCACCCCTTTGTATCGCTTGCTTTGTGGACAAGTACATACGCAAGACTTGGGCAAGTGGCAAAATGGTAAGGCTAGTGCGATCATAGTGCAGTTGCCGAGGCAAATTCTCAAGCATGTGGCCAAAAAGAGAGTCAGAAATGGCAAACAATGTAAACATTGGTAAACTATTCCTTGGCAACATGGGACTAAACAATTAGAACATTTATAGTTTGAAATTTTTTTTCACTTGGAATAACTCACTCAACCACATGCTTACTCCACTTTGTAACACAACACCCATCTTTATGAATGTTTTGACATATTTTAGCCAAACCCGACACTTGGATCGTGAGGATAAATGTGCACCTGCTTCTCCAGTATCCCATTACCCTGATAAATGGCGCGGGACGCATGAACGAACACGATCAACTCACTCTTTAAAAGCCTTTAACGTGCCTTTCCAGATTTAGACTCGACACTAACACTAACGGGTATAATCTCTCTCTCTCTCTCTCTCTCTCTCTCTCTCTATGTGTGTGTGTGTGTGTGTGTGAAGCTTTCTCTTAGCTTATAATTGAACCTTTTTTATTTTGGTTTGAGTAATGGAGTAGTTCCGGAAGTAACTTTGGGTTTTCTTTTTTATTGTAAAATTTCTGATTTTCTCCCCAAGTTAAAATTAAGTCTTTTTAGAGAGAGTAGTTTATTTAGAGATCATAATATGCATGTGCATCTTTTTGAAAGAGTGAGGGTTTACTTTTTCTTGGAGTTAGCTCTTGAAGCTTCTTCATAATAAGGAATAAACCACCATAGCCCATTTTTCTTGAGTTTCTGTGTGATTATGTTGTCTGACATCAATGGCGCCACAATTGGTTTATAAGATATTATCATTAAAATTATTGAGTTTATTTTTTGTAAAATGAAACCAAGAGAATTATAGGAATCGGATGAAAATAAAACAACCCTTTTTAATAACTTATATGATGCGTCTCCTTAATGACAATTTGGTGGTGAATTGTTTTCTCTGTTTTTTGCGTTCTCAGCATTTCAGTTGCCTAAGTTGTATGGATGTATTTATTGTGACATGTTAGCTGTTCTTTGAGAAGTCGGATTTATTAGTTTTTGGTTCGTTCTATTTTTTGCTTGGTTGACACTTGACAGTGACACGTGACAAGTAAAGTAATTGGAAATTGATCGAATAGTATGGTTGCTTATGCAAAGTTTAACTCCGCATTGTTGCCTATGTTTTCAGAAAATCTAATTTCACTCATGTTGATTGAAGGTTAATGGACAATATAAATTTGTCTGGCAATGACGAGGAGGCTAATGATGTTGAAGTTCCACAGTGTACGCATTCCTTTCCGATGGAACTCGGGATGGAATTTGAATCTGATGAGCATGCGATTTTGTATTATAGCAAATATGCTAAATCAATTGGCTTTTGTACCCGAAAGGGTTATGCAAACAGAAAGAACAAAGATAAGTCCGGTTATGTAACATCAAGAAAGATCACTTGTTTTAAAGAAGGATATCGAGGGAAAGATGGACGAGATGCTTTTGTGAAGAATCCCAGGAAGGACACAAGAACAGGTTGCTTGGCTCACATTATCATCACGCGTGGTCAGTCAGATGGCAAGTATCAGGTCACTTCGTTCGAAGCAGAACATAATCATCCTCTTGCTCCCAAAGGAACTGAGCACATGTTGCCATCAGAAAAGATGAACCCACATGAAGTGGACTTAGCAGATGATTCACATGAGTTTATGGTTCGGCAACCAGGTGGGGGAGCTTATTTGGGTCACCCTGACAAGGATCAAAGAAACTATCTTCTTACTAAACGCCAAAGGGACATGAAGCTTGGGGAAGCAGGCAGCTTGTTACATTATTTTGAAGAACGGAGATTGGAAGATCCATCCTTCTTTTTTGCTCTACAATTGGATGTTGATAAGTTCATCACTAACATTTTTTGGGCTGATGCGAAGATGATTATGGACCACAAGCTTTTTGGGGATGTTGTGTCCTTTGATATAAAATGCAGAACGGATGAAGGTTATAGGCCCTTCGCACTGTTTGTAGGAATGAATCACTGCATGGAAGTAGTGATTTTTGGTGCTGCCTTGATGTATGACGAGACAACTGAATCCTTCAAATGGCTATTCGAAACATTCCTTAAAGCAATGTCTGGGAGGAAGCCAAAGACAATTTTGACAGATCAAGATGCAACGATAAGTAAGGCACTTTCATTGGTGATGCCGGAAGCATACCATCGATTGTGTGTGTGGCATATCGAAAAAAATGCGTTTAAACACCTCAACCATGTGTTTAGCGGTTCAGATTCTTTTGGATCCGATTTCTACAAATGTATTCATGAATTTGAGGAGGAGGAGGAGTTCTTGAATGCTTGGGAAGTTATGCTTGACAAGTATAATCTTCGTGATGATGTTTGGTTAATGGACATTTTTGCTTTGAGGGAGAAGTGGGCTATGGTATATGGAAGAAATATGTTCTCAGCTGGGATGAGAAGCACACAACTGGACGAGCCTTTCAACACCGCCTTAAGGGATTGTTTAAAATCTGATCTGGATTTGGTGCAATTTTTCAAGCACTTTGAAAGTGTAGTTGACGCTAAGCGTTACAAGGAGTTGGAAGCATCTTATGACACAACCCAAAGAATTCCACGGTTGAAGATGAATCTACCTTTGTTGATTCATGCGAGGGATGTTTACACATCAGTCATTTTTGAAATGTTTCAGGATGAGTGGGCAAAGTCTTTGCTTGTCGTGGTAAACAATTGCACAAAGGATGGACCGTTTCACATATACAAAGTTAGCACAATAGCGCATACTCAGGAGCATACAGTTATAGCAAAACTATTAGATGAGATAGTTTCCTGTAGTTGTAAGAAGTTTGAGTATCTTGGAATACTTTGCAACCATGCCTTGAAAATACTTGATATGGTGAATGTGAAGATGATCCCAAGACAATACATTTTGAAGAGATGGACGAAAGATGTGAGGGTTGGAAGTGTCGAAGCAATTAACGGTGAAGACACCGAAGAAGATCCTGTCTTAAAAGTCACAAATCGATACCGAATTCTTTGTTCCACCTTTGTTCAAATTGCCGTTAGAGCTTCCGAATCTAAAGCAGGATATGAATTGGCTGGAAAGTATGCGAATGAGTTGGCGGCAGAGTTGGAGACGATCTTTAAGGCAGAAAATTCTAATGAAGCTACAGCAGCGTCTTCAACCACATTTGAAGGTTTGGATATGGGCAGTAGTCAAACTAATATGATGGGTGATGCCAATTGTACGAAGGCAAAGAGGTTGAAGAAGAGGGAGGTAGCTCGTCGCATTCGAAATCGATCTAAAGGTTACTTGGAAAAGGGTAGAAGTGAAAATATGCCTCGATCAGCATTACTCTCAGACCATGTAGTCCAACCGGTGCCAATCTGTACAAGTCATGTGAACCCTTGTACCTCTTCAATTCCACAGGCATATCAATTGTCGAAGGTATATAATATTATTATCTTGTAGGGAAAATTGCACTTTAACACCCCCCCCCTGAATTTTTTTTTGGTTCCAAATTGGTCCCTATTGTTTAAAATGTTAAGCACAATACCCCCTTATGTCCTCTTTTACCGAAAACTCCATTTTTTTTAATAAGCCGTGATTAAAACTCGAATTATTCGGTAAGCGTTTGATACACAACTCGTTCTTGATTTTTTGAAAAAGTTGTGACTTTGTGAAAAAATCACGATTTACACATTAATCCCGACTTATGTGTTTTAATCCTGATTAATTGCGTTTTAATCCTGTCATGTACTGCTCGAAACACCTGGTGGAACATCTATGTATAAATATATATTTAAATTCTACCGTTTGTTTTCCGACATTACCAACTTTTTCTCGGATTTTCGGACGTCTCTCTTAGCCGATTTTTTCCCGACTTCCAACTTGGTAACTAATGAATTTCCTCATTTGGTAATTTCTATCTAATCAAAACTGAATTGAAGGGGGCAAAATGCAGTTGATTAACTATAAGGTGGTTAAGTGATTTTGGGCTAAACTTTAGGGGGGTAAAGTGTAATTTACTTATTTACCCTATCCTATAACATCATTAATCATTTATTTATATCTATAAGTGAACACTTTTGAGTTTTTGGAATACTTACATATTTTGGAAGTTGATATTGTAGGGTCTGGATCAAATGCCATGGGGCACTTTCCAACAAGCCCAGGACATGCCTCAAGTTAGAACCCGTGGTAATTATATTCAACTCTTCTAAGTGTTAGCATCCATAGACTTTAGACTTTGATAATGTTACAAGAATATATACATTGCTTGCAGGATTCTACATGTTGTGACTTATTTGAGGATTCAAGACGGTCTAATACAAATCTACATAGTCAGGTATTTATTATTATTTATTATATTTTTATGTATAAGATGAGCTTTACGATTGGTTTTAAACTCGATTTTTTTCCTCCAGATATAGTCATTTTGCGTTGTTAAACTTAGAACTCTAGCCGGTTGGATGTACGGTACATCAACATCACAATGGGGGATAATTTTATCAAGGAACGGAGGTTCTTTTTGTTTAGGAACGGAGTTCGACTATGCTCCGGTAATGAAAATAGGCAGTAATAGGCTAGTAACTGCAGCCGTGCGATGCAGAAGCAGCGGCTGTGATGCACAAGGGTTTTTCGTCATAAGTGGGCAAGGCGTGTATCGTGGCCGCTGCTTCTGTGTCAGGCGACTGAGGTTGTTACCGGCCTCTTACTGGCTATTTTCATTACTGGAGTAAAGTCCGAACTCAAAATCATGACCCATTTAGTTTGGATTATTGAAGTGTTGGATGACAGGTTTGTACATGTGCAAACTGGGGGCGCAGTTTGGTTCAATTTAGTTTGGTCTAGTCTTGAACCAAAATTAGCGCAACCTAAGGTCGGTTCTGGCTTTCCTAGCCTATAACCAACCCCTCTTGGTTTTTCTGTTGGTTCAGTTAAGCCAACAACAAGAGGTGGGACTTGGGTGGGTTGAGTGGGTTGAAGGCTTTGCTCATGCCCAACCCGACCTACACACACCTTAACCCGTTTTGCCCGTGGAACCCGTGGAAGCTCAACCCGTGCTTGCCCATTCGGGTTGTTCGGGTTACTCAATTTGTAAAAAAATTAGCAGGTTGGTATGGTTGTCCAATTAGAAAGGCATGTGAAACATATGTAAATGGGCAGGTTGGTCGGGTTGATCTAATGCCATAGGACGGAGGCATTAGACCAGGCCTAAACCCATCAAAATTGAAATCGGGTTGGTCTTTTTTTGACCAAACCTGTTCTAAGTTTTTAACCAGCTTTGCCTATGCTTGTCCATTGTTTGGGTTGGGTTCGTGTTGTGCGGGTCGGACTTGCCCAAGTCCCACCCCTACCCAGAACCAAGCATGTAGTTCTGATCTGTGTTTTTTTTTTCATTCAAAAGGGCCGGGTCCGAACCGGACGTTACAGGCGCCACACAGGTCGGAAGGTTACAAGCCGCTAGAGGCCCACCAAAGCCGCCACAAACAAGCTGGGAAGCCCCACGGCAGGGGCCAACATGCCCCATGGTAGAGTCGCCACTGAAGCGTAGGATGGGCCCACCCGGCCCAGGGAAGAGGCACCACGCGGGTCACGCTAATATGAACAAGAGGATAATCCAAATGGTTGGTTAACTTGATGAAGTAGGTAGACAAAATAATGCTTCATCAGTTGTGAGGTATTGTGATGGTTAATGTGAAATGTTGGGTACCTCAGAAGCTGTTGCATCTTCTTTATAAAGCCTGTTTAGACTTTGAGTGAATTGAGGAAAAAAACCATGATGTGCTAATGGTATGGGTGAAAGTTATCAAATCTGACAATCTTTTTTCGCACAATTGAGGTACATTGGATTGCCAACATATAGTAAAAAGTCTGCCGAGCCTCCCCACTGATGTTTATGATGAAGAGCTTGTTCTGGCGATTGCCAAGGGCACCGGTAGCCCAATCCGCGGTTGTTGCCAAATTTTGAGGTCTGTTTTTTTTTTATTTATAATTTTTAGAGATTTCTTTTTGATACACATATGTTAGAGGTTATAGAGAGATGTGATTTTGAATTTGAAAAAAAAAAGAATATTAAAAAAAAGAATTTGGAAAAAGGACAGGAATTTGGCCTGAGCTGATATCTATCTACAGTGGAAGCTGATCATGGCCGTTCATGCCCCCCCCCCCCAAGGTAAGATTCCAAAACGATGATAAGCATTTGCCCATGACCACAGATTCTGATCCCATGTTGTAAAACATCACTGCATTTGTATTATAGTTTTTTTTTTTGGTAATTTGAATGGTAGTTTTACATTTCTCTCTATACTAGAAAACTAAGAGAGAGAGAGAGAGAGAGAGAGAGAGAGAGAGAGAGAGAGAGAGAGAGAGAGAGAGAGAGAGAGCATCTGGTCCGGTTCAAACTGCTGGTTCAACCGTTTTTTTTGGTAGGTTGGTTCAACCGTTTGAACCACATAAGAATAGGTTTGTAAAAATAGATACTAATACTTTAGTGAAAAGTATGATTCATTGATTAACTAGGCATGTGCAAAGGTTTTTTGACGATAGCCTGTAATTTATTTTTAATATAATTTTGCAAATGACCAGCTTATTCAAAGACCGAACCAGAACATGTTCCGGTTTCGGTCCAAACGGGTCGCACAACAATGTCTGATCCGAATTCAAAACACTGGAAGGAAGGGAGGGGGAATGGTTAGAGAGAGAAACTTAATGCACGTATGCCCTAAATTTTTTTTATAGGGGGTTGAAAATAGACAATTATGCCCCTAGTATTTTTTAGTTTTTATTTTATTTTATTTTTCTTTAATTATTCTGTCAGGTTTATAAATATTTTTTTTGGGGGGTTATCAGCTTAAGGCCCTTCTAACTAACTCTAGAGTGTGTAAACCCTCTCTAACTGTTTTGTAGTGCCTTAGGTTCCTTTCTCTGGTTTTTTTAAAAGAATAAATTATACTTTACCCCCCTGAAGTTTAGCTCAAAAACACTTAACCCCCTTGTAGTTTATTTTGTTACAAATTGCACCTTAAAGTTTGAAATGTTAGCACAATACCCCCTTCTGTTAAGTGCTTAATTTTCTCATTTGATAATTTTTATCTGATCAAAACTGAATTGAATGGGGGCAAATTGTAGTTTTTAAACTATAGGAGGGTTAAGTGTTTTTTAGCCAAATTTCATATGGGCAAAGTGTAATTTACTCTTTTAAAAAATACCATTTCAGTGGGGGCAAACTTCAGGGGGGCATGTACAAAGATTTTTTAACCATAGGTCCTGTGTTCAAAACCTAACAGGGCAACAACACAGCTGGTCTAAATAATAGCATGTAATTTATTTTTAATATAATTTTACAAATGGACCGGTTTATTCCAAGACCGAATCAAAACATATTCCTGTTTGATCCAAACCGATTGAACGGTCCGGTCTGGGTTTCAACACTGGAAGAGGGGAGACAATGAGAGAGAGAGAGGACAACTTTACACACTTTTGTCCTAATTTTTTTTTTCTAAAGAGGGGTTAAAAAGAAATTATTATGTCTCTAATGTTTTTTAATTTTTTTTAAAAATTATTTTGCCAAGGGTACAAAGCAAAAGCATCATTCCGCAACAATCTATTTCCATTCTAAATTACAGGATTTGAAAATAAGGGTTAGTTATTGTTGGATTACTTTGGTGGAATAAAGGGGGTGTTAGGCATCATTTCAGAACGATCTATTTTCATTCAGAATTTTATGATTTTAAAATAATAACTAGTAATTGTTCCAGTGGAAGAAAGAAGTTTGGGAGCTAAAAGATATCACTCCGACTGTTTCTATGCCAACCGGAATACTGGACCATTAAATAGAAATAGTTATTTACGATTATAACCTCTTGTGGAAGAGGATTAAGAGGAGGAGCTGTTCCGCATACGAAACACCCCCTCAACAACCAAATCAGGAGAAAAACTTGGGTATAACTGTGATACCATCTTAGCTGGCATCACGAATCAATCATAAAGGCCCGAGCCAACAACTTTCTTCATAATCGTCCTTTAAATCAGAAAAACCGACAGGATGCAATTGGGGCTGAGTGCGATGCACCTATCATGATAGCTGAAATCGTATGGCTATGATACACCTAAGGGATGCTCTGGCGTTTATGATTTGCTGGTGATACCAGCTGTCTCGTATCACGGTTGTACCAAACATTTTATTTCCAGATTAGGCTCCTAACCAGACCCACATTTGTGCAATGGTCACTTCTATTAAAAGTGTATGCCGCCTCTTTGCTTGCGGACCGCACTTACAAAAAGAACTCGTTATCCGGAGCTTTAGCGAACATCCTCACGCACCTTACTTCACGTGCCTCCTACGGATATGCTTCTTTCTTGGGGTTTGGAAGAGAGAGAGAGAGAGAGAGAGAGAGAGAGAGCTAGAGAGAGAGAGAGAGAGAGAGAGAGAGAGAGAGGAGGGGGGGGGGGGGGGAGATGGAAGAGAGAGAGTCGTGTACTGAATGAAGAAAGCAAAGTAGGGGGGGTCACCTCATGTGTCTGTTGTGCACATTGCTTTGGTTGCTTTTCAAAACAAGATTCCACTTGAGATCGCAATCCAACTTGTGAGACGCGTGTCATCACTGTGTGCAACTGGCTGTTGACTCTTCTTAATGAGTTGTTGTTAGTCAATTCCCTCCATCCACGTTGGCTGACAGCTGGACCAACATCCAATGGCTTGACTCTTTTCTCACATCCTTACTTAGACCGTCTCCAATTCTATATTAAAATTTTCATCAGATTTAATATCGAAGAATAGAGTTTAAAGTTCAGTTTGATGTAGAGAATTTCAGCCCTATATTAAATCTGATGAAAACTAATTTGATATGGAGATACCAAATCGTCGGAGGGGATCACGGTCGTCGGAGTGAAGGTGTATGTGCTCGCCGGAGGAAAATGGTATTGAGGATGAAATGGGTAGAGGAGGCGGAGCTCGAATATGACTAAATTTGATGGGTTGTTTGATGTAGAATTGGAGATACTCTTATCTTTGAAGGAAAATGCTAGATAGCCGACTAGTTTGCCAACTTTTCAGTTGCCAAGTTACGTGTCATTCCATGGTCCCTAGAAGGATGTTCCCACAATCATGACCTGCCAGCTCTGTGCATCATGTGGACAACAAAAGTTGGCAAACGAGTTGGGCATATAGCATTACTCATATTTGAATATGAGTAAATAAACCTCAAAATCAGATCATCTTCGACAGAGATATGGATAAAGTAAACTCCCGCTACATCTAGCTAGGGTTCCCTCGTGAAGAGGAAGGTAAGTGGACGGACATCCAGTGAAGTATTGGAGAAAGCAAACTTTCGTCAAACTTCGGCGAAGCAAGGGAGAAAGCAAACATGTGGCTACCTCCGATGAGGATTCGCCGATAAGAAAGAAAGCAAGTAGTGGGGTTACCGGTGACTACCAGCGAAGTAATAGGGAAAGCAAGTCCCGACGATCTCTAAACACCAACACAAAGTCATCGCAAAACCAAGCAGGGTCAATACAAGTTCGATGGAAAAATCCCCGTCAACAAGGGTAGACATTGCATTGGTTTTGTTGTTGCTTTCAGCATAACAATATGGCCAACACAAGGTCAGACACAAGAGCAAAAGTCCGACGTAAATATCTTGCATCCAGAAACACTCATTTTTCTTTTTGCAAGAATTTTGTGTCGATGAATGCTCTGAAGTCGCATGATCTTTGCGTTGGCTTCATAGTTGTTTGTGGAGGTCGTCGAGAGTTTGCATTCCTTTTATTTTTGGAAGGTCACCGGGAACCCAACCACACTTGTGTTCGTTCTTACTGTGGAACGTATTATTGTTGGAAGTCATCAAGAATTTGGTTTCCCTATTACTTTGCATAGAAGTTGCCGGAAACCACACCACTTATGATCCTAGCTATTTGTTATGGAACCCTCATCGATGGTTTTTGCGAGTTTGCTTTCTCCAATGATTTTTTGAATAATATCATCGAAAATCCCATCACTTACTTCCTCATTGCCATGGAACCTTTTGTCAGAGGTTTCCAGAAGTTTGCTTTCCTTATTGATGGAGGCCACCGAAAGACGAAAGCCCCAGCAATTGTATTCATCATTGCTGTTGAATCATCATTGTTAGGCGTCATCGGAGGTTTAGGGGTTTTTGGCATGAGGAACAACTGTTCCGCTTAATCCTTATTTAAAAATAGGTATTTTCGTTACCCCTCAAAAAAGAAGAAAGAAGTAGGTATTCCCGTCAATTAACATTTCTAATGTCATTCCAAGGTTTAGCGTTCCAGACGGTGTAGAAACGCACGCAGTGATAAATTCTCCTTGCCAAATGTTTCATTCCACTGGAGCAAATATTATCTGTTACTTTTAAAATCTGAAACTAGAGATAGAAATGGAGGGTTCTGTTACTTTCCCTATTGTATAGCCGGAACTCAATAGTTATCATAAAATGGAACACAAGTTAACGCTATGTTTCACAAAGGAAGAAGACGAGTGCAACATTAAGGATATTTTTACCTGTGAAAAATAAAAAAAATAAGTGGTCAGAAAAGTAATGGTAATAGTAAGTGGAGCCGATTGGAACAAACTTGACGCATTGGGGATCATTTTGAAAAACCTCGTGTAGGTTCATGCCATCTGCATGTGATGTCGGTGGGTGCACGTGTACATTCGGCAGTAAGTGGGACATGGGCCCCACGTAAGCTGACGTGTTTTGGTAACCGTCTGTAGTCGGGGCTCTTCTTCGTGTGACCCCCTCGAGTGGGCAATGGGCATTGATTATAAATCCCCCACCCCCCACTGTGATCCTGTCCCCCTTACTCTCTCTCTACTGAGCTACGATAGCAGTAGCCATGAAGCTTCAGTTGAATTTCCAAGGGGTTCTTCTCTTTCTTCTGCTTGTTTCCACTCTCTCCAACCACACTACAGAGGCCTCTCGTCCTCAGCCTGCACCAGAAAAAGGTGAGCCAGCAATGGCCCTCTTCTTCCAAACTTGGTTTGGTATGCAGAGATTGATGAAGGGTACAGTTCAGATTTGGTTCTCCGGCCTATAGCAAGCCTTACGTGCTCTCTCTCTCTCTCTCTCTCTTGCTCACAGCAGACAGAACTGATGTGAAGGTTGATGATGGGTTCAAACAGCTAGCGGTTCAACCAACAGAGATGGCGACAGAGAGCTCCTGGAATGTGAGCACACCACAACCTTTCATTTCTCGTCAATCACCAGCTCTATCTCTTCACAGCATAGCTAGCTAGCTAGTGCCATGTTTTGATGAGCTCTCTGTTCTTCTGTAAATTTTTTTTTTTGTGGGTTTCCAGCTGATGGGGATGGAGGAATGTGATGATGATGGGGATGACGAATGCTTGAAGAGGAGGATGATCAGCGAGGCCCATTTGGACTACATCTACACACAGCAACACAAGCCCTAGAATTTGAAATTAATTAGTGGCAGGGAAAAAGGGATGAGGATGGGGAGGTTATATGGAAGGCCTTAATTAGTTTCCCCTAAGTCAAGTGTTTGTTTATATATATATATATATATAGTTCTGGTGAGTAATCCACTATCACTATCACCCCCCCCCCCCTTGTGGATGACAAAATCTATTGGGAGTCCCTATGAGGTTTTTATAATTTTATATAAATCTTTGCAAATGGTCCCCCTAGTATTTTTTATTTTGGAGTTCTTGGGTCCGCCACTATTAGTTATATAGGCCGGTCAACAAATTTTGTATTGTGTATAGGGGTGGCAATTCTTGACCCGACCCGCCAACCCGACCCGAACCCGACCCGAAGTTAGCGGGTTTGGGTTTGCTCTAAACGGGTTCGGGTCATAAACGGGTCGACCCGATTGACCCGTTTATTTAATGGGTCGGGTTCGGGTTTGTCCTTACAACCCGATTGACCCGACTTGACCCGTTTATCAAATGGGTCGTGTCAACCCGACCCGAGCCAACCCGAACCGACCTGACCCAACTTGAACCAAACCGATCCAACCCGGCCCAATCCCACCCGTCTTGACCTAACCCGACAAGTTTACATAGGTTATGTTGACCCAACCCGATCCAACCCGGCCCAATCCCACCCGTCTTGACCCAACCCGATAGGTTTACATAGGTTCTGTTGACCCAACCCGAGCCAACCCGACCCGACACGACCCGACCTGTTTAGTAAACGGGTTAAACGGGTCGGGTCGGGTCAACCCGTTATTAGGCGGGTCGGGTTCGGGTTTAAGTTTTTGACCCGTTTATTAAACGGGTCGGGTTCGGGTTGGATGTTTTGCCCTTATACCTATGTCTCAACCCGACCCGAACCCGACCCGACCCGACCCATTGCCACCCCTAATTGTGTACCTTGTTATATACACCATAACTTAATTTATCTGAGTATTTTTTATTTTTTGCTGGACTGTCAAAGGACGGCGTTAGAAAGTTTAACGAAAGAATGGCTATTTGTCTTCTTCATTCGTGGCCGATTCTAATATGCTCCGAGGTAAAAATAAAAGAAGGTATAAGAAATTTAATGACCTTACAGTTAATCATCTATATGTTGTTGAAGATTCTCGCGATTCCCCTCAAGCAGAAGCGGATCTTTAGCCGAATGTTAGTTGCAAAGTATCAATTACGTCACAGAACAAATATCAATTCGACGGAAATAAACAATCCAGAGATAAAAAATCATAGAAAACACAAGGATCTAACGTGGTTCACCCAAAATAGGGCTAATCCACAAACGGAAGAGTGGATGATCTCTGCAATTAACACCAAATAGGAACATACTTATAAGGATTACAAAGCTTCCACGAAGAACCAAGGACAATGAGAAGATGCACCAAGAACTCGCACAACGAGAACCGAGACAGAACGCCTCCACTGGATCCATTGTTCTTTTTTAAGCTTCACTGATCCAACTTCGATCAAGCCTTTTTCAATCCCAACCAATCTTCTTCAAGTCACAAAACAAGGCGGTACACCGAATGTTTTTCAAGAAAACTCACACACGACTTCTCTCCATTGACGGCTCAAGGGATCCTTAATAAATAGCCCCAAAGTAAACCCTAAAAACACCTCAAACTTGTGCCTCCAGCTACACTGGCGCCAAAGGGCACCAACTACAGAAAAACCATCGCAGAATTTTGTTGCCCAGGGTGCCCCTAAGGGCGCCAATCAGGGTGTTTTAGGGTTCGGCTTGGCATATGAGCCACAAGCCAATAATCTCCACCATGGCGTGTATGCAAACTTGTATACTAGGAGACTTGGTTTGACTACTTTGCATCAATCACCGTCTTCGGTACTGCCACTGCTACCATTGCCGCCGTTGCCTCCTAACTCAAGATCTCCCCTTTTTACACCTCTCCCTGTGGGGTCTAACAGAAACACTATTACTACATATGTGAACTTGAGCCATGCTCGAGTCTACACCACTGGTTTTCCATAGCCACAGTTTGAGGTCTTCGCTTCGACCTCCACCTTGTTGTAGAATTCACAGGTGCTCCACCAAGACAGGTGGATTCAATCAGTTGATACACACCTTTGCACTTCTGACCCTTCAGCTAAACTAGACTACGTACTCTGTGTAACCTTCAGATCTCCACCACGAGTTGAATACCCACAGCCCTTGGAGTCAAGCACACAAAGCAAGATCAAATTTTTGCATATTCTAGGCACGTACCGTACTTATCTCAACATCCTCACTGTTCCTGCGTGAGTCCGGATTTTCACAGTTCCTTTACTGGTGACCTTATGCTCATATATAACCGTCACTTAACTGAACCATCCCATATTTCTCCTTAAATGTGTCAAACCACTTGTGCCTCGAACAGATATGGAAAGTGGCCCCCGAATCTAGGACCCATCCATCATCAGAACCACAACATGTAGTTAGAGCATCCTAAAAATCATAACTAATACCAGTAGAGGCCACCGCCATTGTACCAGAAGATTCCTACCATCATGCTTCTGCAATCACTTCGAACAATTACTTCTCACATGGCTCACGTCATCACAGCGCCAACACGTTGGCTAATACTTGAACTTTCCAGTACCGCCTCCACCTCCATCTCTATATGTCTGCCTTCCACCGCTATCCTTACCTCTAGCTACCAAGGCATTCGAATCCCCAACAGCAGTCTGTGACTTCCTCCGTTGCTCGCTAATTAACTTGGAGTGCATACTTCACATCCTTCAACTTGAGAGTCTCATTTCCATACATAAACGTCGTCGCTAGATGCTCATAGGATGAAGACAAGGAATTTAGAAGTATCAGTGCTTTGTTCTCCTCACGCAGTCTCTTATCTTCGCTCATGACGCTCGTCAGATCCACCGGCCACGATCTTATTGAAATCATTCAGATGATCCTATATGGATGTCCTCTCAGCCATATGCAGCCCGTACAGTTTCT
Source organism: Chamaelirium japonicum (assembly GCA_947650365.1). Classification (NCBI taxonomy): domain Eukaryota; kingdom Viridiplantae; phylum Streptophyta; class Magnoliopsida; order Liliales; family Melanthiaceae; genus Chamaelirium; species Chamaelirium japonicum. The sequence goes on from OX393559.1 coordinate 31,613,824, forward strand.
GCTTCAGATACAGTTTGTTGGTCAGGTTCTTTGTCATGTACACCAACTTCATCTTTGCCCAAAGGGCCATGGCCGTCTTTCGTTCATGACTTTGTACATTGTATCACCAATAAACATCACGATCGTGTTCAGCACCTTCAGATCCATCTCTTTCCACTCAGCATTTGTCATCTTCTTTGGCTTCTTGGACTTTCCTTGCAGAGCTTTATGTAGTTCTAATTGAACTAGCACCGCTGTCACCCTTCTCTGCCAAAGACAGAAATTTAATTTCCTTTCCGTCGATATGATCCACCATGTACTTGAAAAGCATGTTCATTGATGTCATCTCTGTAATATCCTAGATGGCTCTGATACCAATTTGTTAGGAATTCTCGCAATTCCCTTTAAGCGGAAGCGGATCTCTTACCGAGAGTTAGTTGCATAGAATCAATCATGTCATAAAACAAATATCAATTGGATGGAAATAAACAATCCAGAGACAAAAAATCATATAAAACACAAGGATCTAACATGGTTCACCCAAAACAGTGCTATCCACAAACGGAGGGGCGGATGATCTCTTCAATTAACACCAAATAGGAACAGGCTTATAAGGATTACAAAACCTCCACGAAGAATAAAAAATGATGAGAAGATTCACCAAGAACACGTACTACTAGAACCGAGACAGAGCGCCTCCGCCAGATCCGTTAACCTTCACCAATTCTAATTCGATCAAGAATTCTTCAATCCCAACCAATCTCCTTCACACACAACTTCTCTCCAATAACGGCTCAAGGAATCCTTATATAACCCCAAAGAAAACCCTAAAAACACCTCAAATCCGTGCCTCTAGCTGTACTGGCACCAAAGGGCGCCGACTATGAAAAAATCGTCGCAGAATTTCGTCATGGGCGTCCAAAGGGCGGTATAACTCTCGGGTTGCGCCCCTAAGGGCGCCAATCAGGTTGTTTTGGGGTTCAGCTAGTCATATGAACCACGAACCAACATATATCCACTTGTAATTAGGGTTTATAAAAAACTGTACTAAAAATAACTTTGACAAACTCTGTTCCCCATGGGACCTGCCCTCTTGTATATATGCTTGAGACTTTTTATATATTGATATACTACATCCTAATCTTCTAACCAAACCATTAAGCTCTATCCAACATAACAATTAATTACAAGGCTGAGGTGTTTGGGATATAGTTTATAAGGAATCTAGAGGCACGTGACTAGGACGAGAAATCTCATGAAATCTCCACTCCACTCGACTACATATAAAGTGGCGTAGTACTATAGATCAGTCAAAGCCAACTTTCCCATGGGAAAAAGGATGATTTCCGTAGACGGGGCGCAGACCTATCAAAGTGGTGGGCGGCAAGTAGGTCACAGCCTTATTAGAGGCTTATCCTCTGGTTACCAAAACCCAAGGTAACAAGTCCCGAGTCCCATGGATTCTGTAATGGGGTTAGGGTTAGGGTTAGGGTTGGGTCCAAACACTTCAATCCATTTAATTTTAAGGGTTTTTTTTTTTATAAACCCACCCCTATAATCTTCACAATTTACATATAAACCCCTTTCATCATCTAATATTTATATATCGACCTCTACAGTTAATTGTCATCCAAAATGAAACATTCAGCTATGTTATTTCATTAATCTAAAGAAAAAATAACTGATTTACCCATGGGTTTAATTACTTAAGTTGATCTATCTTTATTGAACATGGACTTAACCCAAAACTAATGTAAACCTAACCCGAATCTAACTTGAAAATTTCTCACATTAGAGGAGTATTTATAGAGTTTAGACTAAATATTAAGGATGAAATAAAAAATATTCTCTCATTTTGGATGTTAGCTAATTGTAGGGGTTTATATATAATATGTGAATGAATTGAGCGGTTTATATATAAATATCATTTTTTGCAAGGATTTATATGTAAATAGAGAAGATTATAGGGGCCCATTTGTAAAAGACCCAATTTAATTACGGTGGGTTATCTCTAGATTTCTAATAAAAAAACAAATGAAAAAATCGGTGTTAGGTTAAAAAACAGAGTTCGTATAACATTTTGTCCCATCTTAAGTTCTTATTTACAATAAGTCCACCAGTATGACTATTGCATAAAGCCCGATACTCTGTCCATTATTTTGATTGCAAATGATCAAATCTTAACCGTTTTGGATAATGATTTTTTTAAAAATTCCATAAATACCCATAGTATCCACTATCCTCTCACATTAAATAACGGTAGATGATATATGACACGTCTTTTTTTACGGCAATAATGGAACAGGTTGCTATAGTGATTTCACTGCGTTACTACAGTGAAATCACTGTAGCAGCCACAGTGAAATCACTGTAGCAACCAGTGGTTTCACTGTAGCTACTACATTGAATTCGCAGTAGCTACTACAGTGAAATCACTGTAGCAACCCTTGATTTAATTGTGGATGCTAAAAAGATTTTTCTACAGTAAAATCATTGTAGCAAAGTATTCAATTTTATGCAAATAATACTCAGTTGAAATGAGTATTATTTTGTATATTTGAGTATCATGCACGGGTTGCTACCTTGATTTCATTATAACTGTTACAGTGAGATTCACTGTGCCGGCTAAAAAGGCTTCCCTACAGTGAACCACTGTAGTAAAGTACTCAATTTTGTTCAAATAATACTCAGTTTTATTGAGTATTATTGCGACTAATATTGAGTACTAATAGTTATTTACAATGGAGTATTCTTTTTGACCGTTGGCTGCAACTTTGGAGGTTCGGATTAGTTCATGTTAATTTTAGGGGGTTGGGTGCAAAAGTGTTATGACCTCCTTGCTGGGAGAGGGTTGGAGACTACCCATCTCCCCCGTACGTGGCTGAGTGGGGAGCTCCCAGTCCTGGGAATGGGTTGGAGATGCTCTCAACACTTTGGTTCCTTGACATACCCCGGTTCTCATAGAGCAATGGACCAGAGCTGGGCGAGACCGGGGATCGACCCACAAGAGCCCCCTGATTATTTATCCTCTGCCACTCATCTCTATTTTTTTCAGTGGGATATTGATGATTACGAAATATTCGAGAAGAAAATCATTGAGTACCTTATTTGCTAACTAGTGCATGCCCTTGCCTGTCGGCACTGCAACGGGCCGCCTTGACGGCAAGAAACTCACCGGACATCACCACCTCCACCCACACTGTCGTATTCGGCAGCAAGTCGGCAACACATCTAACCACCTTCAACGGCCACACACTACCCCCAGCCGACTTCAGCGGGAACACATCTTAGTTATAGTGCATGCCCGTCCCTGTCGGCACTCGGGCGTGAGCAGGGTTTTTTTTTTTATTTTTAGGGGGGGGGGGGGGGGGGGGGGGGGGGGGGGCGATCTTACCAGCATGAAAGGGGGGCGTGAAGGGAGGGGATTACAGTTTCTTGATTTGGGGTTGGAGCGTGAACATGTTTTTTTTTTTGAGATGAGCTGGATTTTTAAAAAAACTTGTATTACCGATTCTCTGTATATTTCTTTGTTAGTCTTTGTCAGTTTGAACGTTTTGTCTAATCAGTATGTGTGTTTTTGTCTAGTCAGTGTTTCATTTTATCTGGTTAGCACAATACCGTTGTGCCATGTTATATAGACTAGTGCATGCCTGTGCCTGTCGGCACTACAACGGGCCGCCTTCGGCAACAACACATCTGTCGGCAAAGCAGCAAGCCGCCTTCGGCGGCAACACACTTCTCGGCACTGCAATGGACCGCTTTTGGCGTCAAGACACCCCCGGCACTGCAGAGGGGTCATGAAAAGGGGCTCGATATGGTTGATGGGATTTTGAGGGAAAGAGGGGCGACTGGATTGGGGGGCGGGCAATCTGGACGGCTGTAATAGCATGTGCGAGAGAGAGAGAGAGAGTGTGTAGCGGCGGTGGGCAACGGATTTTATGGGGATTTTGATCGCGTGTTGGGTGGCATTCAACACCACTACAATTGCATCATAGCCACACGATTTTAGACACCACGACAGGTGCATTGCAATCAGCTCCAACTGCATCTCAACCGTTCCTTTGATTTGAAGGACGATTACGGATAGAGAGGTGAACGCAAATCCTCTGCCCCATTTCACTGCCCCCCCAAATCATAGCCGTCCGATGCACCCATACCCGACCAATGTAGCACACTCATCCCCACCTGGCAGGCAAAGAAACGACCATGATTGGCCAGCGACAAAGGCACCAGCTTGTATCTGATCACTGCCGTCCCTTTGCCTGCCGGTTCGGGTGACTGTGATGCACCAATCGGGTATGGGTGCAACGAACGACTGTTACTTGTGGGGTAGACGATTGGAGAGGGGGCCGGGAAGAGAGAGAGAGAGAGAGAGAGAGAGAGAGAGAGAGAGAGAGAGAGAGAGAGAGAGAGAGAGAGAGAAGGGGTTTTGTCTAGTCAGCGTTTATTTTGTCATAGTCAGCTTCCGTTTTGTCTAGTCAGCACAAAACTGACATGCCATGTTAGGATCCGCTTGAGTTCTTTGTAACTGCCTCTGGTTTTACCAAGTAATTTGTAGAGCCATGCATTCTAATGCTAATCCTCCTCCGATGTTGAGCGGCGTCCCCAACGGAAGGTGATGGGTAGCATTGTAGAACCTACAAACCTGGTTAAGGAAGATCAACCTGTACAGGTTGGCATCAATCCTAAATGATCAGCCAGAATGGTGTGTCTCTATCACAGTCGTCCAATGCACCCAGCTTGTCTGGTGAATCGCACTTATCCTCGACCGGCAGGCAAAGGGGCCCAGTGATTGGATGCCACATCATTCAGGACAAAGGCTTCGGGTGGAATAGCATTGGTCCAAACAATAGCCTGCGACTTGATCACCCAAAGGCAGTTACATAGCACGAAGTGAGTGCTGTTGGTGACGGGCCCTCCCACCATATAAAGATCCCCCGGTGCCTGCATTGGACAGGCCCATGTTAAGATGGATCCCAATGCTACTCAGGCCCAACATGGAGTACATCGTGAATAGGTTTGACTCTCTCTCTCTCTCTCAAACTGCCTTGAACTCTTTGGTGTCCCAGATTAAAGGGAAGGTGGCCATCATGACCGGCGGTGCGAGGGGGATCGGGGCGGTGACGGTGAAGCTCTTCGCCCACCACGGCGCCTACGTCATCGTGGTGGACATCCCGAACGACATGGGTGAGAGGCTGGTCGGATCCATTGGGGCCTGCTACGTCCACTGCGATGTCACTCGGGAGTCCGACGTGTAGTCGGCGGTCCAGCTGGCGCTCGCATGTCACAGCTGGCTAAACATGATGTTCAGCAACGCGGGCATGGGAGGGCAGTGTCACCGCGCTGGACATGGGCAAGATGGGAGAGGTGCTGGCCGTGAACGTGGGGGGGGGACAGTGCACGGGATCAAGCACGCGGCGTGGGCGATGGTGGCCAGCGGCGGCGGAAGCATTATCTGCACGTCAAGCTCGGCGGCGGTGATGGGCGGGCTGGCGGCCCACGCGTATAGCCTATCCAAGGGGGCGGTGCTGGTGCTGGCGCGGAGAGCGGCGTGTGAGGTGGGACCGTGGGGGCGCAGGGGATCTAGGTGAACTGCATATCGCCGCACGGGGGTGATGTCAGAGATGCTCGTGGGGGCGTACAGGACGCTAGTGGAGAGGGTGGATGGGGAGACCGAGGAGGTGAATGACACTCAGCTCGAACCGATCGGTGTAAATGCATCAGTACCGCATAACAGACACAATTGTTAATATAACATTGTTCCCTCATTATTATTATTATTAAAATACCCCCCCCCCCCCCCCCCCCCCGGGGCCGAAAAAAAAAAAAAATATCACACAACAATCTTCTATATTATCATAGATTCAAAGTCCAATCTATCCCATGCACTCAAAGCCTATCTGTTGGTCGCAAAACCTGAGTACCATATACCTAAATGTAGCGATAAAACTGTCCTTCGAAACATCAAGCAGCCTCTTCAATCTTCCAAGCAAATCATATCATCCTGCATTTGGACGCCGAAAAGACTGGCCGGGAAATCGAAAACCAGAAAACATCGACTGTAAGCTCGAAGAACACGATAGGCAAGCCCTACGATCATATGCTTCACAGCATGGTTCAGCCAGGAATGCATGTGGTGCCGTGCGCAACCACTGGTATCCCTGCAAACAAAAAAGCATACAGTGAACTAATGGACACGGAAACTGTAATTAGCAAAGCAGTTCATATCTGTCTAATTACATGGGAGACGAACAAATCGCTAAACCCAAAATCTAATAACCATAGTAAGCGAAATTATGCGGTGGCAAAAACAAAATGGCCATAAAAATAGAAGAAATCACTTCGGGTCACAGTCTAAAACCGCCATTGCTCCCAAGCCCGAACGAGAAAGGTTGAGGGCTGATGTTAGGTTGAAATCCAGTCATAAAAAAACCGACTCAAACTATGAAATAAATCCTAATTCTGGTCACGGTCTGGGGAAGCAACAAAGAAGAATGGGACAATGGGCTGATTCAATTCATAACATACATCGGAAATGGGCGGATTCACAAAAAAAAAAAATCTTCATGATGGTTTTGAGATGGTGATCGGGAGCTTAGATATCATATTTCTTGAGGAGCAAAAATTGCAGAAATAAAATCCTCATGTAGAGACACATGTTAATTACCACCTATGGATATTTATAAGTTAGATTTGTGTGACTATTACATTTACCTTCAATGTAGGTTGCTAACAATAACCGATTTTTTGGCTTCCTATTTTTCTAGCATATTGTTTTATTTTAGGGTGGCTGATTTTGCATGCTAAAGGGGTCATGGAAACCTTTTTGCACATATTGTCTCATACTCACTTGTCTGGTGTTTAAACTGCTCCAAATTTATCTACATGAAGATGCGATCAGGCCTAGTAGGTTCAGATGTCTACATGCACTCTAAAGCTGTGTTTCTTACCTGAGGCTTGCACTCCCAGGATTTGGGCCCATTCCCATATCCTTTCCATAAGACCACCAGGTACCTTGGGACAAACCTTCCCACACTTGGTTTTGTATATAGTTACATGTTTTCACCACGAGAGTTATAAATCACACTATACATCCCCCATCCTTGTGGTTAAAGCATGTAGCTGTATTCAAAAACAGGTGTGGGAAGGTTTGCAAATCCCATGGTACCTGGTTGTCAAATGGAAAGAATATGGAAATTGGCCCAATTGGAGTTGCAAGTCTCAGGAAAAGTGACTTAAGCCTAAGAAAACAAATCTAGAATCTTACTTTAATGTGAAGCTACCTAAACTATCCTATCCTATGTTTCTAGGAAAAGCACGCCGGAAAGGCCAAAGGATTTTGCTCAACATGGATCTCATGGATCAGCACATGCTCCAGATCCTCTCATGGATCAGCACATGCTCCAAATCCTCTAAGGCATCGGTACTAATTAATGGGACCCTGAGCAAATTCTCATGTATCACTGTATGTACAGATGATTCCGACAAGGTGACCCCCTTTCTCCCACGATATTCATACTCATTGGAGATATCCTCAGCAAGAAGATATCTCTATAAAAGGCAACGGACAACTGGAGGGACTCCTTGCTGACAAGGTGCACGGGGCTGAGGACATCACCCACCTACAGTTCGCCAATGACACGATCCTTTTCTGCAAGGCCTCTTCCAACCATATAACTACTTTACTCTTCATCCTTCTCACTTTTGAACATCGCACATATCCTATCCTCTATCTTGCATTGCTCCATTACTAGCTTCCCTATCACCTATCTTGGGCTATCTCTTAGAAACTCTGCATCGCACCGCAATGACTGGAAGTTTGATAGGAGCTTGTCCTCGTGGAAGGGAAGGCACTGGTTGACGGGCGTCGGGGGGGCGCATGGTGTTCATCAATGATGTTCTCATTTCCCTCCCGCTTTACTTCTTCAGTCTTCAAAATGCCAGTGTGGATTCATAAGAGGATTGATACTTAGAAGTGCCTTCTTATGGAAAGGAAACATGGATGGGGGTAGAGGTTTACACTTGTCACCTGCTATCTTGGGATAGGGTGTGCACACCAAAGCTCATTGGAAGCATGGGTATCAGAGACACCAAACAATTTAACTTGGTCATTCTCTGCACATGTGGTGGACATTTTACCACATGGGCCATATGTGGGTAGACATCACCAGACACACCAACTTCATGAGAAAACTACCACAAGATCTCTCAATGGTTTCTACTTTCTTCCACGAGGGTCTGACCGTTTTGGAGAGGTGTTTTGGAGACGAGTCATATTTTCAAAGTGGGCTTGCGATGGGTTTGTGGTAATGGGAAATCTTTTAGGTTTTGGACTAATAGATGGAATGCAAATTTCTCTTTAGATGTTATATTTCCTTCTTTTTTTGTATTGGCTCTCTCCCTACATTGTCATGTGTCAACTATTATCCCCCACCTCCCATCTACACCCGGGCCCAAACTCATCAACTATATAGTCTATACCCTTCCCAATGTTATCATATGCAATCTTCTCCAATGAGCCCACAATGAACTTAAAAAGGTCGGGCACACACTTGGATTTCCGAAATTGTAATATTTTTGTTCAACATCTATCTTGATCAGTGGAGCTTATTTTTGGACTTACTATATACATTTCAGGATTCAAAATAGATGGGGGTGACATTAGGAGTATATCCTCAGGCTTATCAAAGCATTTCAAGGCTTCTTTTTAATCCAGCATATGCCTTCCAGCATAGCTTGATTGGTTTGAGTCTGGACACCAAGGTGGGGTGGGGTCCCGAGTAGAAAGTGGGATTGAGGTCAAGAGTTGAACTACCCACGTGAAAGTATCCTATTAATACATACACACAAAAAAGGGCACAAATGTAATAAGACCACATTATATTATGGAAGTTATCAACTAATTTTTTTCCCATTATAAGAGAATATTCCATATTTTTAAAAAAGGAGAGGATATTTCAAGTGAAGTTGCCCTTCCATGCAACCCACTATTTCATGGAAGAAATCATTATTTCTCTTTCATACAACCATTCGATAATTCCATGTAAATATACTATGAATCCAGTATTCAAATTTGAAGAGAACTGTTCGAATGTGAATTCAATTTTCATTAGGCAATGAGACTAAATAACTACATTTTATGACTCGCAGTCCCGTACTGAAATGAGGCAACACCAGACAATGTAAGAAGCATATAAGCCTACATACAGTCCTATGTACAAAAAAACACCAAATAATAAATCACACGTACATCTGTCTCCATATGAAGACGGTACACCACTACACCACATATCTCAAACAGTATTCATGGCAAATACTATCATGAATATGGGATACATATGGGATTTGGCTAGAATAATTCTACTCAAGGTTTCTTGATGTGAAAGGATGATTCCTCTACAAAGACCTCCCAATGTAGAGTCGTATATTAATTTACATAGTAACTTGTAGTGTCATCACAATTTACTTGCAAAGTCTGTTACGAAAATCAACTTCTTAATTAATTCAACCTCCCACAGCTAAAGGAAGATGAATGTATTACCTCGTCGATTTGTTACTTGTAGAATCACAATTAATGCAAAGAAGATAGGAATGTTGGCTTAAAGGAATAAAAAAAGAGGGATTGAAGCAAGATAATAATTTGTGTTCCATCATGGAAATAAGCTTTTGATGGTCTATCGCTAAGAACAAAGTTAACTGGAGTTTTCTGCCTTTTTGCACAGATCTCTTGAGCGTATAAACTCTTGGGAATTTTTTGCTATGTATCCAATATCACTCCACTAGTTGGAAACTTGGAATGAGACAATATTGTTTTTTTCTAGCTAAAACAATTTAGTTAACAAGTACTATCGCAAGGCGATGTGCCTCAAATAGCGAGAAGTTCAGAGATGGTGAAAATAACTGAGAAGCCACTGAGAAAGGAGGACTTGAGTCCACCAAGTGAAATAAATCAACAAATTAGTTGATCAGTATACTTGGGCATGAATTCAACTCTCTATATGTAGGACAAGCTGACCTACGTCTAAGAAGCCTAATGTTGTATGCACATTTGAACAAATGCCAACTAATCATGAGCTTTCCTAATATATTTATACAAGCAGCCATAAACTATCTTGATAGTATTCAAAACTTCTAGCCAAGCCTATTCCATAAATTTGAGGAAATTTCTAACACCTATCAGCACCATAACCGAAAACTCATCACTTGAAAGTTGTGGGGATCAAAGTTCAGCTTTCCAACAAGAGGTCCCATGCATCAAATGGACAAGCAAAGCTCAAGTTACCTCGGAAAATCTAAATTTGCAATACGCTTGTCATGCATCATTGGTGTTAACATATGTATAGACGGGTTGGGTTATATTATACAGCCTCATGTCTATATCTTGGGTTTGGTCCCCTAATGAGGGTTGTTCCATTCTCTCCAAACACTAGCTGTCTCTCGCTTCTATCATGGTATCAGAACTGGGCCCGTCTCCTGCTCTAGGTGTGCCCTTACCGATTGTGCCTTACCACGCATGCTCCGTGTGAGAGAGGGGGGGGGTTGAGAAAGTCCATCAGTTAGTCGCACGTCGGTAAAGGGGGCATCTAATGCCCGCTTTATATACTCTCCGTGGATCTCTCCTTACGACTTGGGTTTTGGGGTGTGATGGTATCTAATATGGTATCAGAGTTGGGTTCCTCGTTTCCGTCCGGGTGCGGCCCCTTCTGATTGTGCCTCGCTCCGTGTGCTCCACTTGAGCGGGAGTGTTGAGGAAGTCCACCGGTTAGTTTCACATCGGTAAAGGGGGCACCAAACGCCCGCTTTATATATCCTCTGTTCCCCTTATGACCCGGGTTTTGGAGTGTGAGGGTATGTAACAATTGGGAAGTTGGAAAGCTATGCAGTCTTGCAGGACAAATCATTAAAATTTAATTGTGATCAAGTGCAATTTGGGTTTTGACAATGTACAACAAAAGTAATAACATGTTGAACCAAGTGAACTGAATTTGATTAAAGAATATGGATAGGATCATGTTACATACTGTGCTGACTTTGACATGTAAAACAATATTCCCTAAATACTAGAGCAGACTTAACAACATAACTTCATTAGATTATGAATATATACAGCTTAATCTTCATCTAAGGGGGATGCACAATATCAGCTTAAAGATACATGGAAAGAAAGAGTTGGTCGCTGATTTGAAATATGCAACCACTTTAAAGTCAACCATCTTGCAGGTCATTAGCAAGCTTATGTAAACCAAATATAACATGAACCATATCCATATCTATCTCCCACTCAACTAGGCATAATATAAGGTGCTGAACCCAAGAATGGAAAACTTGCAATTAATTTCATTAAGTGTTCCAGAAAGAACTTACAATAACATAATTTCTCTCAGCAGAACCATCCGTCAGAAAGTGGAGGCTGAAGAAATTGAGAAATGGTGATGAAACCTTTAGGCCAAAATTAGATAGAGAGACAACCTCGCCTTCATAGTTCATACTCCTGCAATGTCCAGAACGAATAGTTTAAGCAAAATCCATCATTAAGAGCTCTCTGGGCCTTCAAAATAATGCAATAGATTTAGAAGATAAAACCGTATCATAACTTGAATAGTAGTTGCAACGAACAATTATATGACATATAATGATAATCGCTCCAAACTGGCTCTTCATATGATGATAAAGTATGCAACCCTTAAGGTCACCAATGGCCAAAGAGGATTCCAACTTCAATGATCTGGGTCATTTGAATGATCTTTATTCAGAATTCCAACTTCAATTTTGTGTTCCTGAAAAGAGGATTCATCACCCACACACTGATCAATTTCCAAACCTTCTGGAATATGCAAACCAAGATCCCATAGTGCATAAGGTCCAGTGGCAAATTCAAGCCCTTGAGCATCGTAACGAACAAGATCATCCCAAACATCATGGCAAGAATTGAAATAGGTTCCTCCAACCTCGCCACCCACATTCTCTTGCAAAAGATCATCCGAGCCCAGGAACGGCCTGGTGTACTCGGTACCACTTATCATGGGATCCATTTTAAAGTTCATTGCACTCTTCCCCTTGAGGGTTATGATTTTTGAGTCTGTCATATTAATGCTCTCATTTGCAGGGACTAAAGCATCAGAACGCATTTCATCGGGAGTAATATCTTCAAGAGAAGATATCAAGTACTCGGTGCCTCTGAAGTTAACATCTGTTGGGAAGCTCACAAGATCCTTTCCATCAACCAAAGAAGTATCGGAGCTCACACAAAACGGGTCCAGCATTCTTAGTCCAGGTTCATCTGATCCTCCAAGAGGTTCCCGTCCACATTCATCAAAACCAAGCTTGCCAACCATATTTTGCACAAGATGATCTGGACTTCGTTTATTATTTCCACTTTCATTCCTTTGCTGTGCAGAAGATGAAGCCGCATCACTCGGATCTAGTTGGTATTCCACAACTTGCTGTACCATGGATTCATCCAAATTGCTCTGTCTGTGCTGCCGCTGCTTAAGGAACTTTCTTCTTATCCTTGAAGTGATCCCCCGCTGTTCCTTTCGGTGCTTAAGATGGGCGAATAATACTGGGTTATGAAGTACCTCTGCCAAAAAGGAGACCATTTGATTCTGCCTAAGTTCTGCCGATTGCATGCGCTGGTTTAGAGTGTCCATCTGCTGGACCGTCATGAGGTGCTCCTGCTTCAAAGCCACAACCTCCTGTATCAACAAGTTCTTTTCTTTTCTCAGATTCTGAAATTCACCTTCCAGTTCAGACTTTCCCATCTCAACTGACGAGCCTGTCAGACGGCCTATTTGGTGAAGTTGAGATGACCTGTGCCTGTTGATTTTTTTCAACAACCATCTTTTTCCTTTCAAAAAATCCTCATTGGCGAATTCCCATCGATCAGAACCAATCTTGCGGAAACCCTGAAAAGGATAGACAGAGATTCATAGTTAGATTAAAACAAGGGACAAACTCCTAGGAGGAACAAATTGTATTCAGAACGGCCATAGCTGTGGTAAATTTACTGTAAAATAAAGGGAATATATAATCTAAAGCATAATGTGTCAAATGTCAACAAAAAGCCAATCAATCCCTGGAATTAGAAAAATTAAAAATGACGTAATAGTATAAAGATGAAAATACTGCACGATACACTTATTGCTTGGGAAAGATGGAACTTATTGCCTACAAAAGATAAAATCACTTAACCCATTAACAAAATTGACTTGAAGCGCAAATATACAATATATTTTATTGGTGCAGTAATAAATACTAGTGATATGTGAAGGAAATTCACAATTGTGAGAGACTTTTTTCAAAGTATGATTGCTTTTTGAGATGGCTTCTAGCTTAATTCAATCGCCATTGTATGAAAGAAACCATTAGAACATTAGAAGCTTAGAACACGTAGCTTCCTAGAGGTTGACTCGTTTTGGAAAACCCATTCTCCAACCAACTCATTACCTGAACTTGATAGAGAATTGGATACCAAATATGTGGGACTTCCTACTGCAAGTTTATACACTAAACTATTGCCTCATAAAAGTTCCATCTTTCCCAAGCAAATATGTCGCACGATATGTCGCACGATACCAAATATGTCGCACGATACATTCATTGCTTATTGCAACCTCTCATGCTTACTCCTGAAGTTACATGGTATTAGAACCAAGAATGTCTTTTCTGACTTGCTATGATCATTTCAGAAACCTTAGATGAAGGATTGGTTCATACTTCATACTTTACTAATCTCCATATTTGGATGCGACAACCATGTCAAAATACATGCGACATTAACGTCGTCGTCCTTGCACCAACTAATTGACTTGCTGCTTGTGAAGTTGACTGATTCTGTGCAAAACATACAATCTGCCATTGGATTTTGAGAGGAATTGGATTTGAGATTCAATATGAAGAAGAAAGGCACAAGTCAAAAATCTTTTTGTCCGGGGCCCTAATATCGGCCTGTGAAAACCATGCCGGGACCCCCTGGATATTTCCAAATCTCTATATATAGCAAACCCAACATAATATCTAGACTGGAATTATTATTCCAAGATACCATCTCTAGTTTCCAGGGCTCAGACATCCTCCTCTTTCATTTTCTTTGATTGCTTGTACAAGTGACGTTCGTCCTGTCAAGATCACTCTATGTTTCAGAGATAGTGGATTCAAGGTTGCGTCTTAGCATACGGAGATGTAGGCTTCGGCCGAACTTTTTTTTACCACATTTTATGTTAACTCTACTCTTTGTTCTACTCCCTACATTCTATAGTGTCTATGTAACAACTCAGCATGCTACAGTGCACTGCACTCAGATTCCATTAACTGTTGGCGGAAAATCGTACGACGGCCAAAGTTTTCCTTCTTAGAAACCAGGGGGATTGGCCATTTCGGTCAATTTCGATAATTTTAGTCGAAGTTTCAGTCAATTTCAGTTTTGGCTTTCTGAACTGAAACTAGAAATTCGGTCAATTTCAATCCATTTCGGTCAAAATTTCAGTCAAATTCGATTTCGAAACTGAAACTATAAATTTGTCAATTTTGGTCAATTTTAAAATTTTGTTCGAAATTGTGTTTTAGGGTTGAACCAAAATGATGTGGAACAGTGTGTGCGACAGGGAATTCAAAGACTCGTTGAGCCGCGACGGGGTTGCTTGTTGCTCCGAGTTGAAACCGGAAGTTGATTTAAACATATAATATGGTTAATGGTTTTAGCAACGCATAACAGGCATGCAAGCAGGTATCCCAATCTAAATTAACCGAATAACAAACACCTAGTTATATCAGCAGGGTTTCAGATGCAATATCAGGGCTAATGACAAACAGGGTACTCAGAATCTCACAACTCACCAATCAAGGGGCAGCAGTTTGCATAGATAAAATATAGGAGAGTTGATTGTTGGTATCACCCTCCGATGTTGACCGGGGAAAGAAAGGACTCACCTACTGAGGATTGTAAGGGACCTCAGGGATCTCCACTGGTGGCGGGGTCGAAGTCGATGCGGTGTCCTCAGGTTGAGCCGGGGCTTGAGCGAGGGCCCGAAGGGCTAGCACGTTGGGATGTACGGGCGCGCCGGGATGCCACCGTTGATGGTTCTCCGAGATGCCCAGCCGTGCTTCTGCGTCCTTGGCGACGAGGTAGGTGATGCGATCCACGTAATCCTTCACGCTCTCGCCGGCGTTGAACCGGAAGTCGAGGAAGGGCGACTGGATGTCGAGAAATCCGTCTTCGTCGTCGATCAAGCCGTGATCGACATCAGGGTCCGCCATGCCGTCATGCCAAGGGGCTTTGGAATGATGGGACTCAGATTGGATCGAGGAGAGATCCGGGAGGGGGAGGGTTCGGGCGGCACAAGGGTGAGAGGAGGGGTGGGGAGGTCCGGTGGGCTATAGAGAGGAAAGGGGAGGTGGTGGGGTGAGGTCGGTAGGGTAGGGGTGGGGGGAGAGGTTCGGGGTGGTGGCCGGCAGGGGGAGGTAGGGGAATCGGGGTGGTGGCCAGTAGGGGGAAGGAGGAAGGAGGGGGGGAAACGGGGTCGGGTTGGGTCGGTAGTGCAGGGGCGAGGGATGGGGGAGGCCGGGAGGGTTGTCAAGGGAAGCGGGAGGGGCCGTTCGGGTGGCAGCAGTCAGGGGTCCGGGGTGGGTGGCGTCCGCAGCAGCAGGGGGGAGAGGAGAGGGGAATCGGGTGGGGCTGGGTAGGCAGTAGCAGCAGCAAGGGGACAAAGGGGGGAGATCGGGTAGGGCTGGGTCGGGTAGTAGCAGCGGCCAGGGGGAAAGGGGGGGGGGAATCGGGTGGGTGGGCTGGCCGGGTGAGAGGAGAGGAGAGATAGAGGTGGCGGCTAGGTGAGGGAGAGGGAACAACACTTAGGGTTCCAGATTAGGGTTTCACAAGCCTAAACTGAACCTAGGGTTTCACACGCCTAGGGTTTGGGTTTGGGTATCACACACCTCACCCTGGTTTCTCTCAACACATGTGTGGAGGGAAAACATAAATTGTTTATTCATTGCATGATGAAGAGAAAGATGAAAGGCCTATAAATAGGCTTACAACGACAGACGAAAAAGCCCACTAATCGAGGTGGGACTAAAAGTACACAACCCAAATAACAAAACAGAAAAAAGAACAACAGCCAACATGGCTAGAACCACATGCTCAGATGTCGCCTCCTGCGCTGGTACACTCGCCAGGGCCGAGGTTCGATGTCCCCATCATTCTCCCCAGGTGGGAGAGAGCTCGACTCCGTCGAGTGAGGATCTGCAAAACTCTCGTACTGCTCCAAGGTGTCAGGATCCAACTGCTGAAGGTCGCTGCGGTCAACCCAGGTGTCATCAGAGGCGGGTCTTCCCTTCCAACGGATCAGATACCGTCGGGTGCCACCGTCCTTACCGGACACAATCTCATCATCCACAATTTTATCTATTTTATCTGCTGCATAATGTGGGGGAATTTCTGGAAGTGGGGGTAGGGAGGGATTCTCAGAAAATGGGTCTTGGGAAGGCTCACCTATGAGGGGATTACTAGGGTTAAAATCAGGACCCTTGTAGGCCACTAGGTCCTCGATATTGAATGTGGAACTGATGCCGAAATCTCCAGGGAGATCTACAACATAGGCATTGTCATTCAGTTTCTTTAAGATTTGGAAAGGCCCCGCACTGCGTGCATGCAGCTTTTTAACGGTTCCCGGGGGAAAACGTTCCGGACGGATCCGGACTATTACATAATCACCCACATTAAATGTTTTAAATCTTTTCCTGAGGTCAGCTCGCAGCTTATAGGTAGCATTACTCTGCTCAATTTTATCTTTGATTTTCCTGTGTAGTTCCTAGACATGCGATGCAAATGCGGATGCTGACTCAGAGACTTGATGATAGTTAGCCATGGGGATGAGATCTATAGGCTGCCTAGGCTTAAAACCATGCACAATTTCATGGGGACTCAAACCAGTGGTCCTATTAACAGATGCATTGTATGCAAATTCAGCGATGGACAATTTTAGATCCCAAGTCCCAACATGCTCACCTACCAAGGTGCGCAAAAGGTTTCCCAGACTTCGATTCACTACCTCGGTTTGGCTATCAGTTTGTGGGTGGAAAGCGGTAGAAAACTGGAGCTTAGTGCCCAACTTGTGCCACAGGGTTTTCCAGAAAAAACTGGTGAACTTGACATCTCTGTCAGAAACAATGGTCTTGGGCAGACCGTGCAATCTGACGATACCGTCAAAGAAGATTTTCGCAACCCTCGAAGCATCAGCTGTTTTGGAGCAGGGCAAGAAATGGGCCATTTTGGAGAACCGATCCACGACGACCAGAATCGAGTCGTGTTTCCTTAGAGTTTTTGGAAGGCCCAGTACGAAGTCCATGCTGATATCTTGCCATGGACAATTTGGGACCGGTAACGGAGTGTAAAGGCCAGTGTTCTGCTTGTGTTGTTTGGCTAGCTGACAGGTGTGACATCTGCCAACATGCCTAGCAACATCGCGCTTCAGACTCGGCCAATAGAACCGGTACTCGACGGCCTCAATTGTTTTCTCATTTCCGAAATGTCCGGCAAGACCTCCAGCGTGCAACTCCCACACGAGAAACTCACGTAAGGATGTTCGTGGGATGCACAACTTTCGTCCCCGGAACAGATATCCATCATGCATGAGATAGCCATCAACTTCGGCCAGGGTTCCGTCTCTCAATAACGCATAGGTTTCGCTAAAGTCGGGACATGACTCATATTCGGCTCTTATCCTAGCAAACCCATCAACTGCCGTGGTTAATTTGGAAAGGATGAACACACGACGGCTGAGCGCATCAGCAGCTTTATTCTCAACTCCCGCTTTGTGGCGCAGACTAAAAGTGTAGTCCTGGAGGAACTCGACCCATCGACCATGTCGCGCATTCAGTCTCTTCTGGGAGTAAATATAACGGAGGGCCTCGTAATCAGAAAAAATAACGAACTCTTGCGGCAAGAGGTAATGTCGCCAATGGCGAAGCGATTGGATCACCGCATATAACTCCTTATCATAGGTGGAGTACCTCTGTCGAGTGTCATTTAGCTTCTCGCTAAAATAGGCAACCGGGTGGCCTTCCTGGGAAAGGACTCCACCTATCCCGAGTCCAGACGCGTCGCAAGCCACTTCAAAAACCTTAGAAAAATCAGGGAGGCGCATGACAGGGGCCTCAACCATCCTTTTCTTGATTTCGACGAAAGCTTTCGTGGCGGCATTAGACCAAGTGAACTCACCCTTCTTCAGACAGTCAGTCACTGGGGCCATGATGGTGCTGAACCCCTTAATGAACCGACGATAAAAGGTGGCTAGCCCATGGAAGCTTCTGACATCACGAATAGTCTTGGGCTCAGGCCACTCTTCGATGGCTTTGACCTTTTCGGGGTCCGCAGAGACTCCCTCGATAGAAACCACAAATCCTAAGAATTGGACTTGAGTTGTGAGAAATGTGCACTTCTTCGGATTCGCATACAGCTCTTCTTTCCTTAATACGGCACAGACTTGACGCAGGTGGTCTAAATGTTGCGCCCGAGATTGACTATAAATGAGTATGTCGTCAAAGTACACCACCAGGAATTTACCCATAAATGGCCGGAGTACTTGCGTCATTACTCTCATAAAGGTACTCGGGGCGTTAGTCAGCCCAAAGGGCATGACCATCCACTCATATAGCCCATCCTTAGTCTTGAACGCAGTCTTCCACTCGTCGCCCGGACGGATACGGATTTGATGATAGCCACTCTTTAAGTCGATCTTGGAGAAAATGGTAGCTCCGGACATCATGTCCAACATGTCGTCCAGTCGCGGGATAGGGAAACGATACTTGACTGTTATTTTATTGATGGCGCGACTATCGACACACATACGCCACGATCCGTCTTTCTTAGGTGTCAGAAGGGCGGGGACCGCACACGGACTCATACTCTCCTTGATAAAACCCTTTTGCAGGAGTTCATCAACCTGCCTCTTCAACTCCGCGTGTTCAGTAGGGTTCATTCGATAATGTGGCAGGTTGGGAAGACTTGCCCCGGGGACCAAATCAATGGCATGCTGTATGTCGCGCATCGGGGGCAGTTGGTCAGGGAGATCTTCAGGGAAAACGTCAGCAAACTCCCTAAGCACAGGGGTGACTTCGGGAGGAATCGACTGGCCGGAGTCCTTAGGGGTTTCTCTTGCTACTAGGATGATGACAGGAGCTCCCTTTTCTACCTCGTGACTCAGCTCTTTGGCGCTGACGAAACTAACGCTCTTGGCTTTCTTTGCGGGGGCAGTCTTTTGCTCGGCTTGGGCACTCTTGGGTGGGGAGGGAATCAACTTAACTTTCTTGCCCTCATGTTCAAACATACACATGTTTGAGCGTCCATAAATGAGAACGTCGTTATCGAAAAGCCAAGGTCTTCCTAAGATGACTTGGCCCACATCCATGGTCAGGACATCACACCAGATCTTGTCCTGGTAGATGTTGAAACTGATGGGCACTAGGCATCTCTGCTTGACCTCCATGGCAGTGGAGTTGATCCAAGACACTTGATAGGGACGAAGGTGGGGGACGGCCTTAAGGCCAGTCTTGGCGATAACAGCAGATGATACGGCATTGATGCAACTGCCACTGTCGATGATGACCTTACAATTTTTATCCCCAATCTTGGTGAACGTATGGAAAATAGCGGTGCGCCTCCAATCATCCTGATCCTTGGGTTGGGATAGCGCGCACCTAACGACTGACACGGTGGGGGACGACGACTGCCTAAGACAACTCAGAATGGCACCGTCATCATCATCATCAAAATCTCCATCCTCTTCTTCTGCCTGGTAGATGAACTCTGCTTCTCCAGGCTCTACTGCCTCAATGGGGTTGCCATCGACAATGTTGACTCTGACAGGGCTGGGGCAGTTGGCAGCCACGTGGCCATACCCCTGACACTTGTAACACTTTGTAAGAGGGCTGACTTTGGAGAAGTCACGCTCGACACTCTTTCCTCGGGCGTCTCTCTCAAAATTCTTGTTGGGAATGCTGGGCTTAGATTGAGATGAGTTGGGGTAGGTCCGATTGGAATTGCTAGGGGAGGGCTTTGTGGGGTAGCTCCTAGAATCAGAATGCCTGTAGGTGTGACTAGACCTAGAGGCGTCAAGGTCTTGTACTAGAGCGTAGGCTCTTTCCAATTCCGTGACATCTCTGGCAAGGAGCTCATTCCTTAGGTCTTCCCTCAGGCCAGACCGGAAACGGGAAAGGACTTGGACAGGCGTCTCGGTCCCAAGGACGTTGCAGCGAGTGAGGAACTCATCAAATTTGGCCACATAGTCCTTAGCCGATTTGCTACCTTGGGTAAATTGGTGCCATTGGTCTAACAGTCGTGCCTGGTACGACGGTGGTACGTACTTACCTTTTAGCTCGTTTTTCATGGCGACCCAAGTATCAATCGGGTCCTGGGTTCGCGCAACTCTCAATGCTTCCACATTGGTCCAATACTGGCTCGCGGGTCCGCTGAGCTTCATGGCTGCGAAGCGGACCTTCCTAACCTCAGTTAAAGGATACCACATGAAATAACGATCCATGGACTGGAGCCAATCCAGGAAAAACTGGGGATCATGTCTACCATCAAAGGACGGTACCTCTAACCGGATACTCCGAAGGTACTGATCATCGGGGTCCTGATTGTTCTGCCAGTTGGCCGGGTGCCCTTGAGGGGGATTGGGAAATTCAACATGCGGATCGTTCCGCGCTTGTTCCATCCGGTCTAACCGGGCATTGGTGTCGCGCTGATATGCGGTGAGGTTTTGGTTCATGGCGGTTATGCCTTGGGTCAACTCGGCAAGTGCTCTAGTCAGGGCCTCGGGATCCATACTGTAGTTGTCCGACTCGCTAGACTCTCCTAATAGATATGGCCTACCCCTTCGGGTTGGCATGCAATGACAACTCCCAAAATGATGCTAATGATTTTTTTTTTTTTTGAAACTTAATGCACCAGAACTAAGATGAGTGCAAGTTGCAGGATCAGGTATAGAATGCAAATGACCTAGCTCTAACCATGCTCTGATACCAAAATGATGTGGAACAGCGTGTGCGACAGGGAATTCAAAGACTCGTTGAGCCGCGACGGGGTCGCTTGTTGCTCCGAGTTGAAACCGGAAGTTGATTTAAACAAATAATATGGTTAATGGTTTTAGTAACGCATAACAGGCATGCAAGCAGGTATCCCAATCTAAATTAACCGAATAACAAACACCTAGTTATATCAGCAGGGTTTCAGATGCAATATCAGGGCTAATGACAAACAGGGTACTCAGAATCTCACAACTCACCAATCAAGGGGCAGCAGTTTGCATAGATAAAATATAGGAGAGTTGATTGTTGGTATCACCCTCCGATGTTGACCGGGGAAAGAAAGGACTCACCTACTGAGGATTGTAGGGGACCTCAGGGATCTCCACTGGTGGCGGGGTCGAAGTCGATGCGGTGTCCTCAGGTTGAGCCGGGGCTTGAACGAGGGCCCGAAGGGCTAGCACGTTGGGATGTACGGGCGCGCCGGGATGCCACTGTTGATGGTTCTCCGAGATGCCCAGCCGTGCTTCCGCGTCCTTGGCGACGAGGTAGGTGATGCGATCCACGTAATCCTTCACGCTCTCGCCGGCGTTGAACCGGAAGTCGAGGAAGGGCGACTGGATGTCGAGAAATCCGTCTTCGTCGTCGATCAAGCCGTGATCGACATCAGGGTCCGCCATGCCGTCATGCCAAGGGGCTTTGGAATGATGGGACTCAGATTGGATCGAGGAGAGATCCGGGAGGGGGAGGGTTCGGGCGGCACAAGGGTGAGAGGAGGGGTGGGGAGGTCCGGTGGGCTATAGAGAGGAAAGGGGAGGTGGTGGGGTGAGGCCGGTAGGGTAGGGGTGGGGGGAGAGGTTCGGGGTGGTGGCCGGCAGGGGGAGGTAGGGGAATCGGGGTGGTGGCCGGCAGGGGGAGGTAGTGGAATCGGGATGGTTCGGGGTGGTGGCCGGCAGGGGGAGGTAGGGGAATCGGGGTGGTGGCCGGTAGGGGGAAGGAGGAAGGAGGGGGGGAAACGGGGTCGGGTCGGGTCGGTAGTGCAGGGGCGAGGGATGGGGGAGGCCGGGAGGGTTGTCAAGGGAAGCGGGAGGGGCCGTTCGGGTGGCAGCAGTCAGGGGTCCGGGGTGGGTGGCGTCCGCAGCAGCAGGGGGGAGAGGAGAGGGGAATCGGGTGGGGCTGGGTAGGCAGTAGCAGCAGCAAGGGGACAAAGGGGGGAGATCGGGTAGGGCTGGGTCGGGTAGTAGCAGCGGCCAGGGGGAAAGGGGGGGGGGGAATCGGGTGGGTGGGCTGGCCGGGTGAGAGGAGAGGAGAGATAGAGGTGGCGGCTAGGTGATGGAAAGGGAACAACACTTAGGGTTCCAGATTAGGGTTTCACACGCCTAAACTGAACCTAGGGTTTCACACGCCTAGGGTTTGGGTTTGGGTATCACACACCTCACCCTGGTTTCTCTCAACACATGTGTGGAGGGAAAACATAAATTGTTTATTTATTGCATGATGAAGAGAAAGATGAAAGGCCTATAAATAGGCTTACAACGACAGACGAAAAAGCCCACTAATCGAGGTGGGACTAAAAGTACACAACCCAAATAACAAAACAGAAAAAAGAACAACAGCCAACATGGCTAGAACCACATGCTCAGATGTCGCCTCCTGCGCTGGTACACTCGCCAGGGCCGAGGTTCGATGTCCCCATCACAAAACCCAACACTAAACCGAAATTTAAAACCTTGATATGTGCTATGAGTCTCAATCAGGCAATGAATGGCAAAATTGTTGTGCGCATAATCCTAAGACTTCATGTGCACCAAGTGTTCTCATTGTGCACACGAAATTGCGCACACGGTTGGATTGTCTCATCAAAATTTCAACAATGCAAGAATCCACCCAAACATGGGCATTAAGTGTGGATCGTATGCATGAAGGGAAAGTCGTACGCACGTTCATGCACACGAGGTACTGAAGTTTGGGCTTCTAAGTCGAAGACAATTAGCAAAAATCGATCCAAAAAATCCGATAAAAACCTCGAAAAAACTACCAGTGTGGAAAACAAGTGCTACACAAGAACCTTTAGTTTTTAAAAACTAGGCCTTAAGCATTCAAATGAAGTCCAGTCCATCCCAAAAGGAATTATACCTGAAGTAACCATGGATGGGGCTTAGAATCCAGTCTTGAACTTTGTATGTGCTTGTGCCACTTTGGTGCTCAAATCTGACATATTCAGAATACCCAATGAAACACCAGTTAGACAAGACATTGCAGGACTAATACAACATCAGAGAATATCTCGTCACACAAATTTTGTAGACTAAGGAGGAAACCTCTCAAGTGGTAACACTTAGTTCATGACATGTTGAGATACTGGAGTCAACTCAAGGAAGCTTGTGAGAAGTGATTAAAGAAATAGGCACTCATCAAACTATCCTCCTCTACCTAATTGGACACAAGGTGACATGTCCAAGTACTTCAAATTTTCCTCAACTCATGACCCTTAAAATTGCTCCTGTAAAGATCTTTCAAAGCTTAAAGTAGCTCAATATCTGCGCTTTTGCCATGTTCACCATGCCTATTACTTCTTGGTCCTCAACGAAATGCTATATTAGGGCTACTCATCATATGACATCAATGCTCTAGTCGTTCTAGCATGTGATCATATCTTCAATCACGATAGCAGAACACCATGGCTTTTCATTTTCGCTCCCATCCTCTTAATGTTCATGTCCGGCCCCACATAGGTTAGAGGATCATGACAAGTGACAAGGCATACATGTGTTATCATATGGAGCATATCCATGTCCTTATCCTAGCATCTATACCTTCTATGTGACTGCTTTGTTTTCCTCTAGCTTGTAGCATCATCGTCATTGATACAAGAAGGGACCATTGTTCATGGCAAATCTCATGATACAGTTTGTCAGCACTCCTCACTCTATTATGACGATCTCTTCCATATTCTCTACTACTTTAAGGAACAGTCGATCCCAATACTTCCCTTACAATAGTGGAGGCAACGGTTGCTAATAGGGTTGGGAACATCATAACGATCCCTAATTTTAATTCTCTGGTGATCTCATCAGCTCAAAGAGCAAGATGATGAATACTCTTCTATCACAATTCACAAGCTGTGTCAAATTATTGAGAAGATTTTTTCTCTTTACCATCTTATCTCAAACATAAACTTAGTTTATGATCACACTAAACTATAATGTGATTGCTGCGATTTTATTTGAAAACAAATTATTCAGCCTTTCTACGTGATTGAAGTGCATCAAATTCAATTATCATAATATTTTCTTTTTGTGTGTGTGTTTTTCCCTTTTTGTTGCTACTGTTGTGGGGGTTGATTGGGGTTGAGACAGAGATAGATAAATATAGCAGATAACCATTATATCCAAACCATTATGGCATCATTAATATAAACAGGTTTGACCATAAAGAGGCAGGATATACAGCCTGAGTAAAGTACCAGTAAATACATACAACGATCAACATATCCCAAGAATTCTGCAGCAAGGTATCCATTTTCATAGATCACCGAGTTCAGAGAAGTGATCAAGAATGCATTGCCTACTTTAACTCCACTCCTACACGACTCATTAATGATAAATGCATATAGGATCGTGGAAACCGACACACACCACGGAGATAAGGAGAAGACGGTGAGGAAGAAGGGGAGCTGAACCAGGAGAAAAGGCATGATCATACTAACGTAAAAGCAGCAAATTTGATAGAACTCGTGTGCGATTAGAACAAAATCTTACTTGTAACGAACGAGACACATAATTCATCGATGCATCGCTCTTCATGCTTACCAGAAAGAATCTAATCCCAGAAATCATCGCCACTCGGACGTACTCTTGCAATCAGGAAACTACTCTTTGCAGTCAAGGAAGTGATGGGTCAGAATCCGATAACCAGTAGGACTAACACAGCTAGTACAAGGTACAAGAGGCTTCCAAATCCTCCAACAATAGTACAACAAAACATTTTCATGTTACAAAATTACATAAACAGTAATATATTTGCAGATGAGTGTGTGTACAATAGTAGAAGGGGGGAAAAGAAAAAACATCAACGATTGTGTGTAGAATGCCTATGTTCGTAAAGGATACATTGGGATCCTACACAAACGTCCTCAGCAGCAATCTACAGAGCAACAGCATCGATCAAATCCCAACACCCACCAATAAAAGCTAGAGAAATAATCTACAGAACAAGAAAGAAAAAGCTGCACATAGAGTACAGAGCCCAAATGGGCGTGTTTGGAGCGATACCCACATAAGTATTCAGCTGCCGGACAAAGCTGGAGAAGTTGCTGTGCTTGAAATGGCGAGGCAGGACGGCCCTGGAGAACTCCATGGGCTTCCACACCACGAAGCTCTGCCCAGTCGGCGCCCACGAGATCACCGGGTCCAGCAGCGGGTCTTCCACGAGCTCGTAGGTCTTGGAGAGGAAGGGCGGGACCGGGGCGCTGTGGAGGGATTCGAGGGGCCTCGGAACCCCGACAGCCTCTCCATTGGCCATTTCAGGAGCTGACGTGCGAGGGGATGTCGAAGTGGGACTGAAGGAAGTAAGGCCCGGAACGTGTTCGATCTTGGGTTCCAGAGAACGGAAAGGGGAGGAGAAAGGCGGCGAAGATGATGAGGGGGTGGGAGGCGGCATCGTGTGACAAGAATCCATTGATCGATCGAGAGCGAAGCGCTGTGGGTTGTTTATAAGAGGGGGAGACTGGAGAGAGAACTGGGTCCGGTTTTATGTCCGGATGAGCGGATCAGCTGAGCCACAGGCCAGAACGCACGTAACAATATCCAATCGAATGTTGACAGGTGGGATGATTTGTTGGTCAACACGGGAATAACGCGGGGCCTTGTCACTACTGAGGCGAGCTGGCACCAACTGTGTGGCGGGAGATTTTTCGTTCACGTGTGTTTGTTTTTACCACCAGGACAAGTACCTTACCGGCGAAGCAAACGACGGCCGGGGCCGGGGGAACGACCGGAAGATTCGCCGGCGTTGTATGAAGGAAAGGCCGCGGTTGGTGAGGTGTGATGGCAGCCCAACAGCCGTTGGTTTTGCTAAGAGTGGGTTGGGGCCCATCAGCTTTGTGAATGATTAATCACATCTCCATGAAATTAAAACAAAAAAAAATGTTCTAAAAAATAATGGTTTTTAATGCCATCGTTAGTATTGCTAAGAGCAGCTCCAACCGGGGTCGTTTATTTTTTTAGCCTTATTAGGCTAAGGTCCCTGACAACATATCGGTGGGGTGAAAAGGATGGGCAAAATATCTGTTTCGTATAAGGTCCTTGATCAAGAGATCCGATCGATGAAAAGAACTACCAAAGGATGAAAATGTCCTCACCACCCCTCCTCTTTCACCTGTTTCTCTCGAGGAACGGTGTGAGGCGAGCGCGAGCAACGCTGTCGGAGGCGGGCACGAGCAGTGGCTGCGGCGGCGACGACAGCAGCAGCAGGTTGGCAACGGGCACGAGTTCGCCGAGTTGTAGCTGCTCGTCGCCGTCGCCGCCCCGGCGGTGGCGAGCAGCAGAGACGAGAGGGCATGGGGGGCAGAAGGGGTTGTTTTGGATTAGATTTATGGTCTATCCCATGGTCGGGTTTACGGTTATGTTTAGTTTTAGAAAGAAATGACAAAAAAACTAAATTTGAATTACAATGAGAGTTATTTTCATCCTTACAATTTGACTATCCTTACGGCTAGTTGATCGATCTTTATACCAAGGATGGACCGATAACTATACCCCTTTTATTTTAGAAAGGGGAGCAACAAATTCACTTTTTTATTCACTTTAATTCATTGTTGCAAGAGCCAACTCGTGCCCCTTTATATAAGAACACAGCCTCTAAAACCAGATAGACATCTATTGCTACTTTAGTATCCCTTTGCTTATCAGTCAGGACTGAGTGGGATTCACCGGTCATGGGAATTAGAATTCACTAGGAAATGTCTCCATTCCCATGTTCTTACCATAAAACCATCCATGCATCCGATGCACACGGCGGATGCAACGGACGGTTGCAAACCGCACCTAAGCATTCCTCTCTCTCTCTCTCTCTCTCTCTCTCTATATATATATATATATATATATATATATATATATATATATATATATATATATATATATATATATATATATATATATATATATATATATATATATATATATATAATAAGGGACGACGGTTGTGGGGGGGACAAATGAACTGAGACAAAGGAGCGGCTCAGATTTATGCAGAGGAAAGGGATAAACTGGGAGACAAATCACAGTCGTCCATTTCCTCTTAAATCACCTTAACCCTCCCCCATTCCTCTTAAACCCATCTGATCCGTCCGATCTGAATCTCTTCCGATCGAGAGGACCAGCTCTTAAATCCCCTCCCGAAAGAGCAAGAGAGAGAGAGAGCAGCCCCTCCCATCTTATCCGTCCGATCCAATCGAGAGGATCTACAGCCCCTTCGGTACCCGCAGCCTCTTAAAACACTTCTCGAAAGAGCAAGAGAGAGAGAGAGCAGCCCCTCCTCTCTCATCCGTTCGATCCAAGCCCATTTTGATCGAGAGATCTACAACACCCCATCAAGCCTCGGTACCCGCAGCCTCTTAAATCCCTTCCCGAAAGAGCAAGAGAGAGAGAGAGCAGCCCCTCCCCTCTCATCCATCCGATCCAATCGGACGGATCTGCAGCCCCTACCCGAAGCCCCCATCCAGCTTTGGTGCCCGCAGCCCCCCCCCCCCCCCCCCCCGCGCCTCCCTCGGTGCTTGCGAAGCAACGGTGGCCGCCTCCCTCGGTCCCCGCAGCCCACGCCTCCCTCGGCGCCCGCAATCATGCCTCGGTACAGTGTGATGGAGGTCTTCATTGCCCCGCCTCCCCCCTTTGCCATTCTTTGCAAGAGAAAGACTGGATCAAGCTATGCAGAGAGAGAGGATGCTGCAAGAAGAGAGGATGCTGCAAGAGAAGGTGAATTTCTCAACGATTTTTCCTTTTTCTTCCCCTTTTTCTTTCTTTCGCTTCTCTGATCGGATTCCACAGTTTCTCCCCCCTTTCTCTCTCACTTTATGATCAGGTTTCTCTCTCACTTTATGATCGGATCCCACCATTTCTACCCCCTTTCTTTCGCTTCTCTGATCGGATTCCATCGTTTTCCCCAACTTTTTTTTCCCTGCCTGTTCAATTACAGAGGATCGACAGGATCTCATGGAGGTGATGAATTCCACCATTTTTTCCCCCCTTTCTCACCCGCTTTCTGATTTTGATGACAAAATGACGGTCTGGACGCAGCAGACTCTGTCTTCATGAATTAGGTTTTTATCAGATTTTTCAAGTTACCTCATGCAGTAAATTACACATTAGACTCATATGCTTGCAATTGCCTCACTGTATCTTCTAATGGATCAGAACCTCAAGAATGGCTAATGCTTCACCTGTTAGTGTAGTTATTCCATCTGTGGTCTTTCACCAAGAAAATCTTATGTCTTTCATTTACAAAAAAAGTTAACTCACTTAGAGATTGACACCAAGAAAATCTGATAAAAACCTCTTATGACCCTTCAATCAGAAATTCTAACCTCTTGGAAATTCTCCCATTCATGAGAAAATAGCTGTGAAAGACCCTTCAGTATGGGCCCAATATTTGGAATTGCGAACCAGTACACATTTGGATCAATCAGCTGGTGAGTCTACAGTAAGATTTGCCGATCTTCAGAGTAAAAGAAAGTAAAACACAACGCATAAGACTCTATACTGATCTATTGGATACCTTTCAAATGTTACTATCAGATATTTGTTTTGAGAATAGAACTTCATTAGTACTTATAAAAAAAAGTAAAATCACAAAAACAATGCATGTACTTGCACAACTTCAGTATGGGCCCAATATTTGGAATTGCGAACTAGTACACATTTGGATCAATCAGCTGGCAAGTCTACAGTAAGATTGACACCAAGAAAATCTGATAAAAACCTCTTAAGACCCTTCAATCAGAAATTCTAACCTCTTGGAAATTCTCCCATTCATGAGAAAATACCTGTGAAAGACCCTTCTGTATGGGCCCAATATTTGGAATTGCGAACCAGTACATATTTGGATCAATCAGCTGGCGAGTATTGAGTAAGATTTGCCGAACTTCAGAGTAAAAGAAAGTAATATACAACACATAAGACTCTTTACTGATCTATTGGATAACTTTCAAATGTTACTATCAGATATTTGTTTTGAGAATAGAATTTCATTAGTACTTATAAAAAAGAGTAAAATCACAAAAACAATGCATGTACTTGCACAACTTCAAAGGTCACTCAAAGAAAATAAAAACAACATCAATATTCGCATCTACTGTCTAATCTTCTAAAAAATTATGGGTAACTTATAAATTAAGTCCCCTGAACTATACACCTAATTTCACATTGGTCCCTCGAGTGTTTTTTTTTTTGGAACTTAACCCCTTGAACTATGCTCCATTTGCATGTTCATCCCTCTGTTCTTCCAGCAAAAGTATAGGGAATATCAGATTTTTCATTGTGTATCACATTTTTTCTGCTCAATTTTTTCACAAAATTCTCCTATATTGTTAACAAAAGTATAGGGAATATCAGATGTTTCATTGTGTCAATCTCTAAGTCAGTTAACTTTTTCATTGAGAATAGAATTTCATTAGTACTTATAAAAAAGAGTAAAATCACAAAAACAATGCATGTACTTGCACAACTTCAAAGGTCACTCAAAGAAAATAAAAACAACATCAATATTCGCATCTACTGTCTAATCTTCTAAAAAATTATGGGTAACTTATAAATTAATTCCCCTGAACTATACACCTAATTTCACATTGGTCCCTCGAGTGTTTTTTTTTTTGGAACTTAACCCCTTGAACTATGCTCCATTTGCATGTTCATCCCTCTGTTCTTCCAGCAAAAGTATAGGGAATATCAGATTTTTCATTGTGTATCACATTTTTTCTGCTCAATTTTTTCACAAAATTCTCCTATATTGTTAACAAAAGTATAGGGAATATCAGATTTTTCATTGTGTCAATCTCTAAGTCAGTTAACTTTTTCATTGAGAATAGAATTTCATTAGTACTTATAAAAAAGAGTAAAATCACAAAAACAATGCATGTACTTGCACAACTTCAAAGGTCACTCAAAGAAAATAAAAACAACATCAATATTCGCATCTACTGTCTAATCTTCTAAAAAATTATGGGTAACTTATAAATTAAGTCCCCTGAACTATACACCTAATTTCACATTGGTCCCTCGAGTGTTTTTTTTTTTTTGGAACTTAACCCCTTGAACTATGCTCCATTTGCATGTTCATCCCTCTGTTCTTCCAGCAAAAGTATAGGGAATATCAGATTTTTCATTGTGTATCACATTTTTTCTGCTCAATTTTTTAACAAAATTCTCCTATATTGTTAACAAAAGTATAGGGAATATCAGATTTTTCATTGTGTCAATCTCTAAGTCAGTTAACTTTGTTGTCAGTCCTTTATAGATCATATTTTTGTCAGTCGTTTATAGACAAATCTGTAGACCTATCACCTATGTAATGGGTTCAGAACCTCAAGAATGGCTAATGCTTCACCTGTTAGTGTAGTTATTCCATCTGTGGTCTTTCACCAAGAAAATCTTATGTCTTTCATTTACAAAAAAGTTAACTCACTTAGAGATTGACACCAAGAAAATCTGATAAAAACCTCTTAACTAGAGTGAGTCAAAATTATAGGGAATATCATATTTCTCCTATATTGTTAATAAAAGTATAGGGAATATCAGATTTTTCATTGTGTATCACATTTTTTTCTACTCAATTTCTTAACAAAATTATCCTATATTGTTAACAAAAGTATAGGGAATATTAGATTTTTTATTGTGTCACATTTTTTTCTACTCAATTTATTTACCTAGCTATCCATATATGCATATCCTTTATGCATTCTGATATTTGATTTTTTTAAGAAAAAATTATTAACTGATGGCCTACAATCTGATCATTTTCAGTACCTTGGATCTATTATACATAACCGGGTGGGGTGGGGTATAGTTCAAGACAGGTGGATGGAGTGGATAGGGGCTTTGCGCCTGTCATGTGATCTCTGCATTTACATGCCTCTAAGATTCACAGGTGAATTTTACAAGATCATAGTATGACCCACAATGTGGTATGTTTCATAATGTTGGGCTGTAAAGAGGGTTCAAGCACACTAGAAAGACCACGACAAAGATGAGGATGTTGATGTGGGTGTTCGAAAAAAGTACGAGGGCTGGAGTAGAGCTTATGTCAGCATGAGGATACGTGTAGGCAAATAAAATCAGATTATTTTGGTAGGGAGAAATATGAGGAAAGGATCCACAATCATACGAATGGAACTTATGATATACGATTTAATAAAAAATACTATCAACAACAAGTAACTAGAGAGTTAACTGACTTAGAGATTGACACCAAGAAAATCTTATGTCTTTCATTTACAAAAAAGTTAACTGACTTAGAGAATCTATGGGTCAAGAACCTCGGACTTGATGGATTTTTGTAATCGACATAGATTCCCATCGTATAAGATGCTAAGCCAAGAGTACAAGTCCAAATCCAGCATTGATCAGAACAAACACATTTTGGTTGTTGTAAACAATAAGAAGATGGTCTAACTATTGTAGCCAATGTTTGAATCAGGGGCCTATAGTATCTAAAAACGGCACGTGTTCCATTTTAAACTTGAGCAACTTATTCAATCTAAGTATTAGCATTAATTGATTGAACATGATAAACAAACGATACAAGCAAATTAATATGGCATAAAGATATATATGTTATTTATCCACTAACCAAATTCTAGCTGTATGGGATAATGGGAGTACACAATATGCAAATAGTGAAGGAATAAAGGCTATAACCCAAAGTGAATGTGAATTGGCCCACTCCCAAAGTGAATGTGAATTGGCCCACTATATTTTAAAGTTTTTTGCTTTCATTTACATCAAATTGATTTTTGTACAGTTTTTAAAAATCTTTTTGTGACAATTGGTTAGAAGTACGTACATGCTTTAAAACAAAAGTAAAGAAAATCAACAAGTATAGCAAAGTAAAATGGCTCAACTAACCAGTGTTAAGGAATGACTCCACTACAACTGTGAATCTTGCCCGATTCAAAGTATTAAGTACAACAGATTTCACCTAAAATGAATTGACCAAAATGAGCAGGTTTTTACCAGAAAATCAAAGATATAGCAAAATTTGGCAATACATGATTACATTCAAATAGAACCAAACGTCTTGGTATGAACTGAGAAATCAAGATACTAAAGAAGGATTCCTTTTGGAAATCAAGATTCTCATTCCAGTCCCCAGCTTGACAGAACATAAAGTTCAAAATGAAGTTAGACACTATAATTATGAGTGAAATATAATCTCAGTCATCTGGTGTAAGAAATGAATTTCTTTCGCTTCTCTGATCGGTATGCTATAATGCGGCATGCCTATATATATGTTAGTCAGTTTTAAATTTACAAATCTGTCAACCAATCCAATTGTCGTACTTTGCTAAGATAAAGGTTTGAGGCATAGATAATTATTTTTTTCCTTTCAAAATATTTTTCATCTTCCTCTAAGTGAAAATGAATTAATTGTTTTTTCTTTAATGAAAATGAATACTTAGTGTTGCTAAGACAAAGGTGGATAACATAATTTTATTTTATTTCATGTCGTAGTTTGCACCTGCACCTGCACCCGCTGTGCCCGTGGTCGCTGTGGTCTCTGCAGCAGTACCCGTTGACGTCGTTTCTACGGTTAGTCATTTACTTTAAAATAGGATCTACTTCAAAAAGAAATAAAAAAATATACTATTATGTTCCAAGTGATTGACCCAATCTTTAATTAGTCAGAAACTATTATTTTCCTGCTATATGGTGACGATGGATTTCCTCTAATGACCCTTTTTTCAATATCTCAATTTGCAACATATTTGTTGAATTTAGAAAGTGTTGTTTAACCCAATCTTTAATTAGTCAGAAACTATTATTTTCCTGCTATATGGTGACGTTCGATTTCCTCTAATGACCATTTTTTCAGTATCTCAATTTGCAACATCTTTGTTGAATTTAGAAAGTGTTGTTTCCTTTAATAAGACGCTCATTGTTTAAGTATCTTGATGTCATATTTTTGTTTATCATCTGTTAAAGGGTAAACGTCACCCAAGAGGTCATTACTATATTCGAGATCCCTAAAAAACCAGTGGGCATGAGCCACATGACATCATCTATTTAGGGGGTTCATTGCCATATCTGAGAGGTCACAACAATTAGTTGCAATGTACAGGTAAAAGATGCTATAAGTAGGTCGATCATGGGTTTCAACAAAAAAAAAATGGTAAAACCTTTTTTAGGCACCTAATGACAGAAAAATAGTGATCGAAGGAGGGTATCGGTTCATATCGGACTGCATAGGTACATTGGGGTAAATGAAGTATTCAAACATCATAGGTTTCTTAGGATACACTTCTCAAAATTCTAGAAAGAGACTATGCTTGAAGTAGTTAGTTGCCAAGGTGTGAGCCCGCTCTTTGATCCATAAGCTTTTACTTCATTTGAAGTTCTGTTTTCAATAGGATCAAAAAGCAAGGCAAATCATTGTACTAGCATTTTGTATCAAGTCACAATCTTGGTGAACCCTACGTTCTTAAGGTGCTTAACCCTATGTTCATCGGAGTAGGGACATAGGTTTGCTAATTTTTTTTAAAACCATGTTAATTTTGTTTTTAACCCCCCTGTATTTTATTTTGATTAAAATCGCTCACTAAAGTTTTAAATGTTAGCACAATACCTCCTTTTGTCAACTACTTAATTTCCTTATTTGGTAATTTTTATCTAATCAAAACTAAATTGAAGGAGGGTAAAATGTAGTTTTTTAACAATAGGGAGGTTTAATATTTTTCAGCTAAACGAATGGGGGGTAACTTTGTCAAAATCCCTCCCCTCCAAAATCTTTTTGTTTGCAATTGTTTGCATTGATATGCTGATTTTAAAATCAGATTTTTAAGATCAGATTTTTCTTCTCCCGATTTTTCTTCTCTTTTAAGATCATGTTCTTTCATTGCATCAAATTGCTTGAGACAAAGCAATGATCTGAGGCTTCTTTTTGTTTGCGAAACCAATGCTTCGTCTCTTGAATTTATGCAGGGTTTTACAAACATTGCAAAATCAATGCTTCATCTCTTTTGATTTTGCACCTCGGAACTTAATTAGGAGTCGTGGCCGAGATTATCACTGTAAAACCAATGCTTCTTTCTACTATTTTGGTTTTGCATCTCGGTGTGGAGCATTTTTTAAGATCAGATTTTAAAATCATTTGTTTTTAAGATTAGATTTTTCTACTCTCTGGTCATATTGTGCCCTTTGGGCATCACATTTGTGCTCTTTTTTACCAAATGTTAATTTTTCTTTTCTTTATACTTTTTTGCTTCTTTTTGTTTACAAATATTTGTATGGGTTCTGCTTCTCGGCATGGAGCCACATGGCAATAATCACTGAATTATTTTCTTTTGATTTTTTCCTGAATTTATCACTGAAAATCATCTGAAAGACCCTTTATCCCATCTATTTGGGGTCTCATTTTTATGGATCCCATTCACATGGAGTCACTCTAATAAACTGCAGTCAAGTCTGTGAATTGATACATTAATTAGTTATTAGGACATCACTTAAACCGACTAATATGACTCTCTTAATATCAGACCACAGACCCTCACTTAAAACAATACATACTTCAGATTGGGGTGTTTTTCAGATGATTTTAAGTGAGTGTCTTTCAGATGATTTTAAGTGAGGAATTGTAAACTGTGGTATGTATTGTTTCTTTTGTATTTCTGTCCATTGAGCCCTTACAACACTTCCATAAAAGAGACCTTAGCAATTTGACCTGTAAATATGATCTCAAGGATATTGAGACTCACCTGATTAATAAATAACAAAATCGTCTGGGACAGAGAAAGAGAATGGTTCAACTTGCGAAGAGCTTGGCTCATCAACCTCGCTTGAAGGGCCATATGTGCATCTCCCACTTCACCATCAAGTTCACTCTTAGGCACTGATGAATTGGCATCGTCTTGACTAAGCTAATATTATTTTCTATTATAAAAATCAGCAAGGCATGGGTATAAATATCATTCCTCTCCTCCAGACGGTAGGCCCCTGTCGGTGGGCCCGTTGCGAATCATAGCCGAATGCAGTCTGTTGGAGTACGATTCACTTTCGGGTCGCCTATCATCATGCGGGCCCACCAACCAGTGCCGACCAACTGAAGAAGATCTGAACTCGGGAGTTTGAATCTTCTACGGTTCGCCAATTTTGAACCTATTATAGTTGTTTACCTCCGAAAATTTTATGATCGAATAATGCCGATTATGATCAAAATACAAAATTGGTTATGAGATTTTTGTTTTATCTAATTGTTATATGCACTCTATATTTTTTAATTCCTTAGGAGTGTGGTGGGAAATGCAAAATGGGTCGGGCTTCATTTAGCCAATATGGATTGTAAACATCCCTTTTCTTATTGATTTTGCAAAAAAAATCAGCAAATTTGTTGATCTTGCTTATTTTGTACAACCACTGGCCGTAGCGTAAAGCGTCCTCCCTCCACCGAATGTAAGCCCTGTCAAAGATCATGTTCCCACCTCTCTTTTTCTTTCATCTCGCAGCTTGCACCTGTACCTGCACCTGCACCTGTACCTGCACCTGCACTTGCACCCGCTGTGCCCGTGGCCGCTGTGGTCTCTGCATCACTACCCGTTGACGTCGCTTCTACGGTTAGTCATTTACTATGCACAAAGTAAATTATGCAGACAAAATCTATTTTTTGTAGAAATTTGAATTCCTATTTTGTTAAATAGAATTTTGTCCACTATGCACGATGCATATTTCATAATATCTTTAGGAATTATGATTAGGAGCACAAAACTCTATTTTGCAATTTGAAAATTTCTTAATTCCTAAAGATATTCTTAATTCCTAAAGAAGCATGCTAATTCGGAATTGAGAGCATGCTAATTTGAGCATGCTAATTAGGAAATTAAGAGCATGCTAATTTGAAGAAGCTAAAAAACTATTAACCTCCAAGTAGTGTATGTTATTCTAAATCATTCCTTAAATTTTGAATTTTTAGCACATTACCCCCTATTGTCAACTACTTAATTATCTCAAATGGTAATTTTTATCCAATCAAAATTGAATTGAAAGGGCACAATGTAGTTTTTTACTATAAGGGGATTAATTGTTTTTGAGCTAAACTTCAAGTGGGCAAAGTGTATTTTACCCAAAAATATTTAAAGTATTGTTGCAATATAATTTTATATTCTATTTGTTGTAACTGATCATAATATTCCATTAAAGGATTGTTTATTTAGAGGTTTGTTGTTTTCCTTCCCAGTCATAATACCATATAATCATGCTTTAATCGTATCCCATGCAAAAAATATTTTATTGTTTGTGAAGCTCAAAAAATGTTTTCTCTCTAAAAAAAACATCCAAAAATGTTTTCTTTCAAACATTCAATAATAATCTATGCAAAAAAATATATTTTTTTAATAATAAAAAAAAGGTTCTTAAAGTTAGGGTTTTATTAATTGCTTATGGGACGGGGAATGCTGTTAAAAAAAATCAGAACTACGGGGAATATTTGGTTGTAACGATCGGTTCAAATTAGACTTTGGTTGGTTCGATGTTTTGACCTAAAGTATGAAAATCATAAAAAACTAGAGATACGATTCTGATTGGTCACCATCGCTCTTCTAACATCACCTCCATGGTTGGTCGGTATAAAATGATAACATATAAGAATCTTTTGAGGGATAATAATTTTGGTAATTTCAATAGAAAATGATGCATTTGAGTTGATAGAGTATATAAGAAAAGTTATACATTTTGATTTTTTGCACTCTCTTAATTGTTTTTAACTAATTTTTCATCGGAGTAGGAAAATGAGTACACACCTGATCGGTCCAGAACAATATCAGCCTGTCAGACCCCAATCAGGCGATCACCGCGTTTACAAATCAACATTGAAAAGAGTGTTGGTTTAACACCATCTTGCCGTTCATTAGCCCAACGTGCACGGAGAGAGAGAGAGAAAGAAGCGAAAGAAAAGGAAAAACAAACAAAAGAACCCCAATTATCGCACTCAGAAAATCGAACTAATCTTTCTGTTCGATTCCTTGAAGCAGAATTTTTGTCTGAGGCAGGCTCATCTTCAGTTCAAAAATACCGGTAAGATGCGAATGTTGTTTGAAATATTCGTCCTCTTGATATATTTTTTAACAAGTGCTCATTTTAGTAGGGAAATATGTTCAATCCCGAGCAGTTCTATTGTCACGGAATCGAGAAAACGAATCAGAAATGAATTCGGTCATGATAGTCTAATTAGGCGTTCACCTTACAGAGGCACCAATATCGAAGAAAGTTCTTGCCGATCATTAGCGCAACGTGCACGTAGAGAGAGAGAAAAAGAAGTAAGAGAACGTGGACCTACACCCGCTGTGCCCGTGGCCGCTGTGGTCTCTACAGCAGTACCCGTTGATTTCGCTTCTACGGTTAGTCATTTACTTTAAATATTTTTTTGCTTCAAAAATCAATAAAAAAGTATACTAGGTATGTTAAATTATAATCATGATATCATTTATCTTTGTTAGGTTGATTAAACAATTAACATTAAATTTTTTTATCTATATATGCAAAATATAACTAAAATTGAATACATATTGGAACCAAGTGCGATGCAAAGTAGCTAAAAAATACTTAACCCCCAAGTAGTGTATTTTGTTCCAAATCATTCCTTAAAAGTTGAGCCAAAATTAGCTTATGCAAAATGAGCCAAAATGAGCTTATTGCATTTGGCATATGCAATATGAAATGAAAGCCAAAATTAGCTTATGCAAAATTAGCCAAAATTAGTTTATTGCATTTGGCTTATGCAATATGAAATGAAAGCCAAAATGAGCTTATGCAAAAAAAATTTCGCTTCTATGCAAAAAAAAATATTTTTTTATTAATAAAAAATTAGGTTCTTAAAGTTAATGCTTCGTCTCCAAAGAGGTTTTGAAAAAAATCATGCTCAAAATTTATCTTAGTTAAGGCTTCGTCTCCATAGATTAGCCGGTATAAAATAATGACATATAAGAATATCAATGGTATAAAATTTTTGAGTATTTCAATAGGAAATGATGCATTTGAGTTGATAGAGCATATAATAAAAAGTTATACATTTTGATTTCTTGCACTCTCTCAATTGTTTTTAACTAATTATTCGTCGGAGTAGGAAAATGGGTTCACACCAGATCGGTCCAGAACAATATCTGTCCGTCAGACCCCAATCAGGCGATCACCTCGCTTACAAATCAACATTGAAGAGAGTGTTGGTTTAACACCATCTTGCCGTTCATTAGCACAACGTGCACGAAGAGAAAGAGAGAAAGAAGCGAAAGAAAAAGAAAAACAAACAAAAGAACCACAATTATCGCACTCTGAAAATCGAACTAATCTTTCTGTTCGATTCCTTGAAGCAGAGTTTTTGTCTGAGGCAGGCTCATCTTCAGTTCAAAAAAACCGATAAGATGCGAACGTTGTTTTAAATGTTCATCCTTTTGATATGTTTTTTAACATGTACTCATTTTAGTAGGAAAATATGTTTAATCCCGAGCAGTTCTGTTGTCACGGAATCTAGAAAACGATTCAGAAATGAATTCGGTCATGATAGTCCAATTAGGCAATCACCTTACAGAGGCACTAATGTCGAAGAAAGTTCTTGCCGATCATTAGCACAACGTGCACGTAGAGAGAGAGAAAAAGAAGTAAGAGAAGAACAACTACAGATGATACCATCTCGCCGTTCAATAGCACAATGTGTACGAAGAGAGAAAGAAAAAGAAGGAATTCAAATGCAGCAACAAATGATACCATCTCGACGTTCACAATCGCAACGTGCACGAAGAGAGAGAGAAAAAGAAACATTATCATATACATGTGCAACAACCTCCCAAACTCGAACAAATCTTTCTGTTCGAAATCTTGAAACGAAATTACTGTCAGTGGCAGACACATCTTCATCGAGATTAAATAACCAGTAAGTTTTTTACGTTATTTAAAATAATTTTTTTTTACAAATTTAACTTATATGAAAACTGTTTTATGTTATTTGCAGCGAGTTTCCAATTCCAGTGACTGCTGAGCATAGTAACGTGGAAAGTGATATGCAAACTACCACATCTACTTTTATTTTTGCTCAGTTTAATGAAGAAACTGTTTACGTTGAAGATGAATTGGACATTCCAAATTTAAGGCTACAAAGAGATCCGGCACCTAACGTTCAAGAGGGTTGTCATTTTCTCGGCAGGATGGACATAGAATGTCCTTATTGTTCAGCTTTACACTGGATTGATGAAAGATTAACTAGATCGTCATTGACGAATCCTCTATTCGGTACATGCTGTCATGAAGGAAAAATCCGTCTACCTTTACTTTCAAGGCCTCCACCGCAGCTTGAAGCATTGGACGAAGGTGATGATGATCTCTCAAT
Organism: Chamaelirium japonicum; assembly: GCA_947650365.1. Classification (NCBI taxonomy): domain Eukaryota; kingdom Viridiplantae; phylum Streptophyta; class Magnoliopsida; order Liliales; family Melanthiaceae; genus Chamaelirium; species Chamaelirium japonicum. Next base: position 31,653,403 of record OX393559.1, read on the forward strand.
ATCATTTCGACGTTATATTCGAGAATACAATGCAACGAATGCTTTCACAAGTCTCGGTGTCCAGATTGATTCAAGGATAATTTCGGGAAGGGGTCCTAGATCATTCACGATCTATGAAGAGCTTCGACATCGAACGGGAGCCCTGTTGCCAGAACCCGGTCAGGAGGCATCGTACTCCCAGCTGTATATCTATGATCCTGATACGGCGTTGGATATTCGAAATCGTAGGAACCCTCACCTTAGACGTGATGTCTTGAGAATCATTCAAGATAATCTTCTGCGCTATAATCCCTTCACGGACAAATTTCGTCAAGCATATGATATCTTAAATCGTCTAGAGAAGGATGGTCAAACTTTACCTGCATACCTCCACTATAGTTCATCAACCGATGGGCGGTGTTACAACTTGCCAACTTCAGATGAGATAGCAGTCATATTGCCAGGAGACGGAACCGAGATCACATCAATGCGGGATATTGTTATTTATTTACGAGGGAGAAATGAGCTAATGCGAATTAGTGAATGTCACCCAGCTTACTTGCCTCCACATTATGTGCTATTGTTCCCTTATGGTGATCTTGGATGGGAACCCGAACTAAAACAGTGGGATATTATTCGTGGGATACCGTCAAATGAAAGATTGACGCAACTCCAATATTATTGTTATCGTCTGTTTGAACGGCGTACCGAATACTCAACCATTTTAAGAGCATGTAAATTATTCCAAGAGTTTATTGTAGATGCTTGGGCTGCTACGGAGCAAAATCGAATGACATGGTATAAGCTTAACCAGTCAAAACTTCGCGCTGAACTTTTCCAAGGTCTAACTGATGTTGCTGCAGAAGGTCTCCACCCCGATCAAGTTGGTCAACGAATAATCCTACCGTCGACACACATCGGAAGCCCACGTTATATGTTTGAGATATTTCAAGATTCAATGGCCATCACACGCTATAATCACCATCCTGATATTTTCCTTACTATGACTGCCAATCCGAACAGGCCCGAAATTACATTTGCCTTGCTGCATCATGAAAAGGCAATTAATCGTCCTGATTTAATTGCCCGTGTATTCGAGTTAAAGAGAAAAGCTCTGATGAAGGAGATACAGGAAGGTATGGTTTTCGGTAAAAAAGTTGCGCATGTTTACACAATAGAATTTCAGAAAAGGGGGCTTCCACATATGCATGCACTAATATTTCTTCAAGGTCCAGAAAAAATCCGAACATGTGCTCAAGTAGACAAAGTAGTGTGCGCAGAATTTCCGAATCCTGAAGATGATCCAACTTTATTTGAAACTATCAAAAAGTGCATGATACATGGACCGTGTGGTTCTCGGAATCCAAATGGGTCCTGTATGGTTAATGGATATTGCACTAAAAGATATCCACGAACTTTCTCGGAAGAAACAACAATGGATCAGGATGGGTATCTCGTCTACCGTCGCCGTAATAATGGGAGTTTTTCAAACTCAAACGGTTACGAAATTGACAACAGGGATGTGGTACCATATAACCCATACCTATCTAGAATGTTTGACTGTCATATTAATGTAGAGGTATGTGCAGGGCTTAGATGTGTTAAATACATCCACAAGTACATCTACAAAGGTCATGACCGTACTACAATGGTGCTAGGAGGAGTCAATGAGATTCAACAATATCTCGATGCGAGATATATTGGACCATCGGAAGCTGCCTGGCGATTATTTGGCCATTCTTTACATGAAGAAGTTCCAAAAGTTGAACGACTAGCAGTACATCTGCCTGGAATGCATCGTGTCATCTATGACCCTTCTGAATCGATGGATTCGATTGTTTCTAGAGCTCAATCCCAACACTCAACTCTGACTGCTTTTTTTGAATGTTGTGCATCAAATGAATCTGCTCGCGCATTCAGCTATCAAGAATTTCCTCAATATTTTGTATGGAATAAAAGACATAAGATTTGGACACCAAGAAAAAGGGGATATGCAATTGGAAGGATGTACTTTGTGAGCCCTAGCTCAGGTGAGAGATTTTATTTGCGTTTGCTTTTATCTATTGTTAAAGGCCCACAGTCTTTCGAATATCTACGCACAGTAAACAATGTCCTGCATAGTACTTTTAAAGTTGCCTGTGTTGCGAGAGGTCTTCTAGAAGATGATGAAGAATGGATTCAGTGCCTTGAAGAGGCTTCAATTATGAATACTGGGTATCAATTAAGGAGACTCTTTGCTGTTATACTCTCTCAGAGCTTTCCTGTAGAACCATATGTTCTTTGGAATAAATTTTCAGTACATATCTGTGATGATCTTGCTCATAAAATACGTCAAAAATTTATGATGAAAAATCCAAGTGAAAATCAGGTTGAAGATTATGGTCTCTATCTTCTTGATCGACTGCTTCAAGAGTCTGGCAAAAGTTTAATTGACTTCCCGTCAATGCCACAACCAACTGGAAACTGGAGCACAATAGTTGGTAATAAGCTATTATTCGATCATTATCAATTACAAAACGACGCACAACAGATTGATTCACAAGTAAATGTTGATCGACTAAATGTCTCGCAGCGTTCTGCTTTCAATCTTATCTTTTCATCGGTTTTGGAAAAAAAAGGTACTACTTTCTTCTTAAGTGGAGGGGCGGGAACCGGAAAGACCTTTTTATACAATACAGTAGCAACGAAATGTCGAAGCCTCGGCCATGTTGTTATTACAGTTGCGTCGTCTGGTATCGCGTCGTTTTTACTGATTGGAGGACGAACTGCACATTCAACTTTTTGTATACCACTTGATGTTTTGGATAATTCATTCTGTGGATTTAGCAAACAGTCATTACAGTCAGAGCTTCTGAGAGAAACAAAATTAATAATATGGGATGAGGTTCCTATGCAACATAGGTATTGTGTCGAAGCAGTCGATCGTACATTACAGGATATATGTGACAATACCAGACCATTTGGAGGTATCACTACTGTTCTAGGTGGAGATTTTCGACAAATATTGCCAGTTATACCGAAAGGTGTACGCGAGGAAATTGTTGCTGCAACATTGAGACGATCTTCACTCTGGAAGCATGTACATATCTTAACTTTGAACTCCAATATGCGTCTGGATGAAGGGAATCCAAGTAATATTGCTTTCGCATCATTTCTGCAACAAGTAAGATTACTTCATTTAATAATGATTTACCGTTTTTATAAAGTTAAAATATTTATGAAATAAATGATTGATATTATCTTTTATTACTCTAGATCAGAACAAATCCAGAAGAAATATTACAAATTCCATCAGAAATGCACAAGTCTCGAACCCTCTCTGAGTTGCTAACTAGGGTTTACCCGCAGTTGCATGCGTTGGGTACGGTTACCCCAAGTTATTTAACAGAACGAATAATTTTGTCCGTACGAAATGACGATGTCAACGCAATTAATAATGCTGCGTTAGATCAGTTTCCAGCGGAGCCTATAACTTATTTTGCTGCAGACAAGATATCAGAAGATGAAAATGATCAAACGATTACAAATCGATATCCCAATGAATTTTTAAATTCATTGAATCCATTAGGGTTACCGCCGTTCAAGTTAGAACTCAAAGTTGGATGTCCAATAATTTTACTACAGAATATTGCACCGAAGGACGGTCTCTGTAACGGCACGCGACTAATGGTTGTAAGATGCGCATCACGTATAATTGAAGCTCAAATTCTATCAGGAGATAAATCTGGGAGTTTGGTCTTCATTCCAAGAATATCCTTAACTTCGTCATCGACTGAATTGCCAATACACATGACTAGACGTCAGTTCCCAGTACGGTTAGCATATGCGATGACAATCAACAAATCTCAAGGACAATCAGTAAAAATTGTTGGTGTTGATCTGCGTACACCTGTGTTTAGTCATGGACAACTATATGTGGCCCTTTCAAGGTGTACAAATTTTGATCGTATAAGTATACTACTTCCCGATGATAGCCCCAGTTCTACAACGAATATTGTTTATCCTGAGGTCCTCTTATAGTTATAAGATATCCAAGTAAGTATCTTGCACCACCGTCAAATATATTATTTACTCTAAAATATTTAAACAAAAATACTATGCTCAGTTGATTTATTGATTATAACATTTGAAATTAATTAATACTTCTCTATCGTTGGATCACAGAGTCATGTATGCAACGAGACCTATATAACCTGTGTGGTATGCGCGACCGATCAGTTACTTTCGTAAGCACTCTGACTATAATTTATTGTTTATTATTTTTTTGTTAAATCTTTAAATAATAACACCTGAATATTTTTTATTTTTAAATAGCTTCTGTACCAAGGATGTGGATGTACTACACTACACACGGATGTGGATGTGCGACGAGTGTATCACTGCAGCACTGGAGTGATTTGTAGTTTCAAAATATCTATAGATAAAAATGTATTGGAAAGATTGGAAAAAATCAGAACGGTTTTTATTATCTAGCATATGTTGTACTGTATTGTAGTGATTAAACATCGTGATAATATTGGAGTGTGATTATTATGTTATAGTATATTAAAATTTACATCTTTATTGTTCTTTCTCATACACAGCCGCGTATGGGCAGACTGAGTGTGGTGGGCACCAGCGGTGACGTAGCTTGGCGGCTCAGGTTAAGCACCCATAATATGAATCTCTTAATTAGAAGAGCATGGATTGAGATGGAATTAAATCGTATGTGTTTTCGAAAGAAAATTTTAAAATTGCATATATAATTTTACAAATGCATAGATTTGATGATATTGATCATACATTTCAGAAAGAGAGGTTCATAGTGTCTTAGAGCGTCATATTGAAGAGCAAAATATGATACGAGATGCGGCAGTCTGGAGAGAGCGTCAGGCTGTTCAACGTTATCGGTTACGGTTACAGATGAGGCAGCGACGACAGGAGGAGTGGCGACGACGCCAGGAGGAGTGGCGTCGGCGATAGGAGGAGTGGCGCCGGCGACAGGAGGAGTGGCGACGACGACAGGAGAAGTGGCACCGACGACAGGAGGAGTGGCGACGCCGACAGGAGTGGCGGCGATGACAGGCTGCAGGTGTTGAGGCTGCAGAGAGCACGTATGAGACGATGAGAGTCTAATTTTAGTATGCATCCATGATATTGTAGTTTTTGCCAGAGATTTCTTTTATATTTAAAGTCAGCTCTATTTGTGTAAGCAACTCTTGCTTTAGATGTCAAGCACTTCTCCAAATGTCAACACTGAGTCTACCTCTGCTATTTTCACACCTGAGGTTTCATGACTATTATCTCCTTCAAGATCAGGTGAAAACATAAAATCTGAATTGCGTATAATATCTGAAGTGTGTGTGTGTGTGTGTGTAAAGATGTGTTGAAAACATGTGCCAAAAGACCTAAGAGAGACATACTTCTAAAGTTACTTCTTGAAAATCTGAATTTGCGTATAATTTTTGAAGTCAAGTGGTCCTTCTTGAAAATTTGCTTGCTTTTATCCTTGCAGGTCTTCTGCTTTATAGGAAACAGTACATCGAGGAGCAATGTTGAAGCTGCTTTTCAGTGCATAGCCAAGAACGCACTCAAGAATGAACCTGACGAAGAGATGTGAGTAGTACCTCTGAAGCCCAATGTTAAATCATGAATCTGAACTCAATTAGAGAGTGCTTTTCATGGTGAAGCTTCAGCATGAAAATTAGGTTCCAATTCCCATGAGGGAAGTTAATGTGTTTTCGTGTTTTAGTTAGAACAGCATTGGGACGAAATAACATTTGATTGCTTATGGTTTCATCTGGTATGGATAAAATTTTGAAGAAGGTTATGGTGTTTGAGCATGTTTTATTTATGTGGAGAGAGAGAGAGAGAGAGAGAGAGAGAGAGAGAGAGAGAGAGAGAGACGTCCAATGCAGCATGTTTGAGCATGTTTGAGCATGTTTTATTTATGTCGAAGTTGTCTTTATGATTAACTGTGGAGATATCACTCTCATCATGGAAACTGGATTTCGAATACTCCATTTGACTTTCATGTAAGACCTGTGGTTCTAGAAAATTTTTTATTGGTTCACAAGATATGCTGAATTCTTCCTGTCTTCCATCCAGGCGATGAAGACTATCCTTCTGTAGGGCATTATTCCCTAGGAATGGAGATGGTGTCCAGAGCAGTTGATTATTGAAGGATGGGTTCTGAAACAACAATGGTTTCCTTTTCGCCTGCGACGTACAAACAAATGGATTAAACCAAAATTGAAGTGTAAAACAATGGAAATAGAGGTACGCACAATGGTCATGTTCAAAGTCAACAAATCAACAAAGTCAATAGTCTGAAATTTCCAAATAGTGTCAGGCCACAAGCATGATACATGAACTTACAATGTAAGAAAGGTAATATCTGTGAGCATATAGTATATACTACTAGCACACACTCCATTATGTTTCAGTCCTCATTTATTGAGAAGATTGCCTAAGTCAGTGGTTTCCCCTCAGTCACGATTCAAATGTGCAAGTAGTTAAGACGACTACAATGTGATTGAGATGCTTAATCCGCGGCGGATACAAGCATAGTTATTTTCAGCCCAGGCTCGAGCAAAGTTCCACAGATTTGACGATCATGCTAGAGGTAGAGATGTATTATCCTAAAAATATTGTCGCCGCTCACGAAATGCTTTGTTGCCACCTTTGAAATATTATCATAATCCTCGAAATATTGTCCCTGTCCTCGAAATCTTTT